>VWPW01028699.1:0-36239 GCA_013389825.1 Crypturellus undulatus
GGCATTCTATGATTCTGTGATTCTAATGTATAAATTCAAAGAATGTAAACAATGTTGTACTTGAACTGAATCTTATGAATTATGAAAACTTCCAATAAAGCTATAAAATTCTTGGGTCAGATTAATTGCTTGGCTTAAAGCACTAGTGCACAGATGAAATTTATTTGAGGTGTAAACATCTAAATATGTAGTGGGGTTTTTTTGCATTTTTGTGAAAATGTCAGCTTACCAAATCAAAAGCTTTTTTCAGGCAAAGGTGTGTTCATTGATTAATAAAGATTTCAGAAAGAACTTCTGATAACAAATAGGGAAAGAGTTAATTGGCTGGTGGTTACGTTCACATTCCTGCTCTGTGCAAGTCATCCATTTTTTTCATTTAAAAAACTTTTGTTGGTCATTGCATTTTGATTCTTTTCAGAATTGCTTACTGTAAAACTATAGGAAGTGTCTCAAAGGAATCATATATTTGTAAGGAAAAGAAACATATGTTTTAGGGATCTCTGTGGGAAACTCGAGTAGTCTGCCAAGAGGAAATTTCAAAAGAAACAGTGCTATGGGACTGTGGAATATTTGAAAACAATGAGTTAGTTTGAAAGCAGTAGTGGTGGCTGCGGGGGAAGGAGATATCAAATCAGTATTGGATTCACAGTCTGTGGTCTGTAGGTCCGATTGCCTTCCTAGGAGCAAATCGAGTTCCCAAATAGTGTGATCAGCTATAAGCTCGACTCTGGCAGTATCGGATTCACGAACAGTCTGTGGACTGTAGGTCCGATCGCCCCCCAAACAAGTAGTCAAGTTCACAAACAGCAGGATTTATTCAAATGCAACATGTACAAAGCAGGTTTTGGATGTCAGTATAGGAAATTCTCTACTACAGTGTGGGGTTTTAGCTAGCTCTAATGTACACATGTGCAATCATCACTCACCGCAGAAGATGGGAGAGAGCTCTCAGTCTCGAGTCTCCTCAGGCAGCATCTGGACCTGAGGGGAGGAAAGGGGGATCAGCGCGTTGACTGACCCAGAAGTTATGATGGAGTCTTCCCTCTTCCTTAATGTTCTTCTCTTACTAGTTTGCCTTTTATATTTTTTTTTTACATTCATGTGGAGCTTGAGTGACTCTAGTCATATTTGCTTTCGTTATTCATTGATTTAAAAAACTCTCCCAAGTTAATTGAAAATCTAGAAAGTATGCTCAGTGGGATGGGGTTGTGTATTGGTATTACAATGAGATTAGGAGGAAAAAGTTGAGTAAAGTTTATGGAAAGGGACTGATCTGCCCCCATTGTTGGCCCAGCATCAGACATGGCACTATGCTGTGGCCCATCAGCTGTGTGGTACCACCAGGTGCCACCTCTGCAGGGAGGACAACATATTTTTGCCGCAGCGTCTTCACTCCGCTCCACCCTCCATTCACTCGTGTCCGCACGGCATCATCGGATTATCCCCTACACCGGGAAGCCAGCAAAGTTCAGCCATGGTGTCTCCATTCTGCTCCACTCTTCGTTTGCTCTTATCAATGTGTGCCAGGAGGGCAGATTGTGTTGCCAAGGGAATCGTGGAGAGGTAGATTCCGCATGTACCAGCCATCCTGGAAGTGACAACAGGGCATCACCTCAAGCAAGCTTCTGTAATGCAAAAACTTGTTAGGCTCTAGGTTTTCTCTAAGTTTCCCCTTTTCTAGGCCATTCTTCCACAATGATTTAGTGCAAATCCCTAATACATGTGACAAGGAAGTGTCCTAGCAAGTGGGAAAAGGCCTATATTGATGGAGCTGCATTAAGTGTCTTTCTGTGCGATGGAAACTTTCCATGTTTCAATTTTGCCTATTGCCTCTTGTCCCATCATTAACCCTCTGCCTGTGCTGGTGTCTGGGGTTATTCCTCCCCAGGTGCAGGACCCTGCGCTTGTCCCTGTTGAACCTCTTGAGGTTCCTCTCTGCCCATGTCTCCAGTCTGTCCAGATCCCTCTGAACGGCAGCACATTCCTCTGGTGCATCAGTCACTGCTCCCAGTTGTGTATCACCAGCAAACATGCCAGAGTTGTGCTCTGGGCCTTCATCCAGGTCACTGGTGAGGAAGTTGAACAAAACTGGAGCCAAGATTGACCCATGGGGGACACCGTTAGCTGCACCACTAAGGTCTGCACTACTGATGACAAAGGGAAAAAAAAAAAGCAAAGTGAGTGAAGAGATAGCCCTCCCTTTGGAGAAGAAATTATTTCTGAATCTCAAAGTAGGCAAAGTGGAAAGAGATAAATATTTCTCCATCTGATCAGCATGCACATCGCTTACAGCTGTTTTGGTGGCTTTTTCCCTAATGCTTTTGTCCTAAACAGATCAAACCTTGCTTTCCAAAAGGGAACTGGTTATCCACTGCTTTGCTGGCATTGTCTCTGAGGCGACAGAGCTGTGCACGTGCTGAGTTACATGCAGAAGAGTGGAGAACGATCGCCATGAATTACAAACAGGCTTTAGGTCAATACCCTGCTTGAAAAGAAAAGGAACGGGTTCTGATCAGAGAAAGATAACTGCTAGAGAGCTGAAACTTAAGCACCACCACCACCCCCACCCCGAATCACAGGTCCAATCCACTCCAGGCACATGGTCATCACTACCTGGGTCATTTACCTAAGTATTCTAGTGGTTGCAATAACCACTTATTACAGCATAGCTATTGATGGGATAAATCTTCACGAACTCCTCCTCCTCCTCAACAATACACTTCCTTTCCTGAAAATATAGAGATCTAAGTGAGAGAGCTATTAATATTATATATAAAGAGCTCTTTAATAAGGTGAAACAATGAGGTTGATTATGACTAGTGTTTTCAAATGCTACTGTTTTCAAATGCCCCCAGTACAGGCTGGGGACCGACCTGCTGGAGAGCAGCTCTGCAGAGAAGGACCTGGGCGTCATGGTGGATGACAGGTTGACCATGAGGCAGCAGTGTGCCCTCGTGGCCAAGAAGGCCAATGGCATCCTGGGATGCATTAAGAGGAGCGTCTCCAGCAAGTCGAGGGAGGTGATCCTGCCCCTCTACTCAGCTCTGGTAAGGCCACATCTGGAGTACTGTGTCCAGTTCTGGGCCCCACAGTACAAGAGGGATGTGGAGCTGCTGGAGAGAGTCCAGCGCAGGGCCACGAGGATGATCAGGGGCCTGGAACATCTGCCCTATGAGGAGAGGCTGAGAGAGCTGGGCTTGTTCAGCCTGGAGAAGAGAAGGCTGAGCGGCGAGCTGATCAGTGTCGATAAATGCGTCAAGGGAGGCAATGAGGAGGATGGGGCTGGCCTCTTTTCACTGGTGGTCACTGACAGAACCAGAGGAAATGGCCATAAATTGAAGCATAAAAAGTTCCACGGGAACTTAAGGAAGAACTTCTTGACGGTGAGGGTGACAGAGCACTGGAACAGGCTGCCCAGAGAGGTTGTGGAGTCTCCTTTTCTGGAGATCTTCAAGACCCGCTTGGATGCAGTCCTGTGCCACGTGCTCTAGGTGGCCCTGTGTGTACAGGGCGGTTGGACTAGATGACCTCTAGAGGTCCCTTCCAACCTTAGGCATTCTATGATTCTATGATTCTATGAAGAAGAAAAAAAATACACGTAGAAAAATCTTACATCTGTTGATGCAAATGACACAAGGATTTAGAAAGAAAGGCTAAGTTAGTATAATTTCTTTGATTTATGTGAATTATGTGAAATTCTTTGATTTATGTGAATTGTGACAGAGATTGATACCTCTTGATTTCCTCTTGAGCAAATCAGTAGAGGAATAAAGTGAGGAGTTCAAATCAATGTCATCTGATAAAGGGTGAGCTCAAGTCAAAGAAATCTGGAAGTTCAGTTTGTCTTAAACACAACTTAGCACACAACAGCTGAAAGAAGTTATTCAAAGCTGCATGTTGGCTTCATTTAAGAGGTCAGACACATGCATTAGGAAGAAAGCTGTTCCTGTGAGAAGACAGATCTATTTGCTGAGATATTCAGCTGGGGTGGAGAAGACCTATGTCCAGTTTCAAGTCCTTATATGAAAGATAGCATGTATAAAAACTCCCTGCATAGCTACTCATTCTCTATCTTGGTTCATATCTGAGAAACTGGTATAATAGCTCTTTTGCTCCAGGTCATACACTGGTAATCAACTGAAAAAATTACTACCAAGATGTTCTTGGTCCACTCAGTACTTGGTCCACTAAAAATTGGTTCAGAGACACAAGCATGGACATTTTATTTCTATAAGGTTTGCTTGTGAAATCTTTTTTCAACGTAACTCACTTGTTAGAACATATTCTGGTGACTGAAGTCAGTAAAGATCTTTCAATAATTAATGTTTTTCTTCTGTCCTGCTGTAATGCTTTATGGTCAGGGACGAGCTGCAGAAAAATGCCCAGGAATAAAAGCTGTTGGTATGGAAATGATGATACAAGGGTCCAAAAAAAAAAAAGAATTGTTATCCTTACATAGTTGCCAATTAAATGTAATGATAACCTCTTTTATTTAAGAAATAACGTTAGTGTAAGTAGTATTGGAGCCATGACAATTTGAAGTTACAAAGTAAAAGAGGATTATTTAATATCTAAATCATCTTTAAACATACATATTCTTACTCTTTTTTTTTAATACATATCTCCATAGTGTGAAGTACAAAGTAACTTGCAAAGACACTGAACACTGACCCAACAAATCCTGCATGTTTTGCCAGGTAAAACACACTGAAATCCTAACTGCCTTTATTTGACCCTCCAGACATGCCCTTCATTAGTTAACATTGTCTTGAATTTGCCAAACGTCCCCACAAAGACTGAGAACAACCTTGAATGCAGTCCATAGGCAGGCAACAGAGGCAGAGGGACCTCTTTGCTGCAGAATGCCCTCCCAGAAGTATATTGCTAGTAATTAAACCCACTCAATGCATTTAGTCACCTTAGCAATTTACTCCCTGTGAGCAAAATTCAGTACTGTGGCTTCTGATCAGAGAGTTTTACAGAACTTTAAGCTCCCCCAGAGAGGTCTGCTGTGTAGACAGCAGTGTGTGCACTGGCTCTGTTGACCACTCTTGTCATGTAAAGTGAGCACGACAGCTGCCTAGCTGGATTTGGATGTATAATATCTACTCACTTTATATTTTCTGCCTAGTAAGTTTATGAGATTGTTAGATGGCTTTGTAAAATGTCTGGTAAGACCAATAGGTACTGCAGAGTAGAAATGACACAGTAAGCCTATACTGAAATCTCTTTCCAAATGACTTTAATGCATAAGTTTAGGTTTTCACAAATTTTCTATATTTCCCTTGCGTCTTTCTACATTTTAAGATGTAAAATATTGTGATTCTGCAATGAAAATTCTCCATGTTCTCATTTTCAAAAACAAACCTGGGGAAACATAAAGATGCTAAAATTTTCAACATTAGATACATACATTTTAGGAGTGTCGATATGTCCATATGTCCATATGCTACAAACACATACAATATGTCTGGGATTGTGTAAATATTCACTTAACAACTAATAATAAGTTTTACTCACAGCTGTGGGAACTGTGAGTGAAATGAAGACATTTAAAACTAATACAACTAAAAGGTAATTTGCTTTTTTCTTCAGAAAAGACTTGTTCCACTTGCCAGTTACTGCTCTTTTGCAGGTTCTAGGTAGTACAGATCCAGCATTTGCTACTGTTGACCTATTTCAAGCTAGATGACTTTGAAAGGGAAGGGCAATTGAAGAAGGCAAATAGGAGAGGGATGCAAAAGCCTCTCCCTTATAGTTGTAGTTTATTTATATATGCACACACGAGAGGAAGAAAGTACTGGAAGACAGAGGAAACAGCAAGACAGTCAAGCAATTTGTTATTATAGGAATTAATTACTGTAAATAATATGAGACTTGTTAAACAAAATGTTATACACTTTTTTTTTCTAAACTGAAATTTTATTGGAATAAAGTGTCTGTAAAATCTGTAATGGCAAAGTACTAACTTTTGACAAAACTATTCTCAAACTCCCTTAGTAAATCTAAATAATAGATGCTCACATGGCTTTCACAGATCTTTTTTCTTAAAAAAAATTATTCCGAATAATCTCTATATTATCTGACTTTATATGTATCAAGAAAATTTTCAAGTTCAGTTTGTTTTTGACTGAATTGTAACTCAAGAAATGCACTGTTCAGCACTATATTCTACTGTCTCTTCAAAGGAGTAAGCCTAGTGTTGAATCATGCCATAAAATGCAAGGTCACTTGCTAATAAAGTTTATCATCTTTGATTGTATGAGGACTCTGAAAATTAATATAATGAAAATTAATCAAGAATACATATTTTTAATATGACCTTGAATATGACCTATGAATAGTTATCATTTTAACCTATGCTATTTTTCATGTAAGTAAACTATAAGGTCGTAAAATATAAGCATGTATACTATGGTACTATACTTGCTTATTTTGTTAGCAGTAACATTTTTGCTGCGTAGGTTTTGTACCAGTTATGTTGCTTAGCAACTTTTCCTCCAAGATCATGATATCTTACTATCTGTGATTAAACAATATTTTTCTGGTATTCTGTTTATGATATATCTAGCTTTGTTATTTTGCTGTTTGCAAACTCTGTTCTTTATTTTTCATTCCAAATATAGCAAGGTCTATACATTACTTCAACAGTTTTATATTGCAAAATTTACCACACAAATTTATCTACTCAAGTGAATGCAAATAAGATAATAGTACTGTGGAAGGAGAAAAACATGGAAATAATACCAAGAACACATAATGGAGAAGCAATCTGTAGAATGCTGATGCTCATGAATAAGTCTTTAAAAGCTTTTTGGCAGTAGAGCATTGCTAATAATGGTACATAATACTTTAGTTTATGATTTAATTCTACTCTAAAATAAATAAATGGAAAACTATGGGGCTTCAGTCATATATGATGCTAACCTCTGGAACAGACCCAGGAAAGTGTGATACTATACTTTAAATGGCAGTAAATGTCTTTAGACACTGCTCACAGATGGATCAATTACTTTAACAATATTTATTGAAGCCCACTGGAACTCAGCACTAACAGTATTCTGAGCTTATGTCTTAGGGATGGCAAGCTATAAAATGGGTATTGGGTGACTTTATTTCATATATTTCAAAAGATTCTGCTAATTCCTGCAGAGTTTATCACCATGGTAACAGTGACAGAAATTAAGCAAACAGCAAAATTTAAAATCAATCTATCCTAAGTAAGGCGGATCTAGATGGACTCTAGAGTCCCTTTTGAGTAATGTGAGTCAAACTTAAGAGTGATTAATGGTACCACCCAGGCCTCCTAGAAGGGGAATTCTGTGCTCAGATTTTGTCGCTTACAAACCATAAATTACTTTCCAAATTCCAATATGTGGGAAGGCTAGTTCTGGAATGGAGGGCAAGATAGGTGCTACTGATGTAAACTGCCTGCTTCAAACAGGTAAGAGATAAATCAATAGTACTGCAGATGTATAGGTTTGCAACTAAAATATGAAGACACCTAAGAATGCAATACGAATGAATTAGACATGTATGTGGCATGTATGGAGCTCCTAGGAGACTGCTCCCAGAACCTCCTACACGGTAGTAAAATTGAGGAATATGGCTTTTATATCCAAAAGAGAGAGCCCAACAGGAAAATATTTATTTCAAACAAAAAGAGGCAGACAGTGAGAAACAACCTGAGCTCAGACTTATGTAGACTGAATTGACCAGGACTGAAACAGCGGGCCACGCTCTAACAACTGCTCCCTCCAAAAGGGTGTAAAAAATGTGTCCCAAGAGCAGTTCGCCAACACCAGCCAAGGTAAGAAGAAACTCAGAGACCCCATAATGAGCACGCAGTAGCTGTCATCCCTTGTCATTGTGTCATACACCAGCATCCCTCTCCAGGCCACCTGGATGGAGATGTCTTGGTGCTTGTGAGGATGTGGTTACGAGAGCATGAACAAGTCTATGAGAGAATGACTGTGAGGGTTTAAAATCAACACAGAGATTTTGTAAATAAGAAACATCTTCCATAAAATCTTGCACTTTATTTTTGCAAGCTGCGTTTCCTAAAGTGTGTGAAAGTAGCAGAAGTAACCCATATAAGTAATTAAATCTATATGCCCTGGTGTTTCTTTTTCAGAAGTCCTGTGCCATCTGCTCTAGGTGGCCCTGGGTGTGCAGGGGGATTGGACTAGATGACCTCTAGAGGTCCCTTCCAACCTTAGGCATTCTGTGATTCTATGATATTTCATTGACATCAGCAATAATAACTGAAATAAGATGTTAAGTGCTTCTCTACTTTTAATCTATAGAGGGCATAAATTAAACATAGTCTTGTTACACTGCTGTGTAACAGCAGTGCTATTGAGCCATATTTGCAGCATTTGTTATGATCCAAACCCCATAAATAAGCCACACGAAAATTCAGCTTAGATGGTGCAATTGTGCTTACTTATTGTGTGAATGGAAGGAATCGAGCCCTTTTCTTAGGTTGAAGGAAAACAGGTTAAAAATGACAGCAGTGAATACTGTGATCATCAAGAAAATGTACATTATATCTATTGACTTTTAGTGAACAGGAATAATAGTCCATTCTCAGTGTTTTGCACAAGACATTTCATTAAGTATTTAAGGATTCTTCTTTCTTATCACTAGAAATTGGTAATATCACATATGAGATACCTTCAGTGTTATCTATAAAATACATAGATAATTATTATTTGTTTAATTTCTCAGAAAAGAAGGAGCAAGAGAAGGAAATTGTATAACACAGGTCTTGCCTTTATTGCACTCAATAATCTTGCATCTGTGGTTCATTTTTTTTTCTAGAATTGTTCTCATTCTAAGATTGTCCTTCTGCATTTGCTACCATTTATGCATCACAATTATTTTCCAATTATGCCACCTGAGTCAATATGTTTCTGTATTTTGCAGACTTGCCACCAAATTGTGCGTATCAATAAATTAAGCAAATAGGCTACTTCCAAGTGTAGTATTTTTTTCAAATGAACTTCAAATGCAAATATTTGGGCATTCGATTTTCTTTTTCTGATCATGGAAACTCACTCTTTAGTGATGTGTCATGAAATGCTCCCATCTTGATCCAGACTCTAAGCCTCAGGTAAAGTTGTTCCCTGGGGTAGTGGGCACCCTGTCAGTGGCATCTGGGCCAAGCAGATTTGCAGTCCAGGACCTCATGGTTAATGCTTTGTTGCTGACCACTTGACAGTGCATATGTTATAATACACTCACTTCAGCGCAAGAATTTGTTCTGGAGTATGACCCAGCACTTCTCTGGTGATTACCAATTTTCTAAACATAGTGCTGTAATAGTCTATTAAAAGTAATGATCGATTTTGTTCTAGGCTGTTTGCTTATATTTAAAAATAGCAGCAAGGTCAAAAGTATCTGAATTAAACTAAAGAGATCTTATTCTGAGCCACCATGCGGCTGCGAATTAAACATTTTTAGGTACACTATTTATTAAGTCAAAGTAAGTGAGACCCAGGCTATTGCAATTCTATTAGTCTTTACAAACATGTGACAAGTGTGTGATAACTGTTTTTCTTAGGGTTCCCATCTTTAAAATTTATTGCATTTTAGTGAAAAGTCCTTCATTATATGTTATTGAAAGTCTCATATTCCTGGTTACAGCATGCAAGAGCCCTCAGAAATTGTCTAACTTGTGATTTATTTAGTGCCAGTGCCATGGTCAGCACAATCCCTTGAACACTTTTTTCTAAGTGTCTGTCTAATTGCATTTGCATCAGCCTCACCCAAATTTGAAAGGTCGGGTTGAGTTTCATTCCCTCTAAGTCAGTAGAGTCTCTGCTCACTGCCTGGGGATACATACAGACCTTGCCAAAGTGGCTATATGCCTTGTTTTATTGTTGCTTTAATTTGACCTACAAGAAACCATGCTTCTGCTTTTATCCTACAGAAGCTGTTTCCTAACCAGAGAACCAAAACTCTGCTTCTTTTTTTGTTTGTTTGCTTTTTCCTGAAGTTCTTTTCTGTCCCATATCTGACTAAAATGTTGCTGTGTTTTCTGCAAACCTTGCTGTTGCTTCCTTATACCATTATCCCTCCTCAGTATACACACACAAAGTACATTTTTCATGGCTTTTGATGTAAATCTTGTCAGTGACTCTCAGAAGGCACTATTCCTAATCTGCTCATCCTTCAGGAAGGGGAATCTTGCAGAAATCTTTTCTGTAAGGAGAGAAGTCTGTAATTCTTCTTAGAAATCAAATTCCAGTGTTCTCATTATGGTTTAATCAGAATTTGGAGGGCAACTTCTTGAGTTAAGGCAGATCCTCATCCCATGATAGTTTGTTCTTTCAAGACATTACTTTTTCACATGGAATTTGACAACATTTTTGAAATAGCATTTAAGACCTTCATTACTGTAAATAACCATCATTAAGGGCCGCTTGTTCTTTTAACTTTAACACCTATCCTTTACTCTTCAGATTCTGTTTGGTCATGCTCGATGCAGGAATATACACTAATAATCCAGTAAGACATTATAATCACACTATTTTAGATCATTTTATACAGTCTATTTATATTAGGTTAACATATCAGAATAAGGAACCGTACTGTCAGGCTAATCCAGAGTTTATAATCATGAAGATACTATTGTTGAGTCACTGTAGTACTTAATTTGAACAGCACAATGTGAAACTGCACATGTAAGGTGATCAATAAATATACAAAGAAAAGTAGGGATACACCTTTTAGAAGGTTTGATAATATAAAAGAAAAAGTATTCTAGTAGAGTTGTATCAGTAAATAAATGTTTTGTTTCATCAAGTAAAGTCTGTTGTATCAAGAAAAGGTCTTTTATAACAGTCTTATTATGCCTATATTGGAAGCACAGTGGAGAGTTTGTACAAATATATCGTTAAAGTATTATCCACCAATGATTCTTAATCAAAACATTTAAAAATGGGAAATAAAATCATTTTCTCTAAATAACTACTGCTAGGATTTCTATATTCAGGGTTTCCATTTTCCTTTTTTCTATTCATGATTTGCATTCTACTGGCCTCCCTAATTTAGTCCATTTAAATTATTTTTATCAAACAAGACCAAATTATCTTATCTTGGTATTATACTATTAATATAATTCGTTGCTTTGAGATTAGAAGTGTTGTTTAAGATTCCACATAATTTACATTCCAGTTACACTTAATTTGCATGAAGGGATTCAACTGCAGCAGATTTTTTATTTTCCCTCGAATGATTTTCACATTTTAAACATGTAGCAACTCTAGATCACCTTTTCTATAGCTTGTTTAAGTCTATTAAAATCAAATTTGCTCTGGGCAGTAAAGCAGCCGCAAGCTGAAAAAATGACTATGACCCTTTGGAAAGCTACAAAGAATTTGTCTGAAGAAGCATTTTATCCCTTTGGCGATGCCACGGTTAATCACTCCTGTTTGTGTAGCATGTATATTAGCACCAAATGGTCAGAGCACACAGAAATCCATTCTGTTATGTGATATTCCATAAAGAAAAATTAAGCTGATATTGGTATTTTAAAATGGGGAAAACTGTGAAAATTTACTGTAAGATTCCCTTAGGACATGTAGTTCATCTAGGGAAGGACTATGATTCTATTCACCTAGTATTTTTATATCTCTTAAATATTATGGTGCAGATCTCATGGTGCTAACAAGCTATCACAGAACCAACACAGAAAAAAATTTACCATTTAATCATAGCCAAACTAGGGATTGTTTGCTGTGAATTTTACCTGCTGTATCTAGATATATGGCTTAGCATTGGGGCACGGACATAAAGCTATTCTGTCAGCTCTACTTCAACTAACCTCATTACTCTCGGGTTTTTCCCTGAGGCTATTTCTACCCATTTCGTACAACTAGAGTAGCATAAAAAGACTAAAATTTTGCAGAGAGCCTAATAGACAAACTACTAATTTCTCTAAGTTGTTTTTATCCAAATAGCTGGCTTTCTTTGTAGAAGAAATTCACTAAGAATAAACTGTCCAATTGCATTGTGAGAAGGACCATTTCCTTATTAAGGTCTGAGAAGGAATAACGAAGGCTTTGTTTTTGCCTTTTTAAATATTATCGATAAAAAGTTTATGGAAGGCATTCCATGATAAAATTATTCCTGGGTAAGAATATTCTTTGAAATGGCTTCTTATTTCAAATAGAGACATTGCAATGCAACAAGATTTATGTTAAAACAACATAATATTTCAAAAATGCATTAAGAAAGTAATTACTCTGATAGATTTGGAAGCAGGTATTTGGTAGGGACTTCTCACATACTCCACAGCTGTAGCTTAACACCGAAAACAGAGCACAGTGAGGAAATGGTGTCTTTCCAAATCATGCCTCTGAGTTATTTATTTAGATATTAAAAAGTATTATATCCAAAATCAATGGCCACGTTTAAAAGCATAGTTGCATTCGTATATTCTAGGCCAACTCTAGCTGGATTTGGGGAATTTCCATTCTCACCTGATTACTAGTTTAAGAACTATTGGATTTATTGGTCTTAAATATTCCCTGCTACCTAAATCTTTCTATAATAATGCTTAATTTCAACAGAATAATGATAATAATGCTACTGTTGTATCATATTTCTAATATTATTATTTTTTTAATTGCAATTTAACCATCACATGAGGGAGCACTTACTGTAAGTGACTGATTTTAAGACACTAAACTTAAAAAATTAGCCCTGGTTTGCTTTGTCCATTTCATATGCTCTGTTTTCCAGTCCATATCTCTCATGAGCTGTGTTCAGATAATCTGCTACCAGGAAGACGGATGCAAAAGAAGAGAAGTTTGTGGCTCAGCTGAAAACTGGCAAGTCTGCCTGTGGTAATACATACTTTTGCAAGATGAAGCATTCGGTGAGAAGATGAAGACTCTGGTGAGGCAGTGGCTATTTACTGATTTTCTTGCTGGCATCTTGAGAACAAACACAAGCCAACAATATCCCACTGATTTTCCTGCTTCACCCTGAGCATGTGGCACAGAGGCCAGTCTGCTACCATCTCCCTGAACCAGAGAATCCCATGAAATGTTTGAGGTTGCAAGGGACCGCTGGAGAACATCTGCCTCAACCCCTCTGCTCAAATAGGGTCACCTACATTAGGTAGCCCTGGACCCTGTCTGAATGGCTTTGGAATATCGACATGGATGGAGAATTCGGTCTCTGGGCAACCTCTTGCGGTGTTTCGTCACCCTCATGGTGAAGAAGTTTCTCCTGACATTCGGACACAACTTCTTGTGTGCCAGTTTGTGCCCTTTCCCTCTCGTTCTGCATATGGGCACCACTGAGAAGAGTTTGGCCCCATCCCGTTTACGCCCTTCCTGCAGGCATTTACACGTGTTGATAAGTTCCTACCACCAGACTTCTCTTCTCCAGGCTGAATGGTCGCAGTTTGCCCAGTCTTGCCTCATCTCAGAGATGCTCCAGAGATAAGTTTTTTCGCAAAACGATACAGAATAACAAGACTAAAAATAATGTGCCCAAATTAAACTGCTATGATGTCCAGGTGATCAAAGGTAAGACAGCTATTTAAGTTACCTTTCTGGCCTCAGATCACACAAATATTTTAGAATAATTTAGTTGAGAGGAAAGTAGCAAAGTCTATATGGGGTATATTTTGCCCAGATAAAACAAAAATGAAAAGGTAGATATGCTTTTCTACTGCTAAATGCACTATAAGAAAAGGTACAGGAATTTGTATTGTATTCACAGGGGATAAAAGTATAAAACACAACTAAAGAGATGAGGAAGAAATAATACCAAAGGATAGGTGAAACAACCAAAGGCCAGAGAAGACAAAAGACTAAAGCAAAATTAAATAAATGGGGGGAAATAACCATGCTATTGTTTCCGTAAAGCTGAGGATCCTTCCTCACCCTTTTCTTACAGAACTTTATGCAAATAAAAAGAATCAAACAGGAGGAGATGATAACCACAAAGGTAAGGCACTGTCGGTAAAAAAAATAGGGACTGAAAAGCTAATATCTGAAAAACTAATTCACTTATTTCTTGCTGCATATGAACTAAACATTTAACGGTATAACTGATTTTGATGATGCAGAAGCTAAATACGTGCACATCTGCTAAAATAAAAAGATCTGTACAACTCACACATTCAAGATGGCCTAATTTCTGCATTAGCTTTGCCCTGGACATAATTTTAAAATATTGAATTGTCTTTGTAATTGTTACATCTTTCACCTGCTCTCTTAGTGTTTCCAATTCTGAATCACATCTTTAGGTCTTTTCTAATGTCTGGTTACAAAGTGGTTGTAAAGGACACAGCAGATAAAATAGCTAAATAACAGAAGAGGATGTACCCTCTGGTGAGTTCTGCATTTTCTCAGTGGAGAGTTATATGACCTTTTTTCATTTTTGACACTTGAAAACTTTCTTTAATAATGCCATTTCAGTCTATTTTTATACAGTGAACATATTAAATGTCTTTTAAAAGTGCTCCCATTTATTGTTTTAGCAACAAATTAGTTCCCAGCCCAACTAGTTCCAATTGCTCAGTGGGATGTTGAGGATTTGGCACAGCATGTACAATAAATTACTCATGTTCTGCCCCTTGAAGACTTGAAACAGAAATTGAAGCATAAATGTGGACATGCGCAGTACTTTTTCATTGTTGTTGTTGCTTGTTTTTTTGTTTTTTCCCATCTGAGGCAGAAGTAGTTGCTGGGGCAGGAGACAGTTTCAGTCTAGAACAATCTCTATTTTTTTTTGTATTTTTAACTCTTGCGTATGACACTGATCCCACAGGGAAGTCAAGGTGACTGTTCTTGTCTTTTCTGTGGCTCTTTTTCTGCACATACTAATTCATATTTCTGAGCATCCTTTGGAACCTCTTAAAAGCTCTTTCTCTACTGTCTTTGCAAATGGGAACATTGGTCACCAGATATGATTTATCTGAACAATAACATTTAGTCCTGCAGCAATGCAATCCTGCAAGCAATAACTGCAGAACTGTGATGCCCCATGGTAGAAACTGGATTAACTAATAAATGGATGAATTTCACATCTATACATACATGATCAAAACTGATACGTCTGAATCGCAATTAAGTCTTAGCACAATTAAGGCAGAACTGCATTAGAGAGATATTGCATGGAAATACAGTTTCTTAAATTATTTAACTTAAAATAGATCTGACTTTAAACTATAGGTTTCTCTTCCAAAAATGTCTGTGATGTTCTAATGAAACACATGAATACAAATGTTTACCTAAATAATAGAAAATAAAATTACTAAAATTAGTAAGTTGTTAAAAAACAACTACTGAAGAACATGCTGAAGACATGTAAAGAAGATGTAAATTATATTATTATTATTTGAATAATTATCCTAAATTAATTGAACCAGTGTTTTATTTCTAAATACACACCCGCAGCAGATAACAGATATTAAGCGAAAATTCTATGCATCTGACTACATATGAAAGACCATCTATAGTAAATCATACAAACAAACATATCATCAGTAGAGAAACATTCTTCTTCCTGTTTGAGTGGTTTAGTTACCACATTATTTGGTGGATCAAAATGTGTTTGCCTGACAAAATGCATCAAAATCAAAAAACTGTAAAGAACACAAGTGTATTTCCTTTCATCTTTCTCTCTAGTCACCCAGCTGGACAAACTAAGCTTGTAGTTAATTTGACTCTTCTTTAGTTAATTTGCCAAAGGCAAAATGCCAGAGAGATTACAGGTACTTATTAACTTTATAACAATTTATCAAATGCTTATAATCAGTTAGCTCCCTCTCTACCTGCACTGGGCATAATTTTTTGAACAGAAACTTGACCCAATGGCTTGAAAGTTGAGAAGGTAGGATACAGTTCTCGACATAAAATCAGTTCATGAAAAAGTTGAACGTTGTACATTTTCTGTTCAAATGAATGTTAGCATATCTGAAACAGGATGTGCTAATGAAAGGTGATGTTTTACTAGCAATGCTGTGAAAGCCCAAAGAAAAAACTCAAAGCAGTTTCACCAAGGGATGTGAATGGGGAGAAGGTAACATTTAATGCTAAGTGTACAAGGGCCATAAGTTTGCAGTAGGATTTCTAGCTGTGGAACTGTGCACAGGATTTGATTGAAATGAACCATGCTACATGTTTGTGAAACACACAGCTCTGATGTAGAATTTAAGAACAATGGTTCTTAATTTTTTTTATTAAATATAAATGTTCACATTCATATAAAATATTATATGCAGTTATATATTTTTATGTTGCTGTTATTGGTGTATCACTTATGTCTACTAACTACTGAAATAATGCATTTTAAAAATGTGCATGGATGTACATCAAGTAGGTCTATTTTCCTAATTCTAAGGTCTGTGCGGCAACAACTTCTGATGCTTTTTTTTCATTATGAAGAAAATATGAGCATTTTCTTCCTTTTAAACATTGAATTGTTTCCTGCAAAACAGCTCAGTTCAGGATTTACAGACGCAGGCTCTGGCGCTGCATCATGCTATATTCATGAACATTCATTGCAGTCCACTTGAACTCGAATCAATGAAAGACTGTGTCTGAGTCTCCTCTTCTCTGCACAGAATTTTGCAAATGCTCTCAGGGAGAGCCAACAACATGTGGAATGACCTACTTCCACTCCGGTCCTCTCCATCTCTCCAGATATTTTCATCCTTCATTTAAGATCTACTTCTCAGATCAACCATGAGCCTTCTCTCTCATTTTCCTCCTTTACTCAGCTCTTTCACTCCTCTGCCTCTTCAGAAGCGATGTCTCTTGATCCAGGGATGTGGCTGGCAGTAAGTCATTGTATTGGAGGAAACAATTTGAATGGCTCAAGCATCACACTGTAAGAAAAGAATTCCTGCCTGGATTTAAGCAGAGCTCGCTGGAGGTATTGGAGTGCAGGGTCGGCCCATACCCCCAGCTCTGTGCACAGCTGTGGCTCACTGCTCCATGCTTTGCCTGTTGGTCTTGATCCTCGCTCTCCCGGTGCACCGAGGATCCCACATCATGACTGACCACAGCTGTACTCCCTTGGTGTGGCATCTGTCAAGAGAGCTTCTGGCCTTTGGCTGGGAAGGTTGAGAACAATTTTAACATTGTGTGCAGGTGCCCTAACGCTTGTTTGGCCAAACAGTCCAGCAGGCTCAATTCAAAGGATCTAAGCTCTAGCTCTCCTTTGGAACATTTATTCAGTGACTTATATAGTGCATTACTCAGTTTGATATTAATTTACTGTTCATATTATGCCTCTAACAGGATCTCTCTAAATGGTCATTACTTTATTCATATGCTAAATGTTCATTTTACAACTAGTGGTAGAAATATATATCCTGTCCAGGCCATATATCTTTTAAATGCTATTTCTGGACATTTCCCAGTTCCGTCTTCCTTCCTAGAAGGTCACAAGTGTGTTCACTGGGCTTGTAATGGACTAAGTGGACAGGACCATTTCTATAACATCACTTTCCTATCAGTTGCTCAGTTACGCTCATTGTTTCAGCAAAACACTTTAAATCTTCAGAGCACTGCTTTAGCCTACAGTGAATATAACTACGTTTTTTTTTGAAAACTGATCTATTCTTTAGCTGATTGGTTTTCATCAAAATACTGGAATACTGCATTTTAGACAATTTTCTGACCACCTTTGAAACTGCTGGTCACTTCTTGATTGCTTCTCTCAAAGATCATTATCTTTGGCTTCCATAACTCTGTTGTGATAAACGGGAATGTAATCCGTGAAAAAGTAGTTTGTGCTAATGAGCAAATGTGAGGGAGTACAAAAAGTTCTGTAAGCGAACTGTTGGAAACGAAAACAACGGGACTCAAAAAGCGCATGCCCGTTAACTCTAAGAAGGGAAAGGTTCACTGAAGGGAAAAGTTCACCGAGGAAGAAGAGGAGCCTTCATCAAGAAGACCACCAGGGGGGTTTAAAAGACCCCCTAGCAACAAGGAAGGACATGCGCAGAAAAGAAGGAACTTTCGAGAAACGGAGATAAGAAAGGGATAAAAAAGGTGCTTCCACGGGCTACGGGGTGCGCCGTTGGTAGAGAAGAGACTTCACGGCCGCCCAGCGCTGCTTGCTTGCTATTTACAATAAAGCATAATGGCGAATCAATTGGCTCAGAGGATTTGTCCGTTTATAACACTGTCATAGTGACTCTACTGCCTTTCTGGCTATTTGTTGCATTGGTGGCTTTTATGGGGACTTTTCCTCCTTTCTTCCTCATTAGAATCTACCGTGATTTCTGTTTATGCTCAATCAACCTCTTTGATATAAATCTAGCACTGTCCTTGAACAGTCTCACACACTTACATGGACATTAGGTGTCTGCCTCAAGGCAGAAGTTAATTACTGCACCCTGTGTTATATGTTAGCATCATTCCACTTTTAGGATACTGCTTGTTCGGAGACATTCCGTGATTGGAACAATGAACAAACTTCCCATTTCAGGCTAACTCTCTGATCAGCAGAGTTAGGAAAAAAAAAAGAAAATAAAAGGTATTTATATATATATATACTGATTGTTATGCCCCTCTGCCTGCTACTCTGCTGCAGAAATAAAAAGACATTTTCCCCCTGCTTTCCTTAGCTTTCATTGCAGTGTGTCTGTCTGCTGCTGGCATTCAGGGACCAGGATTATTATTCTTGTCATGTGGTCATTTTCTTCCCTCTGCAGACTGAGAGCCACAAACTTGTCAGACAGAAAGTGTGATATATTTGTGCCTTTTTTGTTTCAAAATCTACCTCTGGCAGATGCTACATATACTCAAGCAGGGAAAAACTTGTCTCTTTGTAAAAAATTAGGTACGTTTCCCAAACACCGTTTCTAACAGCCCAGTTCCCATATATTATTCTACCTTAGGGTGTGGTAGTTGCTTGCAAACAACTGTGGAATGATTATTCACATTTCTTATCTACAAAACTGAATATTTTGTTCCTATTCAGGAACAGCAGGAAAAGCCTGAACCAAGGTAGCTGGTAAAAAGATTGGAATTTTACTTGATCTAGAGTATCAGCAATATTGGGAAGACTTAAGGATTCCAGAATCAACAAGTATAAAAAGTGAAGGCCGAGCCATGCTCATAATGACATCAGAGACATAATTTCCCGTTGCTCCAGGGAAAGTAATTGTATTAACAGCAACTATGAAAACAGCAATAATTGTTTCCATGTTGGAACTAGTAAATTTGAGCATTTGTATATTTGGCTTGAAGAAAAAAAAGTGTTAGTTTCTTATCACAGAATCACAGAATGGTTGAGGTTGGAAGGGACCTCTAGAGATCATCTAGTCCCACCCCCCCAGCTCCAGCAGGGACACCCAGAGCACCTTCAATCTCATGCTTTTAAATCATGCATACTAAATATCCATTAAGATGACTGATGCAATACCGTATTCCTATTTTCCTGTTTTCTGTTTGATTTCTGGGTTATCTTGGGATCACTCGCTGTGTGAGGTGCTTTCCTGCCCTGTGAAAGTGGGTTTATTTAACCAAATTAATTCCTTCCTACCTGATAAAAACATCTAGGTGCTCTAAAGCCTTAAACTGCTGAGAAAAGAGATTACAGAAGGAATATCTAGGAGCTGAATTGAGATTGTTTATGATTGTTATACTGTGATGAAATATGGAAAATCTTAATAGAAATAGTTCTGTCTAGGCAAAGAGGGAACTAAAAAGGATCATCACTACTGAAGAGAACGTGGCATAGCTAAGGAAACCTGCTGCACAGCCAGGTTACATCATTGCACCTTGGTAAAGAGCAGGAAAATTCTCTGCAGGGCACACTGAGCCCATGAACATGAAGAGCATTAATTCTAGCAGGGGAGGGACTAATTTCTCTGTTGTGGAGGTGAAAAGGGAACTGTTAGACTTGACCTGCCTGTAGAACGTGGATAACAACGTTGGTCCTGGAGAATGCATAAAAACTGTGGCAGGCGTCAAGTCCATGCTGGCTGCCCAGGCTTTGCACACCCAGAAGGACTTCCTAAGGAAAGTTGCTTTAGAAAAGGTCCTTTTTTTTTTTTTTTTTTCTTTCAAGCATAAATAATACCTGTACTCTTCAATTACACATAGACTGTATTTTTTGCTGAAAAGTCTGTAACTTTTTTCTGTTATTTTCACTTAACTGTGAAAGTTGAGATTTGTTATTTACACATTTGCAAATCTATAACCTCCTAACTCCCTCAGTGCACTGCCTTCAGATAGTTGCTCAATAATGTTTTTTTACCTTAGGTTGACTCTTTCAATATGTATTTAGGAGATGCAGTTTTCTGTAACTTTAAACAGAAGTAATTTTACAATTATCTTACGATGCTTTCAAGCACTTATACCAGGACTCAATATGTTTTAACACTCTTCTATGTCATATTGGTTCTTTTTTTTTTTTTTTCATTTTGATTGTTGAAGGTTTTATGAGCAGCTTAGTAAAAAATAAATTGTACTGGCAGAGAGACAAAGTCCATGTAAATAATCCATACCTTTTTTAACACAGTATTAAAAAAAGTGGAGCTATAGCTATGCTACAGTATGTCTCACCTTTTTGGTTACAGGCAAAGCAAAGGAAATTATCACTATAGGAAAGTCTATTTCTAGCCTGAATATACATATGTGTATATATATAAAATTCACGTGGACTGATGGAACTTTGTGTGTGCCCTTGATATCTAAAGATGTGCAAGATTTTGCAAACTTTCCGGGGCAGATTGATGGTTGGACCACACGATGTGACACACTGTCCTTCCGGCAACACCTGTGGGGAACAGGAGAAGCATCTGCCAGGACGTGGTTCACTGCCTTGCCTACATGAAGAAGTCCCCTTGTGTCCATGCGTAATCCAAATTAAGCTAATAGGTTCCATGTGACTACACAATTCCACATAGATTTATAGAATACAAAGGAGAAAAAAAATAGTCAAAATGCAGAAGCAGGTAAGTAAGGAAAAGAGGCAGTGGGAGCGAACACCAACGGCTGGGATGAACTTTGGTCGACTTTCAGTGTTCAGGAGCTGAGGAGCTCATACAGGGTGTCTGTCTGCAGCACTGAACTTTTCTTCAAAACAATAGTGCAAAGTGTATAGACACAGGGAAGTCCCTGCCCATAATATCAGCACAGCACCTATGCCTAAAACAAAACATGTATTTATAAAACGATTTTAACATTTGTAGAGACTACTCTCTTTCCCACTTACCTCAACACTAACCTCAAAAACAAAACAAGACAAAACAAACAAAAAAAACCCCCACAACAACAAAAAGAATGAGACAAGGACAGTTCAGCTTATCTCTGCTCGAGTGCAGAGACTAGCCGTAGTGCAGCGCTCAGCTTGCTCATTTCATTTTATTTCTTCCAAGTTTTCAGGAAGCAGGAGGAGCTTTAAATTAGGAACACTTAGCGGCAGGTAAAGCCCGGGCCGCGAGGGAGAGCACGGAGCAGAGCTCCGGGCAGCGGCTCCGGTAACGGCCGCTTCCCGTCCCCCACAACGCCCGCTCCTTCTCGCCCAGCTCGGCTCGAGGGGAGTAGGAGGGCAGGGGGAGGCGCCATCTTCAACGGCCACGCCATCGCCTAGCAACCGCGCCCCTCCACCATGGGCTGCGCGCCGCAGCGCCTCCCGCAACCCGGAAGCAGAGCGAGCACGGCGCCGCCTCCGCTCGGCGGGGCGAGGCCCCGGGCTGGTACCGGTCCTGGTTCGGCGGGTCGGACCGAGCCGGGTCGGACCCGGACGAGCGGGTCGTGTCGTTGGTGTCCTCCCCAGGCGCCTTCCCGCTGCCGCTGCGCACAGCAAGCTACGGTTGCACCAAGCACCGTCGACCCGACCCGACCCGGCCCTACCCCACCCCACCCCGCGCGCGCGCGTCACCCCCACCGTCTGCCCGGAGCGCGGCGCGAAACAACGCAACCCCAACCGCCGCGCACTGCGTCCCCGCCTGCCGCTTTAAGGCCCCTCCCGGGCCCCGCGGCGGCGGCGGGCGGAGGAGGGGGCTGCTGAGCGGCGGCTGCCGGAGCCAACGGGCGGCGGGGAGGGGGGCGGGTGCTGCGGGGGTGTCGGGTTCGGGCGAGGCGTGACCCAGCTGACGGGCACCGTGCGGAGCGGCCGGGGGGGGCGGCGGANGGGGCGCGGAGCCGGGCAGCGGCCAGCAGCGCACGGCGGCGGCAGCAGCAGCGGGCGGCGCGGCGTCTTCCCGCCCCATCTCCTGTGAGCCTGGGGAACCTGCAGCTCCGAGCCGCCGCCAACCACAGCACCATGTACGCCGGCAACAAGCGGAAAAAGCTCTGGCGGGAGGAGAAAGGTACCGCTGCCGCCGCCGCCTCCCCCCGCGCGGCGCCGCCGTGCCTAGTCCCGCGCCCCGCGTCCCCCGCGAGCGGCTACGCGGCGGGACAGGCCGCGCCCCGCCTGCTCCCTGCGCCTCGCTCGCTCTCTGCGCCCCGCACTGCCCTCTTCCTCTCCGTGCTGCCCCGGCCGTGCGCTGCCCCTCGGGGCTCCCTCGTAGCGGGCCTCGCTGCTTCCCCCGCGCGCCCCGCGGTAACGGCCCTAACGGTTACTGCGCGGCCGTTGGGAGGGCGCGGGTGGGCGCAGGGCAAGGGGGCGCTGCCTGAACTCCCCTCGCAAACTCCACCGTTTTCCCTTTCTTCTCCTCGTTCCCCTCCTAAAGATCCTAAGTATTGGAGGGCTAGGAACGTGGTAAGTAACTCAGTCCATGGAGAATTTCTACTGCGAAACTACAGAGGGAAAACCAACCCCGCTGGCCTTCCCGATGGGAAAGGAGGCGAAACTGCTCTCTGGAAATGCACACGTGTAACCAAAACACATCCGTGCTTTTTCTTTAAGGTGTGTGGCTTCTGCTGTTCATGGGGAAACGTGGTGCTCCCCTGCTGTGCCCCAGGCACGTGGATGGCAGTGTGGGATGTGTCCAGGCCATAGTCCATGTGCTGCCCTGGCACCCAGAAAAAAAGAACTTTTCCCTTCTCCCTCTCTGTGCCAGTTTCACCTTGTGTTTACAACCCAAGACCAAACACAGAAGTTGACATCTCTGGGGCAATGTTTTATGCTGACCTTGCTGTTCTGGTGTGTTGACCAGATGCGAAGCAAAGTTGTTATTAACCCAATAATTCACCCAGGAGGAATATGTTACTGGTATCAACTAGAAGAAATACTTCGAAGAAAACTAATGTTGACTTAGTCTAGAACTCTTGCAAGTGACTCAGAGGTGTAAGGATAAAGAGAAAAACTGAAGGTATGATTTAGTGTTTTTTTGTTTGTTTGGTTGTTTTTTTTTTTTTTTCTTTTTTTCTTTTCTTTCTTCCATCACCTGAAATCAAGAAGACAGAAGACCCACTCACGAGAGAGCTTATCCACTTTGTCTGTGGCAGAAAGAAAACGTAGAGTTCTAAAGAAAAATATAAAAGTGCAAATAATTAGTGAACAGGCCAGTCTCTGTCAAACACAAGTCTGAAAGTAAGTTATGTTGCCTGTTGTTTTCTTCCAGAACCATCCAGCAAAGAGTTTTGCTATAGTTCAGGTTAGAGGGCCCACTCAACCACGCAGTTAAGTTTGGGTGTTTAGCAACAGAAAAGTTGCAGTTAACTCATCTTAACACATTTATATGTGTATAAATGTTTACATATATGATTAGTTGTTATTCTGGAAATTTTCAGTGCTCTATGTTCTTACTTTCTGAAATACTGCCCTCACTTTCCTGGGGGTAGGTGGGAAAAGATTATGGCAAGTTCTGTAGTGTTTCCTTCCTTCCTCTTTGCCTCTTGCAGTTGTGCAGGTGGTTGTGCAGGTGGTTGTGTGTGGTTCATGCTGACAAGTGCGGATTCCTGGCCTGGCCAATTCAGTTGGGCCCTCAGGAAGGGCTGAACTGCGAACAGGAAAATCTCTGGTGCAGGTGGCTGTTGTCATCTTCCTTGTGCGCTGTGCGGATCGTGGTCTCTGCCAGCGCAGTAAAAGCTGTCGCCTCTGGGTAAGGTAGCAGTGAAGAACTCGATTTGCAGGTCTTGCCAGCACTGAGGTTTATTTCTGGACTGTGAAGCACATCTTTGAGTGCTAACTAGCCAGAACTTGATACCCACTTGCCTGGCTAGTGTGAACAGTGTTTGCTAGTCTTCTCCTCAAGTACTGGCTTTCCAGTGTTGCACTGGTGGAGTTTGCCCTGGATCTTTCAAGTTAGGAAAACTTCCATATTCTCATTTGCATTGCTCTGCAGTGTGTAGCTTTCTGTGTCTATTCTTAGAAAGTATTTTCTTTACTACCTGTCAAAATATTAGAGGCCCACACTTCCTCCCCTTTTGCCAGTTTCTTTTCAAAAACAAGTGTTTTCAAAGCATTGGCTTTGCCAATCCCCAGGTTTCTCAGCCTGTGTAAAACTAGTAGCACCTGCAAGCTCCGCTCATCCCAGGAGTTATTTTCAGCCTTTTGTATGGTAAAGATTTTTCTTTCTTTAGAAAGAGGAGAAGAGGTGCAGCTTGCTAAATATTCATTTCAAACCCACTGACAATAAGCATGCTTGTCTTAATTACTTTTGTGGTAATTAAGAAATGGTCCACATTCTCCCAGGGTGGATCTTGTTGGAGAACCATTGAAACTCAATAAGGACAGAACTAGGGCTGGTTGCAGAATCTTGAAGCACAGGACAGGTTTGTCCGCAAACTTTGAAAGTGCTTCATTAAACTACATGCAGGAAACTACAGTTTTTGGAAGCTTCTAGGAGATTTGAGTGCAGCTAAAACCAAGATTAAAGTCTCACTGCTGACTTGCCAGATTCAAGTTTTATAAACCCTTCCTATGGAGAACAGCTTGTTTTCTCTGAAGGCAGGGTGTTGACTCTAAGCCTTCTTCAAGACATGATAGTAAGGACTTTGTGCTGCACAGTCCTTGAGAGCTGATGCACATATGTGTGCACATGCATGGTTGCACGGTGTGCCGGTCTTCAGGTCTGTAATACCTTGTATGTGCATGAAAAATATCTTGTGTATTGCATGCCTGAAGATCAGGCAGTGGAGCGAAGTGCATATCCATTATGCATAAGAGCAGTTGTAGTAACAGTAGTTCTACTTTTGTTTTGTAAATATCTAATTAAGATACTGAACCTGAATAATGAGGGGTTTTTTTGTTGTCAAGCGGATAGGAATTCAAAAATATAAGTGTTTATTTTGGTATGAGAGTCTGCTCAGAATTGTTTGACTATGCCGATTATAGTCTGTGGCATTAGAAAACTTCTTGTTTAAAAAAAAAAAAAAAAAAAAAGCCCTCTTTTTGGGGAGGAGGGGTAAGTTTAATTGGAGAGGCAGTTTCCATATGCCATTCATTCAATATTCTTTCAACGTGGTGTGAAAATACTGTTATTCTTCCTGTCCACGTAGTCCTGAGCCTCAAAAGCCAAATATAGTATTAGTCTAACTGTCTTTGCTCACAGCCCTGAAAATACTTTAATTGTCGAATATTGATGATTAATGTGTGAAGAGAAACTGTTACTACGGTTCAGCTGTGGTGCCACTGCCAAAGTGGGTACAGACACTTCACGAGGCACATGGGGTGTGCTATGCTATATTTCCCTCCTTATGGAAGGAAACATCTTGTGCAAAGTTAATACTAAGCATTAAAAAAAGAAAAATGCAGATTGCGTTCCTCTGAGTGTATTTGTCCTGCTTGGTGAGGTGGGTGAAGTAAATGTGCTTGTGGCTCTAATAAAACCGAATAAATAAGTAGAGCAGGTTCTTAACCAGTGAACAGGATTTAGCTGAAGCTGGTGGAAATAGCAGTTGTGGCTGGATTTGTTTGCAGTGTTGGGTCACTGGTATTTTTTTCCTTATCTTAGAACTTAGCTGATTTACAGCAAAGTCTGAAGAAGACTCAAGTTGGCAGTAGCTGTCATAATTGTACAAACTATGAAGCTTTACTTTTCATGGAATGTTTTAATATTTTCAAAAAATGAAGTCATGGTGGCTGTTCTTCATATTCTTTGGGGAGGAAAAAACACCAACTATGTATTGGTGTATTTTGGGGTAATATGTATGTATTTTGGGGTAATAACTCTTAGTGTGTCATTAGCAATAAAATCTTTAGCTTTAAAGCTTAACCCGTGCAATTTTTTTTAAGTGGATTCTTCCTTTCAGTTTTTCAAACAGATGTGCGATTCATGCTGACCTTTTCTCCTTTTTAAAAATGTGTCTGTCCAGTGTGTTGTAGTGGATCTATTTAATACTCAGGAATTCTCATCAACTAGAGTATGTCAGTAAAACTTCCATAGTTCTATTACTTACTCTTGTACTGCTAGACTAAAATGTAGTCTAGTGTAGTCTCTGTTTTTTTAATTAGAATTTCTGGTTTATGAACACAAAACCTAAGTTATATATAGTTTCCAGGTATAAAAATACATTCTTTAAGTTTCATATTTAGTGAACCTGCTGTTAGTTGTCTGATCCTTAATTTAAAGTGACACGAAGTAGCTGTGCAGCAGTGGTGGAGGGGAGGAAGTTTGGACAGCTGAGAGAGAACTGAAGAGGCATTTATTTTTGCTGAACTGGGATATCCAGAAATAGGTGCGTGCTGTTCTTCAGATACACTGTGTGTTCAGCTCCCATTACTTGTAGCTATTTGAATCAGGCATTCTTGTTTCTCTCAAACAGGAACTGTTTACATCAAGGGCACTTGATTTGGTCACTATTTGGCCGATGTGCAAGAATATAAGGAAGCTTGCAAAACACTTTTTTTTTTTTTTTTCCACCCTTATAAATAGAGCGTTTGCTGAAGATGACCTTGGAGGAGAGACGCAAAGAGTATTCAAGACAGTATGTTCCATTGAAAGATATTCCAACGTGGATGGAAGACATGAAAAGCAAGAATGAAAGTGATGGTAAGTGAAGTGTGGCATCTTTTTAAATGGAAACCATGCTGTTTTCTTAGCTGGAAGTTACTTCTAAGAGTCTTGAGACTTAGAATCCCTACTGCTAGTAATGATGTGAGTTTCATGTGGGTACAGAAGTGCTTCAGGAGGGGAATAATTCTTAAAGCTCGACTGGTGTCCACTAATTCCACAAGTATCACCAAACAGTCTTTAAGTTTGTAAAATAGCAATTCTCTTCATCAGTTTTATTTGCAGATACTCTGACTGCCTAAAGAACATTGTTGTCAAAACTAAACTAGAACAACAACATGGAGAATGAGTGAAATAGTTTTCTTGTCCATTTCTGAAAAACAGAGAAAGTGTACAAGCTGTGGTGCTTTATGCAAATCCAGGGAGAAGAGAAAAAAGAAGTTTAAAGGAAAGGCCCTGTTGAAAGTAACATTTCTTACGTTTGGTTCTTGGACTGTGGAACATCAGCATGACCTGGGTAACTTCACTTCTTAGTATGTGCAGCATTAGTGTTAGGGTTCCCAGCACCTGTAGACTTGTCCAAATAGTTGGTGGGTGATGGGCAAAAATGTTGATCTGACTTGCATTAAAAAAAAAAAAAAAAAGACTGTGTGGCTGTAGTAATTCTGCCTAACAACAACAACAAAAAACACACTTTGTTGTTTTAGTTCTCCTTCATTCGCATACATGTGGAAGAGGAGAAATTTCGATCTGGTTTCCTTCCACTTTTTATATCTTGTTATCCTAGTTGGCCAAAGCTTGTTCTGGGAATATTTCTACCAGAACTCAAAGTGTCCCCAATTGCAGTCTTCCTACTTCTGCAGATATAGGACTAGTTCTTCAAAAGTTTTTTTTATCATTAGAGGTGAATGCTGGCCTACAAGAACAGGTATGTAGAGTAATCTTGTGACTGAGAGAACATGATCTTTCTGGTGAATATTATCCACAATGGGATGTAGAACTAATCAGCGATTCTTAATAAAATGGGAAGGCTGTAGCAGATTTTCTTCAGTGCAGTCTGGAGGAGCTAACAGATTTGCCAGTGGCAGATAACTTCACAAATCTGATTCTGCTTGGGCAGCTGAGTGTGACAAGGTGTGGGTTTACATTGTGATTACAGTTATACGTCTCATAAACAAAATGTCAATGTCTAAGAAATGGGTACAGAATCATGCTGGTGATGAATTTAACTTGCTGCATTCTTTCTCTTAGTACCGAATACACTACAAAATGTCTGGAAGGCAGAAGCAGATATGAAGCACCTTTTTTTTTTTTTTTTTTTNTTTTTTTCTTTTCTCCCCTCAGTATAATAAAAAACTCACAGTATCAGAGAAGGTGCTTATTTTCTTTTACATATTTACTCAAAATGAACTCTGCTCTGAACAGAAATACTGAAAAAATCATGTTTAGGTCTACTTGCTAAAGAGAACTTTTGCTCCATATATTGGGACACATAGAGAGCAAACAGTACAGTGTGAAGAAGACTGAGAGGAAAAAATGGCCTTGGTGGCTTGAAAATGTCATGTCCGAGTTCTGCTATTTTCTTCTAGTGAAGGGCTGCTTTTTTCAGTAACAAGCTTAAGGTGGTCTGAAGAGAAAGGGTGGGGGCACTAATACACTTAAAAAGCCAAGAAAGCAACTGCTGAGCAATGGGAGTAGTTCCCTACCATTTACTTCTTGCACTGTGTACTGTGAATAAATGGCAGATTGATTAGCAGTATTCAGGAGTGATGAGGAGAATTGAAGGAAGAAACTGAGAACAAATAAACTGAAATACTAGAAGGTGTAGGAAAAGAAAGTATCCAGTGTCAATAGATATACTAAACCCACTGGGAATGAAAGATGTACAGTACTATATAAATTTGGGATTTTTTTTTGACTAAAAGCAAGAAAAATTGGATCATCACAAGTTGTGTGGTACCAGTTTATAAACATGAATGACAGGGCAGCATGCAATAGAATTCTAGGTAGGCACACCTGGAATTGGTATTATCTGGAAACTTAACAGATGAATATTAGGAATTTTGGGGTGGAACTGCTGAAACTAAAATAGTTTAAAACTTTCATGTTTTAAACTGTATGAAGGAATCTGACTTCCAGAGTCTACATGTGCTTTACTAAGAAGTTTGGGGAATGTACCTTATTTTGGGGAGAGCTCATCACACCCATCAGCATGAACTGATGATCAGATTTAAAATGTGAAGACTGCCAGTAAATTCTGATGCGTGCTGGCTTTGCCCTGTGCAGTAGACTTTTGCAGGGCTGGAAACCTTTATAGTCAAAGGATATGTTACACTCCTGGTCACTCCAGCAAAAGTGTCTGCAAGTGGTTGCAGTTTGAAAGCACCTCTGTATAATTTTGTCTTTGTTTAATTTTCTGTGATGAAAACAAAAAGCAGCAATTTTAGCGGATCTCCTTAAATGCTAATGAGTCTTGATTATTCACAACAAATTAAGTTGCTGTATATTGTGGCATGGAAATTAGCCAGTATTTCTGATACTTTTTCACTGGAGGGAGGAGGGGGCCAAGTCAGGGCCTGATCAGCAGCCTGCTTGTGCTGTTCTGAACTGGCATGTGCATTTTTAACTTTTGGGTACACAGTTTTGCTAGGCTGGTCAAGTGGCCCTTGGAGGCTGAGTATCGCAGTGTTATCTCTTTTCCTTCCACTGCTGTTATTGACAAGTTGCCCTCCACTTCATGGAGGGAATGATAGGAAGGGAAACAATTTTTTGTTGTTGAGGTAGTTCTGTAAGTGCAGAAGCCCTTTCTTTTGTTGTTTGTTTGTTTGTTTGTTTTAGTCACACTTAAAGAAATGACAAATTGTATGTGTTGGAGACTAAGAATGACTGTCACACAGGCTAGATAGTTCGTATGTAATGTAATCCATCATTTCTCCAATTTCCCATCCTTCATGAATAGAAAATCCAGATCAGCTGTTGTATTATGTGCATTGAAGTAGTGCTCCTTCCTGGCAACTAATAAATGTATTTTCTGAACTGCTGGAATTTGTATACCTTTATTTCCGTGGTAATTATTAGAATAACACTTTGTGCTAGATGCTCATCCCGAACAGGAGCGTTGATTTGTTTTTATGATGCTCAGTGAATAAAAAGCCACAATCTAGAGGAGCAACTAGGGTGTATGGCTTTGTTTTTTTTGTGTTTTTTTTTTTTTTTTTTAGTTTGTTTTTTCATGAATAAACAGTAACTCTTCAGTGGAAAACTTGGGGAGATTACTTAAGAAAACTTTTGCTTGAAAGTTTTTCTTAAAACAGGATCTTGGAAATTGTTGTTGCTGAGTTTGTGCATCACGGATAGAAAAATGCTTCAAAAGAATGAGATCTGTTATATAGTTAAACTCAGGTACCTGACAGTCTGTCTGTATCCCAGCCTGGAAGATTCACTGAAGTATTCATTTGTGTAGGAGCCATGCCAAGAAAAATGGTGATTTTTGGGTGATGATTTTTGGGCTTTGCTAATGGTGAGAACTGCTTTTGATCAGATGATTAAAAGGAAGGCTATAATAACCCTTGAGGGGCAAGAGTAGTCTGTATGTCTTTATTTTTTTATGAAATGATGTTAAAGATCTGTGTTTGTATGTTAACTGCAGGTCTTGAAATATGTTTAAATCTCTTTGCTGTCTCTGGATTTTTTTTACTCTATATTTTTAGAAAATTATATGATTCAAACAGTATTCGAATTAGTCTGTTTTAACACTGAAGGTTTTTGTGTGTGACAATAAGATTTGGATTTAATAAAAATATCTTGACGCTTTCAATCTGCAGCTTTCTAAATAGTCAGTTGACCCAAGATTATAGAGATGTGTGTCTCTAAGTATCCTGGGGATACTTATCTTTGCAAAGAAGTTGTATAATAATATTGAGTTCCATTGGCCAGTGTTTCTTGATGGTTAATCACCTGTAGGTAATACTGGCTGTTTTGGAGCTGTTCCCTGAGACTCTGTTTACAATGTAAGTAACTGGGAGTCAAGTTGATTATTGTAAAAGTCTACCTGAAAGAATTGCCTCTACTAAGCCACAGTGAAATACAACCAGTAACCTGAACGTGAGAAATCTTATCCTGTTTAAACCACTGATTATCTTTAGTAGTTAATTAAAAAAAAAAAAAAGAAAAAAAAAAAAAAAAAAAAACAAACAACCAAAAAAAAATAGCATATTAAGATTTCTCAAAAGTTGCCTGAACATCAGTACAAGTTCTCCCTATAGTAGTAGTAGCTGTGCAGGTCCAGCACGCTTGGAGATCATCCCTGTCCATTAGCTTGCATTTGTTGGCTTTCCTTCTAGTGACTTGAACAACTGTCTGCAGAACAGGCTTGTACCTGGGTGACCAGGATGGAAGTAAGCGGAGGCACCTTAGATTGGTGCAGCATCTGTCGAAAGACAATCGTGGTCTAGCTGTTGAAATTCCTTGGTTAAGTCAGTAATTCAGGAGTTCTTCATCTGAGTCTTTGTAAGAAATTGCAATTACTTAGACGCTACAGTTCAGCATATCATGCTACTGACTATGACCTTAAATATGAATTCTGACCCTACTTTAACTTAGTGCTGTATTTGTTTTTGGCTTAATTTTGGTGTGTTGGATAGCTGTTTTGGTATTCTTACTAAACATTTTATCACCAATTTTCTTTTTTCTCTAGTGTGCCTAGGTTAGGTGCCTTTGTCACTTAAATACGTGTGAGGAATATTGCTTATTAACTGCAGCTTATAATACCTGGTGGCAGAGGCATTACATTAAAAACCTAAGGTTATTTCTGCATGGTTTCCATGAATTGTATGAAGATCGTAATAATAAGGTACTTTAGATAATGATATGAAGTGACTTTCCTTTTATGGATATGGTTATGAGTTTGATTACTTCTCTGATTACTGAGAAGTAAATTATTTTTTGGTGGGGGTATAGGCAAGTATTACGGTTTATTTAGTGATATCTCTGATAGATAAATAGACATACAATTCTACCAGTGGATTAGCATAGTGGAAACAAGTTATAATGAACAAAAAGGAACCAATGTGTGTTCAAGTGACCTTGTAACTTCCAGATGGGCAGCATGCATTTAACCTTTATAGGATGAATTAGCTGTCTAAGAAGTCGTATTTGTATTGCTATTCTCTTTAAAGTGCTTTTGGAAAAAAAGAAATCTTGCTTTCAGCAAGTGTGAGAGTCAATTATGAAAAAGCAGAAAAAGTCTCTCTTATATAAATTAAGAACTTATAATCCAGCATGGCTAATTTTCTCTAAGAAAATAAATCACTTGTGGTTGGTATAATTAAAAAGACTGCTTCTTTTAAAGCTGATATTTCTCGATTTCTTTAATGAGTTAAGGACTTCTACAAACTTAATGCTGTGTGGAGCTTGATACAGTTGTCATTTGTCATGGCCTTTCTGTATATCCCTGGGAGAAACCTCTGCTTTTGTCATCTCCTTGAGTGACAAGGATTAACTGTAAGAAAGGATGCTACTCTTGACAGTAAATTAGTCCTGAAATTCTACAAGCTCTCTACATGCTCTAGAGAGTAATAGTAGGTGGAGATGCAAGGGGAAGTTAAATATGTGTCTTTGCCAAAAATAGTATGTCTAAATGCTTAAGCACTGATTGCTTAAAGTCTTGACCAGATTAATAATTATGAAACAACCCTTTCCCCTGAAAAATAAGAATTGATGCTTTTCCGTAGTCACTGAAGACTACATTCTGCAATAAAGTTGAGCCTGGAGGTCCTTGCAGAAGTGCTAGCTGGTCAGGTGCTGCAGCGCAGTGTCAGCAGGTAGGCTGGCCCAGGTGGTGGTGAAGCACAGCTTTATCAGCAGTGATACTGTGCGTGAGTCAGTATGTGCTGTTCCTCAAAAACTCCTGAAAAAGTGTAAGTTTTCTGAAGTTTCAACTAGGAATTTTTCAGTGGCTGACTTAGCTAATATTCCAGACTACTAAGAGAAAAAAAGAAAATATTTTGAGTGAGACAGCAACTTAATACTTGTGTGCAAAGACTGACAGATCCTACATATATCACAATTTCCAGTATTATGTGCTTGCATATATCTGTTTTGTTTTTAATTTTTTGTTCTCTGCAGATTTTTTTCTCCTGCTTTAGTGTATGCTGTATGATCTTCCCTTTGAGGAAGGCGATTGCAAGATTTATGCCCTCAGCCTTTTGCAGAGGTGTGAGAGTAGAATCCATGCATCTGATCAGCTCGAAACAGAGACCTAGCTGTTAAGGAGTGACAAGGGTACAACTTATTACAACTTCCTAGTCTTGATCTTGTGCTCTGTTGACCAACTACAATACTTTCAGGTAGCTTTATGGACAGAAAAAGCTTGTGTCTGCCTCTAGAGGAGCAGGAGCCTTTCTGTATAATTAGATTACTTCAACTAAGATTTGCTGCGTGGGGCTAGTGGCAGTTAGTGACCACATCAGCTAAATCTGTCACCTGCAGTTCCCTGATTGTGTGAGGCTTGCATCAAATCTGAAAGTACACCAATATTTTTGTCCTTAGTGGTAGTTAAACTTGCTTGGTAAGGTAGCATTGTCACTGCCACTATACTCTTTGGGTACACCAACTCACTGTGAGCTCACTGTGCTCTTTGGATAATGCTAACCAGCTTTCATGCCTAACTGCGTTTACTTCATGCACAATTAAATACATGATTATATTTGCATTCAAAAAAACAATCACTGTAAACCAAATAAGCTGGATTTCCCTTGCTCGCTTCACTAGAGCCAAGCTGATCGCTCCACTAGAGCTAAGTGGAAATATCATACAGAAACGTCTCTAATGAACTGGCTCTACCATGAGCAAGTTGTAGTACTCGCTACACAGAGTTGTATGTGGCTTCCCCTGTGAGGTGGTATCTAGATGATGTACAGTCAGAAAATACAGTTGATACAAAATGCATTACCCTTGTAGAAGTGCTATGTACTTTTTGGTTACATGCACAGAAAATTTCTTTGTGTGCTGCAGAGAAGGCTTGGAGAACAATCCAATTTAAATGTATTTTTTAATGTTGCACAGTTTAAACTGTTGCAATTAATAATTTTAGGTGTGGTTCCATTTTACTAAAACATTTCTTATATAAATGTGGGGGTAGAACAACAGTTTTGTGCACAAGAAAGGTACTGGAGGTTGTGGCTGGAGTGTGGTGTGTTGACTTACGTTCACCAAAGTGTATGTTGTAAAGGCCAAAGGTTCCACCTCTTTTTATGGTTAATACACTGTAGAATGAACATCTGCCAAAAGCAGACTTTCCAATCTTGCACTGATATAGCCAATACACTTATTTCCGAAAGTGGAAATAATTCGCTACTTGCAGCTTTACACTAATAGCATGTCTAGGAGTTCGTCATCAAGCATTGAGTTAGAAAAGTCTGTTTGATAGTTTACCAGAGGAGCCTATCCTCAAAGTTCAGTCCATCTATAGTGAGGATGATAAATGCAGAACTGTTATACATCTGTTCTGTTTTAAATTTATTTATTTGCTTTATCCTGCCCCTTGCTTTTATCATAAAGGCACATGCTTGTGGAATATATGGAATATATGAATCTCTGAGGTTGCAGGTTCCTTCTCATATTTATGTACCAATTGAAAAAATTCCAGTTGAAGACCAACCTACGTCAGATTGATTTCTGTGTATTTAATGATGTTCAACTGCTTGAAAAAGGTGGGTAAGATTTGGTTTATATACACGTACTCTTCTATGTGTTACCTCGCTGTCTTTTTGTGGGAATACTTAGTGAATCTCGGTTAATCTGAATTCAAAGCCCAGAGTTTCTGCAGCTTCTGATGACTATGGTGTGATATAAGACTCTAAAGCTGTGAGGTTTGGTGTTTTTGTGTCTTTTTATTTTTCCTGTTTTTCCCCTCCTTGTCAGAAGCTAAATCTTTCTTTGAACTGCTACAAAATGTGTCCAGCATTTCGTTGTTCAAGTCCTTAAGGAAAGCCAGTAGAAATCAGGACATTTGTGACTTTTGATAAAGTTCTGTTCAAACATTAAAGTCTTCATTCTGTAATTTGCTTTTAAGACTTAAGTCCTATTGTTTCTTAGGGTAGCAAATCAGATGTGCCCTCTCAAAGAAAAGGGAGAGGGGGGCAGTGTAAGTGATACCCAAGCCCAAACTCTTCGTGCAGAGGACTATCTTCTCCACTTGTATTAAAAACTTACCTAATGTGCTCTACTCTTAGAAAACTGAAGTTTTCCTTCTCATTTGGTCAGCTATTGCAGATTTTTCTCATATTCCTGCATGACAATCCCATGAAATGTTTGCTGACAGTTTTGCAGAAGTTTCATAGTTTACTGGTAGAAACTTTCTGCTTCCAAACTCTCCACTAATGTACCAAATGCTGCATTGCTCAACTATAGCGGCTGTTGCCAAAGCAGTAGTAGTGAATTTGAAAAGCAGAGAATGTAGAGTAAATGTAGAGTTGCTTAAACTAATGAATTTATGTGGTTTAATATTGTGAACTTGCTCTAATTCTGCTTGATGTGACCTGTGCTGTGCATACCTATAAAATGAGCTTGAAGTTCTTGATAAAATAAGTACTGCTCAAGGTGCAACACCTGACAGCACATAAATAGACATTTCTGTTGTTAACTGCAAGTTCTCTGCAGCAGAGAGGTTATAAAGTAGGTGGTGACTAACTTGTAGGGCATCCCCTCAAAGACAACGTAGGTCTCGGTGTTAGGAGTCTTGACCCACTCTTTCCGCACTGTTTTTTTTTCTCATGCCCGTTGCATCCTGCCACGTAGGGCCAGTACGTGTCAGCAGGCAGGCCAGGTAGTGGACAAGCTCCGCTGTCAGTCACATAACTTTCTCAACTGCCAGTCTAAGGGTCCTGCTGTCCTAACCTTTCTTCCTCCCTCTCAGGTGGTGACTTTCAAACTAGTTTAGAAGATGTCTACGATTAAGTTGGCTACAAGCCCGGTCAAGCAGCTGGCTTCAACTGCTTTTGAAGGAGCTCGACTGTGAACCCGGCCGAGCAGCCGCCTCCGTGCTCCTTATCACTCAGCCTGGGCGGGCAAAACCTCTTCTTTCTCAAGGGCTGGATTCTGTTTCGCACAATAGTTTCATAACTCTACAGATCATACAAATTTCCACCTCCTGTACATGCCATTCTCTGATCTGTAGAGATCAATCTACTGTAACGAAGGACCCAAACAGATAACATTTTTACAGCAGATAACATTCAACCATACCTCGTGTCAGCATCGTTATACAGGGGATACAACACAAACATAACAAATAGAAACAATAACCCTAATAACAGTTTCTGTCCTCACTTAAAGCATTACAATTCCGGTAGCAGGGGCAGCCTGTGCATCTTCTCGCAAGCCTTTCCCTTGTACCACAATAGTCACC
>VWPW01028699.1:36247-50540 GCA_013389825.1 Crypturellus undulatus
TTTTTTTTTTTTTTCTCCCTTCTAGCACTTTCAGATCGATGGGGCCAAGGCTGCAAAGGCCTGCATTTGGGCTTCCTTTAATTCCTTCCCCAATTCCCGAATGGTTTCTAGAAGCATAGCCTGGGGGCCCAATGGCACTCGGGACATCCTTTCTAACATATCCTCTATTGACACAGTTGCAGGAAGGGTGATTGAAATGCTTCTCCAGTTACACATCCCTGTGTCGTCAGTGTCATATACCACAGGGAAGGCTACCGCGCCTATTTCTTGAGCCATCTCGAAATCTACCACCCTCTTTCTCCCTTTGTTCCAACTTCTCTGTCTCATCACTTAATGGCGCCGTAGGCGGAGGGCGCTTCTCGACAGATGGTTCCACGCCCAGCTTCTCCTCCGGCTCCTCCAACTCTGTGTTCATTGCCTGCAGTGCCACATCTGAACTCCCGGACGAGTCCCCTGTTAACTAGGATCGTATGTCCAGAGGGTGACCGGGGGGTGTAGTCCACGTCCGGCGCAAAAAGGCCATCTGTCTCAGCTCCAGTATGCAAGGGAGGTGTATCGCCCAATCTCTGGGATACTACCGCTGCCAAATCCTTCTCCAATTTATATTTCTTTAGGCAGTTAATCACCTCCCGCCAAGATTTTGATAACTTCTGCGCTGTTTTATCTCCCTCGATCACCAAGTCCCATAATATATCTCCAAATCTCCGCCACTCGTTTTCATCGAAATATAACGTAGGTGACTGGAAGCAGTCCTTAGCATGCCCCAATGTAATAAGGGATGCCAGATGTTAAACATCTACTTCCTGCTTTTGCAAAAAGCGATTAAGAAGAGAGAAGGCTACCTCTTTTTCCATGGCTACTGGTCACCGTCCTGTGGGACCCCGCGTCTCACCGCGATTCTTTTTCTGCGTCTCACCGCGCCTGCGTCTCACCGCGATTTTTCTCCGCATCTCACCGCGCCCGTGTCTCACCGCGCTTTTGTGTGAGGTCCTCCTATGCCTTGCAGCTCCCTCACGTGCCAAGAGGTTTTGCTGTCTCTTCCCGGATCGTGCGAGGCCTCCTCCGAGTTACCCCAGTCGTTAACTGTTTGCCCACCGATGCTGCACTCGGTGCTTGGTCCGGCCACTCTCTCACCCAAACTCTCGGGTCCCTGTTTGGGCGCCACTTGTCACGCGTGTAAAGGGCACAAGGACTCGAGACTTGCCGCCGACGGGGATGGAATTCTGCCAGCGCTTATTTCTAGTGCAGCGGTGAATCCGCCCGGCTGCTGTTCTTCTCGAAGTTGTCCGGGCCTGGGAACCTGCCGAGCTGCTGTTCCTCCGAGTCTCAAGGCTGCTGCGCCGTTATCTTCGAGTCTCAGGGTCAACCCGTCGGCTGGGGAGAGGGTGCGGGGAAGAAATGCGTCTGACCCAATATGGGTAATAAGGCAAGACTTCATTTATTGCTGCTGCGTACAAGCATTATATACTTTTACCATTGCTGCTAAAGCCACACGTTCTTATACTATTGGATAACCATTCGTAAACTATTCGTACCCCACTGTACCATTGGTTAGCTATTTATGTCCTACTACTTATTCCCTGTATCACACCTGGTGTTTGCACATCCCCAGCATTGCTTTCCCACCTAATCTTGGATTGTGCTGCAGTTTCTCACGGGACAAAAACCCGAGGGCCTAACTTGTGCTAAGAGCCTAAGTTACTCATGCTAAGGGCCTAAAATCCAAGGCCTTGGTTGTTCACACAAAATCCATGTCCCTGATCCTTATACCATTCTGCAACAGTGAATCTGAGATGATGCAGGGTAGTGCTTATCCCCAGGTGATAAGCTGGTTATTTAACATTAGTTCATTGCAGCTTGTGCTGACTTTCTAGAAGGAAGGTTTGTTTGTCAAAATTCTTGGTATGCCTCAGAGTCAGGTACTGATGATCAAGCTTAGGCCAGAATTTAGTAAATGTACTATCCAGATGCAGTGGCATCTTTATTCCAATGTATAGTGACAAAGCCTCAAGTCCTTCTGAAAGCTCTCAAAAAAGGCAGTAACTGAATGCATTTCTTTAAATATGCACAGTGTAGCTCCTTCTGGGTCACAGCTATAATAGTAGCAATTCCTAAGGACCCTAAATAGTGAAGTCTCAAGCCATCAGCAGCAAGCAAACCACAGCGGCTGGATGCTGACTCTCCAAATAAGCACAGAAATACCCCAGAGCCTCAGCCTACTTACATTGTGTCTCTGCTCTGTCACTGTGTGTGCAGCTGAAGTGAGGAGACTTTGATTTATGCATCGGCAATTGTCTGTCCCTGCAGACCAGCCTGTATCACAATTAGGGACTGAGTATGTATTTCTTTTCTTACTCTCCCTGTTACTGCTTTCTCCAACCTTCTTTGGTACCCTTCTATCCCATAACACGTCTTCACCTTGAGTTTGCAGCGAAGCAAAACAAAAAACAAACAAACAAACAAAAACAGGAAAAGGTCCAGCCTTTACTGTTTCTCTCCATCTTTCCCCAGACTTAAACGGTTATTTTTTTTTTTCTCTTCATCTTATTTTTGGGCAATAGGTACAATTGTGTGGATCAGTTTGAGGGTAGGAACATTGTATAAACCGTGCAATTCCTTTGTAATACAGAAATAACTGCATCTTGTGTGAATACTGTAGGGGTTCTCAGGACTGACTGGCTTCTTTGTTGGTTTTCCCCATTTGTATGGAAAACACTTCTACTGCACTCTCCTTTTTCCTTTAACTTCTTATTAACCTATTAACCTTTCTATTTCAATGTTATAGCTGGAAAGTAGTGTGGCTTTTGTGTACAAACCTGTTCATGGGCTGCTGTTGACAGTACCATTGTATTAAAGATGGATCAGGTGGCTTCTGGACTATGTGCAATCTTCCTGTAGCGTTGTTGGCTCATTGGATATGAGCTCCTTGAGCTACTTTAGAGTAGGCATTGACTGATGCTCATATCCTTAGCTGAGCACATTTGATATTTCAAGAAAGGTCTTGAATGGGAGAGATTATAGGACACCTTTTGACTGAGATGAAGGGACAGAGTGCTCCCTTGGCAGGTTTTCTGAGAATACAAAACTGTGAGCAGTGAAGGGCCATGAAGATAATTAAGGGATTGGAGCATCTCTTATGTAAGTTGAAGCTAAGTGGGCTGGGACTGTCTGTCCTGGAAAAGAGATCCTACCAGTGAATATGAATATCTGAGGGCGGGGAGAAGAGAGCCCCTTCTCGGGTAACATGTTGCCAAAGGTCATAGGGAACTTGTTCCACTGTGCTGCTTTTGAACAAGGTACTGTTCAAGTACCATGAAAGCAAAGATAAACTTAATCTTCATGTCTGTTAATATTTAGAGTACACCCCAAGCTTTAATATCAATATGAATGTTTAATATGAATATGTGCATGGTTGCAGCCATGTGGTGGCTAGATGGTTGTGCGCCAGCTGCGTTTTTGCTCATAGTACTGCTGTACTAAAACTTGCTCAGCTCCCATCCAGCAGCAGGAAAACAGAAGCAGTGGGACAACGCGAGCCCTCCGCGCAGCAGGAGGGGTAACTTGTGTTGGGGTCCCTGCTGGGTTTCTTGTCCCTTGCTAGGTCCATCTGTGCAGCACTGCGCTCGACCATACAGCTGGAGATGTCTCTGTTACGAGAACACAGGTTTCAACAGCCTTTGTAGCAAGGATGAAATAGCCAGCAATTAAAAATAAATAAATAAAAGGATTAGCTTGAGTTATTTCCTTCAGTAAATTTTCAAGTTAACTGTAAATGATGAGACTCTCTTATTTTCAGACTTGTTGCCTGCAGTTCAGTGTGCTCCTCTTATGAATAAGAGGAAAAAAGCTTGAGAAATCTGATTTGGGGAGCAGTCTGACAGGATCCACTGTGCCTTTCAGACAGGTAGATAAGCAGTGATGTAGTGGTGTTACTTCCACCTGTATGATTATGCGTTTCACTTTCTAATAGGATATACAGTAAACTTGACAGTGATACTAAGGTAGACTTTTCAAAAGAAGTTCCAGAAAGTTGACTTTGTTTTGTTTAACTTCTGTATATGATGCATTTCAGTATATTACTAGTTTTCCCCAAGTGAAATATGCAAGTTTGTGTACTCACAAATAAGGAGATTCCCCCACAGGCTGGCTGATGAGCAGGACAAAGCGGGAGGAGACTGAGCGGAGCCATGAGTGAGTGGGACAAATGAGCATATGCCAAGAAGGAAATTGCTTCCCCTTCTCCCATAAGAATGTTATTGCTTAATGTTAAATCAAAGTGGCCTTACAATGTGATGGAGATGACTGGAATATGGCTAAGTAGATAGAGAAATTTGGGAATTATTCAGATCAGAAAACTGGCATATTAAGACAGTTTAGAAACTTGAAAAACAAGTTTAAAACACATTTTTATGTGTTACTTTCATTTTGGGGACTTCCTTAGGATTTCTGTTAGATCTTAACCTGGTTGTGGATATGGAACTTTTTCATACGTATTGGGTGTGGAACTATTTTACATGTGTCTCACTTTCTTTTTCTTCACGTCTAAGTGAATAGGCCTGAACAGGATGTAATTAAGCCTGTGATCATTTTAACATTGCATTTCTATCGTGCTGTGGAAGGAATTTGGAAATTCGAAAGTTTGTTGGCATACGTTTGCCTTCCTCCTCGATCATTTACTATGTGTGCCGATTAATTATTTGAATTTATCTGAATGGCTGTGAAATCTGCCTGTGGGGGAGATAATCTATTTACTGATGCTTTTAGGTGAAGATTTTGAACTAATCTTTATTCCAGAACCTGAACTGGGATTAACTGGTTCTGGGAAGTGAGGACTCTGAGATTGTAAATCTGATTCCCAAGGCAATACAACACAGATTCAGGGAAAGTCAAACAAAAATCCGCAAACATGCTCTGTTCTGAAGTATTAAGAATCTTTATGCTGTTTTTGTAACTTTACAAGCTGATCTAATGTCAGTGCTCTGTGGTGCAGCAGCCAATGGCAAGGAGTGGCAAGCAGGGAGAGGTGGCATCCTAGAGCTGAACTCGAGTCGTCTTCTCTTTGCGTTCGTCTGTTTTACCAACTTTTGTGGGGCTGGGCAGGCATCAGTGGTAACAGATTAATTCAGCTCTCGACTCTGCGTTTCATTTTGCTGGTATGTACTTTACTGTGGGTTGGAGTAGTACTTTTGGTTCAGAACTCCTCAGGAAGAGGAAAATGTTAATTCCAGGTTACTAAATTAGAAACAATTTCAAAATGAAATAAGGTGAGAGAATGAAAATGCCCTGGGTGAGTGGAGAGACAGTGATAGTAGTGGCAGAAGCTGGATGGGTGAGGAAATAGCAGAGAGATGGGGTTGTGCCTTGTTACTTTGCTTGAAAAACTTTTAGTGACTAAAATTACTTCAATATAAGCCAGTGAAACCCATTCACAGCTAATGCTTTTTAAAAAATCCAATTTGGCCCTTGAGGCCTAACAGGTACAAAGCAGTTGAATTGCAATCTGAGGAATTTCTGGAAAGGGAATGAAGAGGAATGAAGAACATATAGTATAGTTTATGGCTATTTAGAATTCTACCTTTTTTTTTTTTTTTTCTCTTAGTTTTTTTTTCTGACTTGGCTGACATGCTGTTTTTTCTTTTTCTGAGTTTCATACTGCATAAGGTGGAAGGATTTTCTCTTTCCCTCCTCTGGATATGTTATCTGTTTTGTTTTGATGCCTCCTAACTGTCGTGTTATGAAAAGCAGTCAATACTCAGTTAATTTGCCCCAGCTTCCCTTTCCCTCTGTCCCATTGCATTACTTCCTTGGTGATGTCTGTTCCAGTTTGCCGAATCTTGATTTATTTCGGCCCTTCTCTGTGCTTTTTCAGTTTAACAACATTCTTGGTGAAGTAAAGTCAGGACTGCACAGTTTTCTGAATGTGGGTATTTTGTGGGTACATACAGTGATAGAATAATTTTTCGTGCAATTAAGTAGAAATCAAGACTGTCAAATTAAAATTTGATATGGATTTATAGGAATTGAGGGAAAAAGACAGGGCAACCCCTTATATATACCTTTTAACAAATGTTTTCAGTTTTGATTGCATTTTTGTTCGTTAAATTAGGAATTGGCTAATGTGGTTATATAATCAATGATTTCCATTTTTTTTTCAGCTCAACATTAAGAGTACATAAGGCTAGTCTTTTGTTTATTGTTCAGTGAATGCAGAATCAAATTTGTCCAAGTTAACTCTGTTCTCTTAAGGATGAAGGAAAACACCAGTGCCGTGTCCTAAGAAAATGGCCAGGCCGAAGAGCTGCGTTTAGCTCAGTGTCCCGTTTTGATGACCAATAGCAGATGCCTTGAAAAGAACAAAATAGCATGAGAAGCACATGGTGGTGTTTCCCTGCATGTGCCCAAGCACTGGTTTGTACTTTGGAGATCTTTTAGGCTAAAAGTACTATCTCTCTACATAACAACTTCTGGAAGAGTTTTCGTTTATGAATTTTTCCAGTTTGTCTGTGGGGGGTCTTCCTGCATCTTCCTGTGTCCCAGTGCCCTCTGGAGGCGAAACGGAGAAATGTCCCGGAGCAGCAGGTCCTGAGTACCCGCTCTGACTTCCCAGGGATGGCATTACTGCCTTGATAATTTGCTTTTTTTCCCTTTCTTTTCTGGCAGGTGAAAACACTAAAGAAGAAACGCAGGGAAAGAGAAGCCTGAGTGAGAAAGTTTCCCTTTACCGAGGCGATATCACGTTGCTTGAGGTCGATGCCATTGTTAATGCAGGTAGGTAGCCAGACGTTTGTGGTTCTAGTTTGGAAATCCTTTGCATGGAATCCTAAAAAGCTACGTAAAACAAAAATCTGATGCAAAGCTGTCTGGAAACTTCTCTTAGCTTTTCCAATTTCTACATATTGCACCTGTTCATCATCTGTGCCGTTACTGTACCCAGGATTACTTGAATGCTTTAACAGTGTAGTCACTAAGAGACAATAATTTTCTTGTATTTATTTTTTAGCTCAACCTTGACTAGCTGAAACTTCATGCTATATATTGTAAAAGTCAGAAGTCTCATATTATTATAAATCAAGCCATTTATAGGCTAAATACAATGGAAATTGTTTAACATAATAAGAACACTGACTTAATGTTTTATTTAATTTGTTTTCTTGTTCCTTTTTCCTGTGGAAAACAATCTTTCAAATTTCAGTTCAGAGATCTGTTGTGTTTTAAGACACAATTTGGTTTAGTAGCCATGTCCACAACAGCGGTGAAGATCTGTCTGGTAGGTCCCTGTGATAAAAGACTTCAAAGATATGTTAGATGGGCAAAAAAAGATCAAGTAATGGATATACTCATGTATTATATTTATAATCAATCAATTTGGTTAGTTTGGAGTGGATGCTGTGTTCTGTCAGCCTTTCCTTAGTGCCTCATCCACATAGGTATGCATGGTGTAGGTAGCATGGTATGTATGTCTTGAGGATGGGATTTTTTTATGCTTCTTGGGTAGTATTGTCTTCGGGGATTTTTTGTTTGTTTGTTTTTGTTGTTGTTGGTTAACTTAAATTATTAATTTGTGGTATTATCTATACATATATTGGAAGGCAACGTACAGTGATATCTTCTGAATAATGGAACAAATTGCCCAGATCCAGTGGATTTAAGGTTACATTGGCCAAAATGGATAGGTTTTGCCTAGTGCACTAAAAAGTTATGTTGAGGCATGGAAGTTAATAAACCTAATCCCTTGCATTTGATGTTATTTCTGTCTGCATAACTCCCCCCTTTACAATGGTAATGTACCAGTGGATTTAATGGAGTAGAAGTAGCTTCTTTAGTTATTGTAATGTGCTTTTTCATTCTCCAAGCAGAGAGGATAGTATCCACGTGAAATATGTTTTTATGAATTTAGATTTTGCTGATTCTCAGAGGCAATTAAAATCAACATATATATGAGCGTTTTAAAAAAAAGATTAAGAAAACAACTAAAACCACACCTAAAGCAGAGTTTGAAAGGCCTGAGGAGTGATGTAATACTCTGGAAATACCTAGAAGGCTGTTGCCAAAAAGAAGGGTTTTTTTTAATTTTTATTTTTGTACTCTGTGTATTCTGTTTTTAGGCTATGAGCTGGTAAAACTACTTAATGGTAGCAGATAGTGGTACTCTGGTAAGTCAGACTGGTAGGTAACAGCTGTCCCAGGTTAGGATGTTGCTTTTTCTTTTAAATGGTGCCTTTATGTGTGTGTGTGTGTGTATGTATATATATATTTATACATGTATATATATATACATGTGTGTATACGTGTGTGTGTGTGTATATATATATACCTGTGTGTATACGTGTGTGTGTGTGTATGTATATATATATATACATGTATATATATATACATATACATATACATGTATGTATATATATTTATATATACATAGATATTATACATATATATGTATGTATATATATATATATATACATACACACACACACACGTATACACACATGTATATATATATATATATATATATATATATATATATATATATATATATATATATATACATACACACACACACACACACACACAAACACATACATTTTAAATATTTTAACATTTAAAAAAGAAAAAAAAATAAAATCTTCCTGGAATTTCTGGAATATAAGAAAGACTGTACTAACTTTCATTAAGCTAATAAAGTGGTTGGTGGACGTTACGTAGCTAAATACCAAGAAATAACTGATCGCTGCTGGAGAAAGATCCTCTTTTCACCTGGACTTGGCCAGACACTGAATGTTCCTTGTTTTTGAAAATCATTCTAAAAATATTTTATACTAAAAGAGGTCAGCTGTGGAAATGGTTGTGGCTTATCCTCGTGTCATTACAATAGGCAATTTTAAATCAGTCAGTTGTGATCAGTGTGAAGATTTTTTTTTTTTTTTTCCCCTCCTCTGAAGAGTGACTTCAGCACAGGGATGCAGAATGACTGGCAAGGTAGCTGAAAAGAGGGAACAGAGGTGTTGTTTTTGCTAAAATCAGTATGAATTATATAACTCTACTGGGGAACATTTTGGAAGCATAATACACTGGTACTAGTGGTGCTAGTAATTGTATTGCAGACAGGTCCTAGTTCACCTTGGTGTTCTGCCTAACGTATCTTGCTGCATTAATTTCCTGCCCTCCGTTTCTGTTGATTTGTACAAAAGTCTTGTTTTTACTGCTTTATTCTTTTCTGCTCTTTCAGTATTACGCAGTAAGAACTTGAATGGTTTCTTCCTTGAGGTGTGTTCTTTGTTGCATGAATCCACAGTAACTGACCTTTTAAACAAAACAAATATTTTTGGATGCCTACTAGTCCTGCCTGCAGGTGCTTAGAGTAATTCTGCAAGTCAGATGGTAAAAATAAAACAGCTTTCAAATAGCGTCCCTTGGAAGTTGTCTGTGTGTGTTTAGGGGAGAGAGGGAGTTCATTTGGTTCTCTATCCCTTTTCTCTCAACTTTTTTTTAATGCACATCTTATTTGTACTGCAGACACTTCTTATATGGAAGTATTTCTGTGGACCAAATGGATTATGTGAGAAAAGCATTTTCAGGTAATACTGGAATCCTTAAGTCACAAAATGTGATTGAACACATTATTTCCCTCTGTTTCTGCTTGCCTACTGCCTCTGTTTATTAAACTGAGGAGCATTTGACATTAAAGTGTTCTCATGGCTGACTTTGGTATGATGTTTACTGGAGTTTTTAAGATGTTTTTGGAAGAAAAACAACAAAATAATATGAAATCCAGCAATCATCGAGCTTATTCTCCTTACTTTGAGGTACATTGTTCATAGAGCAGCCTATCCCAGATACAAAAGTAAGTAACAAAAGCAGTTATTTGTAATAGCAGCTAAACAGTAAGTATTATTCTCCATAGGCTTTTTTAAAAACATGGCCAAAAAAAGAGGTACTTTTTTGTTATTTATATTATGTGTTACTTTATAAATGTGATGCCTTAAGCAGCAGTTTACCACTCGTGATTTCAAGGATTCATTCATTGCTTGTTAATATACGTGCTTGGTAAGATAGCATGTGCTAATGTGATTGTGAGTTAGTTTTCACTAGGAGCATGAATGAGGGAAAAGGAACAGTGTTATGTGGTTATTTATTTGATTATAAGTGGTAAGAATGACAGTGCGCTGTAGGAGATGTTATTTCTTTTGTCTCTAAAAACTGTTCTTGTGCAGTTCTACAGAGGTATGATACCAAGAATGGAAACCTCTCAATTACAGGAAAAGGAATATAACCACCAATTCTATTCAAGTAGATGATTCTTGTAATAAGTGTACAATGCTGCTTGTAAATTAACAACTAGTAGGCTACCCTCTTTGTAAACTGTATGTGATCACTGGAATTATTCCTAATTTTCTCAAATTTGTGGAAAGAGCTATTAGCTTTTAAAGAGCATATTTTAGTTTGAGAAAATAGATGAGAATGTCTTATGCTGTGGTAAATAATGAAAAGAGTTAATGTACAAAAGTATTAAACTTTTGATTTCCGTTTTTCCACTGATCTCTGGGGCTGGAATTTAGTTGCTGAACCTCACACTGTTCAACAAATGATCTCCTCTACAGGAAATAATTTACATATCTCAATTGAGATTCCTGAGTCATTTCATCAAAAGAGCTGGTTCGACAGCAGTAAAGTGCCGAGTTGTCCTAGCTCCCCTCGTATAATGTACAGTGCCTACTGTGAGAGAAGGTACAAAAAGAGGATGATAGCTCTTGGTTGTTTAATTAGAAAGAGTGTTTTCAGGAAGTGGATTATGTTTAAATCTCTTTTCGTAGATCTATGAGAATTTTAAATGCTTGTCCTGCTAAATGTCCCTAACTTGGTGCTTAAAGCAAATGGTATTGGAGAAGAATAAGCTCCATTTTTGAATAGACAGAGTTTGCTTTGCTTATCAGGTAAGTGATTCTGACAGGAGTTTCTGAATGATTAGATTTACAAAATGGAATAACCACTTCCCATTACATCTCAGCTTTTTCTAATAAAATATGCTGCTTCTCTCAAGCTTTCAATTTCAAAACTGTGTTCAGTAGTAAAGCACCAGATATTGTGCTAGATCTCTTTTTTTGTGTTTATTTTTTTTCCTCCCTCTTCTCTCCACCCTTGACCTTGAAGTATTATCATTTTTGGAGGCCTCCCATTTTGTCAAGATTAAAATTAAACTTCAAGATAGAGGTATTTTATGTATTGAATTTAGGAACTGAATATATTAGCTGTGAATTATGCTTAAACAAATATGTAAGCATAGATACTAGCTGAACTACACCTTTCCACGTAAACGGCTTGTTAATGTGCAGTCAGTCACTGCAGTTGCCTTGAACTTAGTGCTTAATGAACACATGGGGAAAAAGGATGAATTCTAATCTGAAACAGATCTGACATCAGATAATTCCTCTGATTGCTAATCTATTTCCTTTGGCAACTTAATTTATCATACAAAAATAAAAAAGAAAAAAAATCATCTAGAAGCTTCTGATGTAGAAATTAATTTAGAAATGGCCTGTCTGAATATTAGGAAAATGCCTGAATGGTTAACTGGATGTGAACTGGTGTTGCATATATAGTAAATGACCTTTTTTGTTTGTTTATTTATTTTTGTCTACTTTGCCTCAATTGGGTAAAGACTGATTAGCTTTTTCATTTTTTAAGTAATCACACTAGAGTGGCAGAAAGCTATAAGGAAGGCGAATTCACACTTAGGGAATATCTTACCTGTCACTATTACGTCTCATCCAGAATCTATGCTCAGCTGGAAGTTAGTATGGAAAAGGAACAGAGCTGTAACATGAAGGATTTTTTTTTATTGTATAGTTTTATCTGGTGTGTTAATGACTTAATAGCTTTTAAAACTTGTGTGTGTATTCTGGCATGCTTCAGACAGAAAATACTTTTTTTAAGGCTTTGTGTTAACACATGTGTTAATGTGACTTTAAGACACGAGTGTTCAGTGAGTTACTGGGAAGCCATAAAAAAGCACCAGAGAACATGATAAACTTTCTGTTAGCACGATGCACTTAAAAGCCTCCTTAAACTTACTGAATGTGGATTGAGCCATGAGGCTCTGTCAAAGCAAAGCAATGCACTTCAGAGCAGTGTTATTTGTCTGCTCACTTTGTTCATCTCTTTCCTGGCACAAATACTCTGGCACGAATTCTTGTGCCAAGTACGTCTGATGAGATTTTTCTGCCTGGATCTAGCATAATCTGATAGTCTTCTGATAATCTAACATAAAATGGACAAGGTAAGAGACACTTTAGTAATAGTCTAACCTGATGGGTTGTGGTACACGGGCTTACTTAGCACATTGGTCTTGATCTAGTGCTGGTGCTTTCGTATCTAAACTGCCCTGAACTCCTTATTTCTAGGTCTGTTAAGTGCTGAAGGGCAGTAACAGGCTGTGAAATGTCAGCCCTCTCCATGAACTTTGTCTGGGTTCCCTGATGGGCGACAGTATCTGTTGCTTCATTCATCCTTGGTGGTTGAAGGGATGGTAACTGAAAGTGATTGCTCCTGTTCGTAGATTTTTATCTGTTTATTTTGAACTATGTTGTGGCTTTTATTAAACTTCAAACCAACCTGATTAGTGATCCTTTGTGCTGCACTTAACCCTGGACATTTTCTTACATGTGCTTTCTAGAGAAGTGAAGCAACAGAGGAACAAAGAATCCCTGTAAAGTTGAATTACTTAAAAACCTCCAAAGTCCTAAAATTGTAAAATATTTGAGGTACTATGGGTGCCATGCATGTTTTCTGACAGTAGGTGGCAATAGCTTTACTGTTATTGCAAAGCCACTTTGCTGTAAAGCTTAATTTTCTCAGACACAAAATCAGTACCAGCTTAGAGCAGAGGAAACAAAGTGTGTATTCTAGGAGTACCTATTGGATGGGCAGTTGATATGATTGATACTTACGGAATATCTAATACATCTGCTTACATGCAGTAGTGTGTGCCCGAAGTAGAATGTGGGATGCGTATGGTTTGGGAGAAGCTTACACATCTCTCTGACTCTGTATGGCAGCATGTTAGGAAGCACATTCCTTTAACATGTCTTGTTGTATGTCTAGCAGTGCAACTGCTTGTGTCGGCGTGAGCGTGCTGAGTGACAACGCGAGGGACACAAGGGACTAGGCAAAGTAACTTGGAACAATGGCTTCGTAATATCAAATTCATTTACATCAGGACTTAGCAGGGATTATCTGAAGGCCTTTTTTAAAGCTGATAATGGCAACAGTATGTTTTTAGTCAAGATATACAAGCAATATTTTTTTTGTCAAGCTTTTGCAGTAGAGGCTTGACACTTTTTTAAATAACTAAAAGTTGTTAACTATCCAAAAGAAGAGGCTTATTTAAAGTCTCTTATCTCTGCAGTGCCTACAAAATCTTGACAGCTGGTCGACTGGTATGCTAAGATTGGGTCTGTCCTGCTAGTACCGTTCCCTGGCCATGTTTTTGGTTTATTTATTTATTTAGGCTTCATATTCTAATTAGAAACTTACTCGAATGAAGTCATTATTATGGGTTTGTACAGATCTTAGGTCAACATGGTCATGACCCCTTGACCCAGTCAACATAAATGATGCCTAATAGTTAGCTTGTGAGTTAGTATTTCCATGCAAAATTTAATTATGTTAAGATAACGGATGAAATTTGAAGAGAGGAAGGTGCAATTTGAATAGACAAATCCAAGTAACTAAACTTCAGCTTTATCTCATCCCATTTACTCTACTCAGAATGTGGGATACCTGTTTAACAGAATTACACTGAGAACTGTGATGTTCAAAAATAGGATTGTGTTGTGGTCTGGCTAATCTTGTCTCTATCCTCTTTGTTCCCCTTTCCCAAATGGCATTCCTCCTGCATCATAAATGAGGGGCAGAAGACTGATGCCTTGTATTCCATCACTGATTTCCAATTCACTTAGTGTTCTGCTGTTTGGAGAATTTTTTGTGAAGCTTTCCAGAAAGGTTGGTCTTGGTTTTGGTTACTTGTTACATAAATAATGATGTAATGAATTGTAGTTTAGACTTTGTTTTGACCTACAGCTGTTAAATGATTGTCGGATTCGTTATCAACCCGTGGTGGTTGTCCGTGGTTATAGAGGGAATACTGAGGCCATCCACCTCAGGGTCAAGAAGCACTGACACCTATGAGATGATATGCCAGATGACGTTTATTGAAATACGCTGCTGGTTCTTATAACTTCTGTCCAGGTGGAAGTTGTCTTATGTACCAATTAGGTTCCAGATATCACTTTTTGCCCTA
>VWPW01028699.1:50667-118968 GCA_013389825.1 Crypturellus undulatus
TTTTTTTTTTTTTTTTTTTTTTTTTTTCTCCCAGTAAAGTCAGTTTCTGTCTTTGTAATGTTGCAAATATAGTTTGGACTTCAAAATTAATGTTAGGAGTACAGTATAGCTTTAAAATCTGTTCTGAAAACCCATTTATGTGTCTTGCCACAGTCATACAGGTCAGTAACTGCAGTATATACATACCAAGGCCCAGAGGAGGGCTGTGGAAGTGGTGGTGTCTCGTTAATCCAAGTACAGTGTCTGGTATCATCTGTGTTATTGGTAAGCACAGGCAGTTGGGCTCCTGTGAATTTCTGTTCTTCTGTTCAGAGTTGCAAAATAGACTCTTGGAATGCACATGGTTACTGAAGACATCACCAAGCCGTACATCACTTTTAAATGAGGAGAATGATGAGCTACTAATGCTCACATAGCAAATACCTCTGATTTCTGTAGAATTATAACTGGAGATGATGAGAACATTCAGGTTCCCTTCTATTTCTATACAAACGGAAGTAGTTGATATCTGGTTGCAGGCTGTCTGTGGAATTGATCGTTCTGTCAGCTATATTTGATTTATGTTTAGAGTACTTTGCATTCAAAAATCTGTGCTAGAAATGATTTTAGGTTTAAAGTGTGCACCACATCGCTTTCTCAAGACAACTTTATTCTTCCTGTGTCATCAGTTAAAACCTACGTAGCAAAGATAATGCTGTTAGTTTTAACTGTTTCAAACAAGGCTACAGAGGAACACAAGTTTTCCAAATGGCATCATTCATTAGGTATTGCTTTTTATGCCTGTGTTTCATGGGTTTAGTTGGATCTGTCTCCTCTTTCTTTGTGGTGGCATCATGTCAATGAAAACTGGATTTGAATGCCTACCCTGGCAAAATCTCTGCTCCCTTACTAGTCTCTCTTTGCCCCTAGTTGCTAGCATCTACTGTGACAGCTGGTATTGACTGCAGCTTCCTGTTTTACCATTTTTGCTCATATTTTTCTTGGGAAAAGAGCAGGAGCAGGCAACCAAACGTATTGTCTTTTCTCCTCGTCTTTGGAAAGGCCCTTATGAGGTGTTACAGTTATCAGTAATCTCAAATCACGACCTTCAACCTTGATTTTGGCAGCAATAGGTGCCAGAATCAGTGAGGTCGTACTAATACATATAAAACAATTTGCCTTATTCAGGCCGGTGCTAATCGTCCAGTACAGTATAGTTTTGTTCTTCGTCCTCTTTTTTGTCAGCCTCTTTAGAGATCCCAGGCTGTTCTGCTTTGCCTGGGGGTGGCAGCGCGGTGGCGGCTCCTCTTTGCCATGGTTACCCGCTTGGGAAATCTCCCCTGAACACTGCAGGAGTCGCATAGCATCCCAAAGGCCCTGCTGAGGATTAAGCCAATTTGCTGGTAGAGATGTGATGGAGCTGGGAGAGTGAATGAAAAGTTTACTCTTCTGCTGTTACCGGATTCAAAACTGAAGCTTGTTGTTACTGGTTCATTAATATTTTTTTTTTTCCGGTGGTATTATCACCTTTGCTTGGCTTCCTGATTTTTATTAAATCCTTGATTTTGCTTTGCTGTTGATGAGGAATAAAAGCAAACGTGCGTTGAATTTGGCACAGCAGGATGGTGTCAAGCTCCACTTTTCAAAGTAAAGGATCTGAACACAGACTGGCAATTTTGGGGCTTTAGCTTAAGATTCCTATGCTGGAATGGGGAAATGACCTGCCCTTAAGACACCTAGTGTGAGAAGGAGGAGATGGACAATTAGGGATTCGGAGCTCTTTTGAAAAAGTGATCTGTAACTGAATCAAAGGATTATTTTTGAAATTCCCCAGCCATATTCAACCTACCTACTGGAAATATTGATTTGGGTTTATGATTTTTCTTAAATATGATTCTATTAGTTTTCATACATATTTTCTTAATTTCTTTTGTTGTAGCTTGGGTCTAATTTTTTTTAGTCCTTACGTGAATGCAGTGTCATCAGCCTGGAGTACTTATGAAATGGAGGATGATTCGGCTTTAAGAAGTTGAACTTAGGTGCTGTTTTGTTGTGCTGAAATGAGGTTATGGATTATCTTTTGCTTGGCGTTATTAAATTTTTTTTCAGCCTTAAGGTCTCTTTATGTATATATAATCTTTTTTTTAGTATAGTATTACATTTTTTGTGTCTGTGCTGCAGTATTTAATATGTACATATATTTGGACTGATTGTTTTTTGTTAATTTTATTTGCCTGTATTTGTTTTTTTGTTTATTTTTTAATTTCTAAGGAAACTGTGTGAACTGTTAGCATTCATTTTGCTTTGCGGTATTTTTGCTTTTGAGCTGCGAAGCAGAGCTGTCTGCAGAAGGCTGCCAACTTTCAGCTGTGCTCTGCTGGTATCCAAGAACTGGCCCAAGGAAGCGGCTCCCTGCAAGGTAGCCTCGGCCGCTGCATGCGGCAGCCTCCGCCGCAGCACTGCGAGCGCTGCCTGCTCTCCTGTGCAGACACAGCCCGGCGTGCTCTGGTGCACCACGGTCTAGTTATCCCTTCAGATTATCCCGAGGTACAAGGAAAGATGAACGGTGCCAGGTAGCTGGCTGTGCTCTGGCACGTAGCGATCACCGCGCGCTCCTGGTCACTAGAGCGAGCTCGCAGCCTGGCCTCCTGCGAGCTGCTGCCTGCGCGACTCCCGTTGCCCACGCGACCGCCCGACGTCCTCAGGGATTCCACCACTGAGTTACTGCTCTGTAGAGGTGGAAATTGAGAACAGCTTGCTGCTGCTGCTGCGCTTGGGCAGGGAAATTTCATACGAAATCAAATCCTTTGTGTATTTTGGTAAAAGCTGAGGCTGTGGGCATTGTCTAGTTGGAGGAAAAATCCAAATTGTGAAAGTGTAATTAAAAGACTTCTTTTATTTTTATTATTATGATGACTCTCCTGGCGTATTTTAATTAAGTTGGTCCTCTAATGAAAGTTGCATTCTGTGAAATGGAGGAGGAAATTTTTTCGCTGAGATTGTAGCGGACATTCCTGCAGGCAAACTGATTTTCTGCCATAGTTTCTGCCATAGCTGCCATTTCTGCCATAGCTCAAACATACAGGAGAGAATTTTTTGAGGGCACAAATGTCATGTTGTGGGGTTTCATAGAGGAAAGAAAAGGACTGTTGCAGATCTTTGTGCCTGGTGTTTAAAGTGCAGCATGAAATTAACCTGTCTTCCTTAACCACGTAAGAGGATACGTCTCTTAAATAATTTTCCTAAAAGCAAAATTCTACTGAGAACAAGGTCTATGTGGTGTTTGCATTTCTTCCCAAGATCACAAAGGCTGAGTACTGCATTGTTGTTTAATACTATACCAGAAGGCAATCTAATAAAAATGCTGGTAAATTGGTATAAATAGTACTGAAAATGCCTGGGTAAACAGGAGATTATTGGAAGGGTCCAGGGTGGTTGGAAGGGTCAGGCTCCTGACAAGACAAACTTGTGTTGTACTTGCAGCTGTGTGTGCTGTGGCTTGTCCCAGGACTAATCTCCTAATTCAGTCTCTGAAGTGGGCAGGTTATCTTGTGCAATTAAATAGAAAAGTGGTAGGGAATATGGGCTTGGATTAGGATAGGTGGAAAAAGCACCCTGGTTGCTTGACTCTATTCAAATACAGCCTGTCTGATGACTTTCTAGGCATGTGCAACATGTGGCAGAGTGGTCAAATCGCTGTCCGATGGAATCCCTAATCGGGGTTAGTGTTTTATGGCAATGTGAAAATGTAGTTTAATCTGGAAATAGTTAGGGCTGCTTATACGTCGGCAATTTCTGCCAGATGGTCATTTTCTTGTTCAGAATGATACCAGCTAAAACCAGCCTCTCTTTTCCCGGCAAACAGCTCTAGCAGTTTAATTTTGTACATGCAGTGAGTGGAGGTGTTATGGCTGGTGTCTTTAATTCAACACGATGAACGTAATTTTGGTGTCCTGACTGTTGAGATGCTTAAAAATCTCTTCTCAAGTCAGCAAGAATTGAACACCCTTTATTAATTTTGCTTCACTAATGTGAGAAAGAGAGTTTCTTTTTTTAACTATATGTTAAAGTTGTAAAATTTCTTGGAAAGCTAGCAAATGGAATATAACTATGAAGAAATTAAAGTAATTATATTGCAGTGCTTCACTAGGAACAGAGAGTACCCTGGGATAAAATTATTTGGATAGAAGCCAAAGGCAAATTTGGTTCAATTTTAAACTAAAACTAATTAAAGTTGTCAGGTCTTACAGTGGTCAAAGGTTGCTTAACTGCTACTTGAAATAAATGGAATCTCTTTCGCAGTCAGTAAAGCTCACAGTTACATGTTTTCAGCTGTCCTCATATTCAAAATATATCCCAAGAACTTTTGAAAACAATATGTGTGTTTATCTCTGTGTAGCCCTGGCCTGTCAAGTACTATCTTCTGGTCATTCTGTGGAATTTATTTTCTCACCTTTGGTTACCTCATTGGCTCTGCCCATTAGTCTTGTGTCTGTGCTTGCTTTGCCCTTTGGTACATCCTCTCAAGTAAACTTCCTCATGAGGTGTACTTTTCAAGATTTTTTTTTTCAGAAAAGCTGGTTTGCATCTTTTGGTCATTCTATGTACTCAAAACTACTGTTAAAGGTTTAGGAGAAAGATATGGATTCCTAAAATATAGATCTGGTAGAATATCTTTTTAAAGGTCTACAGTATTTTTACTGTGTTTGAAAGTGTATGTGCAGTATACGTGATTGAACCCAAAATTAGTTGAATGAGCTGTTGGTCGTGCAGATGGTCATGAGTTTACCACTTTAAGGGATATAAACTTGGGTATAATACTCAAAACTCTAATGAATTTCTCTTTTTTTTATGTCACTAGATATGTTCCTCCCTCATCCAAATGATGACATGATTCACTTTGAAATGTCATTTTTTGCTAAATAAATTTTTAGCTCCAAGGTTTCACCCAGCTCTGCTACAAATTTAATGTAAAGTTTAGATGTTAAGCTTGAGTAGCTAAATTCCAGCTCTAGTAATTAATGATTTGTCCTTGCAAATTGTTTTAGTTTTTTTCTTCCTCTTTTCCTTTTATTCTGCCCTGAGAAGCTTTGAAGTGGTACTTCAGCTATACAATAGTGTATTTAATATGTGATATCTGCTGTGGCTATTATGAAGAGCCCTGAAGAGGCAAGCTTGACCGTATGAGCTGGGATTGGATGTCTGTTGACTCCAGGCTTTTCTACCTATGTTGCTGAAGATAGTATTTCGTGTACGAAGATTGTAAACATAAAAGACCAAGCAGGTTTACCTTTACAGTGTCTGTATAATATCAGTAGTAATTAAGCATACTTTTTAAGTAATATTCCTTTTTTTGTGAGATTTCGTTGTTGTTTTAAAGTTACGTATGTACTCGCTATAGGAGCAAGTGTTGAACGTGAGCTTTGAGCAGCAGCTTCACCAGAGAGACTTATTAACTGGAATGGAATGGCAATCTAATGCGGCTCTAGCAAACCCTATGGGAGCAAGATTGCTTTTAGCTATAGCAGATGTTCACTAAAACAGGGTTTAGCAATTTGTTATCTCAAACTGTGAGGCAGGTAACCAGTCCAGCTGGAATGTCAACTTATAAGACTGTTACGGAGATTACTCTGATCAATGTTTTATGTTAAAAGCAAAACAAAACCTTAAAGTGTACTCATGCTAAGCATGTTTGAAAAAAAGCACCAAAATGCAGTAGTTATATTTCATATTTCTGTGAAACCCTCTTGAAGGTGCTTAAAGAAAGTTCTTATCTTCTGCATCCATAACAGATGCTGGATATTGTTTTTGTGGGTTGCCCTGTTGACTTGCCCTCTTCTTGGTAGTGACGCTGAGAGCTGGCGCTGGCTTTGCACAAGGGCAGTGTGTCCACCTGGGAGCTCTGTGAGCCAGGCCCAGAAGGGGACAACCTCTGCCTCCAGCATCCAGCAGCAGCCTTCAGATGTTAGCTTCTTCTGCAAGAAATGCATTGCAAATTTTACTTGTTGTTACTGATCTAAAATTCCTGAAACAACTGTGGGGTTTTTTTGTTTGTTTTCTTGTTTTTTTTTTCCCCTCTCTTGAACCACTCCTGTATAGCTGTCTTAATTCCTATGGAGTTGGAAGGAAAGCTGGCGACTTTTTGTAGTCCTTCAGAGGAACAGAGGTAATTTAACTGCTGGACTTCTTTTTACTTTTTTTTTTTTTTCCCCAAAAAAAAACTCTAAATCTTTTTATCGAATAAGCAGGTGGACAGTTTGGTAGTCAGTGGGTCATAAATGGATAGTAAAAGGACTAAACCAAGGTGTGCTCTGGGACGTCCTTACAGCAGCATCTGGAGGTGCTGGGGGAATATCGGTGGAATGGGCTGCGAGCAGTAGCCTGGCTGATGCCTTCCTCTGAGCATTATCCCCTAGTGCTATGGCCAGAGAGAAAATCCTGGGCTAGACAGACCATGAGTCTTACCCAGGAAGGCGTTTCTTGTCCTTAATGGTATTTTTGAATAGGAACCTGTCACTGCTAAGAACTACTCCAGTCAGGCTTCTCAGGGCAGGTTCATTTCCCATCCTTGGCCTGTCACCAGGAATAAATCTAATTTTGCACAAAAACACTTAAATTTATTTCTAGTTCCGCTGAAATATTCCTTTCCCCCTGGAAATAAATGTCATAAGCTAAGTCTACCTTTTCCAGAAATATATATATATATATTACTTTTATGTTCATAAGTTACCTAGTAGTGATTGACAATTCAATTATTCGGCAGCATGTAATTAGTTACTTGAAGTGCCATGGAGTGAAACATAGATTTACTTGTATGTACGCACACACAGTAGTAGTTAAATCCAGCCCAAACAGTGAAGCTGTGCCCAGTATTCCTGCAGAAATATTCTAGTGATCCGAGTGAGAGATATGATTATTAATAGAGGTATCCATTCACTTTTTTAACATGGCATTATAATGAAGTGCAGAGCCTGTGGGAGAAAGTCTGTTAAATTGTTTCAATGTATGTAACATAGTTAGGACTAATTTTTCCATGTGAAGCCCACAGTACATCGATAGACTTCTTGCAAATTCAGTTTAGAAGCTCTCCTGACAAGCTGCGTTTGCCCTCCTGAGTTGCTAACTGTATCTTGAAACCCTTGTGTTAAATACCAAGACCCGCAAGCCCTGGGAAAAGTAAACCAAAAAAATACATGTCACGTTCATTAAGATCATGAAGGCAGCGGGCCTTTCAAGAGTGATGAAATAGTAACTCTGGTGTTTAAATGTCTTGTATAATCAGTAAAGTTTTGGTACTTTCAGTACTTCTGCATCAAAAGATCTTGTTTCATTTTAGATTATATACCCATAAGCACTGCAATTTTTCTGTCACGAAGTAATTCAATGTCATACTGAATATTTGATTTTTTTTTTTTAATTTACTGTTGTTAAATAGTATGTTAAATAGTGAATAAGTAAATAGTAAGTAGTTGGTGTTTCTTACTAACGCCTGAACAAGTATCTGTTGTTTTAGGGCACTTGAACATCCTCACAGCTTCCAGAGCTTATGTGGCATCTGCAAACCCACTGCCCATGAGCTCTGCTATGGTTCAGCCCTTGCCCATGGGCTGATGGCTGCAGTGCAAACAGAAGCGCTGCAAGGAAGGCAGGAATGAAGCTGGCCCTTTCCCTGCCAACTTTCAGGGAACGGGATGCTGGCTGTCCTCAGCACAGATGCCCCGGCTCTCATCTGTGGGGTGAAGGACAATCCCCTTGACTTTTAATGAACGTTAGGGGCAGGCCCGTCCTTCATGCATGAGCATCTTGCTTCCCTTCACGCGGTTGTCCGAGCTGCTGATGGCGGATATATTTCTGTGCTACCTCCTGCTTTCGATCACAGAAGTCTCCTGAGTTGCTCTCCTTGCCCTCTTGCCTGAACTGAAGTGTAGATCTTGTTCCCTTGGTCCTTGAAGCTTATCCTGGCTGTCAGCACATCCCAATCTCAGCCCCTCTCTCACACGAGTGTGAAACCTTCTCCTTTGTATGGCAAAACTGTTTTAAAGATAAAGCACTGAGAAGCTTGCTGGCTGTATCCTGGAGCACTAGATGTTGCGATAAAATATAGCTGGAAATTTCTGAAGGTATCATACAGGAGAAATTACAGCTGGCACCCTGCAAACCGTGTTGCAAAGGTTGCTTTCAAGTCATGCTGGAAACACCTTTCATGTACCTATATATGCCTAAGCTTACAGAAAGCATTGTTTAACTTCAAATAGTTCTTCCTTCCTTGAATGATAGAAAAAGCGAAGGAGGCTGAATGGATTGCTCCCTTCTGTTTTCTCCCCTTCTCTTTGGTAGTGTGTGCAGGTACCATGGCAATGCCTGCTGCTAGCTGGAATTTTTTTTTCCTTCATTTTTTTGGGAATACCTTTTATTTTTTTCTTCCTCTCTCTCTCTCATGGTGATGAAAGCTGCAGCCCTAAAAAGTAGGGGTCAGTACTGAGTTGGGCAGTTCAGCTCAGTCTCAGGGGGTGCTCATGGTTTCCCATAATCCTAGAGCAGGGTTAGATCCTTCCTGTGTAGAGAGGTGGGCAGCCCGTGTTGCTGTTTCACTTGGGGGAGTCCGATGAAAAGGCTGAGAATAAATTTGACCTTTTAAGTATTCCTGGGAATGGCATGGAATTAAACCGAGTTTTAAATCTTGGTGTTTGCACTTACCCAGGTGTCACCTGGTCTCTGTCTGCCTCTAGCTCGAGTGTGCTATATATCAGATGTCTTCACAGCTCCAAAATCTCTGAGAACTTAAAAGGGTTGGTGGTTCCTTTCAATAAACCTAGGCATTCTTGATGCCTTCTTTTGTGTTTGGAGAACTCTGTGTGCTTATTTTGATTTTAGTATTAGGTTTTAAAACACAGGTGAAAGGTATTCAAGATTTGTTAAGTGTAGTTTGAGGAGTTTTGTTTTTCCTGTTTCTCCTTCCTGCTCCTTCTTCTGTAGTCAGTGCAAGGATGCACAGAGGGAGCTTCTCCAGCAGACTGCTCTGATGAGATAAAACATTAGGCACCTGCTCTGAATTCCTTCCAGGAAAATCTCCACTGACTGTGAAGAGAAAAGGGTGGAGATTAGGCTCCCCAGGGCAAAACTAGATATTGTGAGTACCTCCACTTTCTGCGTTATTTTAAGAAAGAGATGCATTTGCTGAGATGTAACCCTCAATGCTGTTTTCGAAAAAGGTCTTTGGATGCATTATGGGTGAAGTGTTTTAGAAAGTTTATCTTGTATAATTGTGCTATATATGAATGTAGAATCTCTACTTATAATGACTAGACTGTTGTCTACCTTTTTGCTCCGGGCATTTAGTCATGATTCAATAATCTACATTCTTTATAATACATATACAAAATGAAGAATGACCCCTTTATAAAACTACACACACATAGCCTTGAAAATTAGTGAAAAGGATCTGGGCTGACCATTTGACTTAAGTTTCACAACCACCTGCATCCTGCCGGAGCTGATCTCTGCCGAAGCTGCTGTTCTGAGTTCTTTGCTGAACTTGCTCATCCTTGGAAAAGGATCTTCTTGCAAGTGCATCTACTTATCTCTGTGTGCAAAGATTGTTATCCTGTAAACAAATTTTAGTTCAGCATACTGCATCAGAAACCTCAGCTGCCGGAAACTAATGTTGTTTCTATAATGTTATGAAGTGATCTACCCTGGTCTTTGTTCTTCCACAGGATTAGAATGTGTTTTTCTTGACAGCTATTGAACAGTTACTGCTGGAAAATTAAATTGTCGGCTTTTATCTTAACTATTAATATAACACACTTTAGCTGTTCTATCTGCATCCTTATAATTATGTAACTTTGGGGAGTTTAATCTTTTCAGTATAAACAGTTTGCTCATGTAAGAACTGATTATGAAAATCATAGCTCCAAAGGAACCAGCCTTGTGTGCCCCTAGGGAGAAGAAAAGGACTGTGAGGGCAAAATCTTTGTCTCTGATAAGGAAAAAGACTGAAAAGGAGGAAACAGGGAGCAGTTTGGACCCACTGAGCAGTGTTTTCCTGGCTACAACCAATAGATTCTTCATCCTGAAACCCAACTGCTGCCTCAGGCATTTTATCTTTATTATCTGTCTCTCATGCAACGCTTGCCCAAAACTTAAGCTGTTTTGAGTGTTTTGATAATGGGGAATTTGACAGAAGGTTATTAAAGAAGTGGAGATCTTGAAAGTCTCCAGAATAATTAAAATGCATAAAACACAAGGAGGTAACAGATGGCAAGCAAGTGTTTGAATTAAACCAATAACTCTTTAAATACATAACCTTAACAGCAAATGTACTGACATAGTAGACTGTACTAAAATCCCTTCTACAGTTGTTGTTATGATGGAAAGAGCGAAAATATAGTTTTAAGGACTGTATTCTGAAAATAGTATTGGTTTGGTGGGTTTGAGCTTTGAACTCATCCTTCCTCCCCCAGCTCTCATCCCACATGGATTATGGTCTTCTGGCCAGGGTTTCACACATGGTTATCTCCTTTCATTTAAAAATTGGAAGGAGAAAGAAGAAGAAAAAAAAAAAAAAGGTTTTTCATGTGACTTGCAATAAATTTCATGGCATGGAGGAATTCCCGAGAGTTTGTGGGTTTTGTCTTGCTTGGGAGCTCCCATCCTTTCCTGGCTGCCCAGCCTGGCACGAAGGAGCTGCTGCACTCGTTCCCCCAGGAGAAAGCAGCTTAATTTCCAAAATGTCCTCAAACTTTAAAAGCTGTGAATCTTTTTTTTTTTTTTTTGTAAACATGATTTAACTGCCTTTTTACTGTGTTGCCATCATAATTAACAAGTTCATAAAGTTCTCTTTTTTGCTGCCTTTTGTAACAAATTGATTATTTTAGGTCATGGATATTTTTCACTGTCAAAGCATTGTGCATGGAAATTCAGTTTAAAAAAAAAATCTCTGTGAAAGTTGTGATTTGACTCTGGGTATGATGTTATCCTCAGGACAGATAAAATGGGAGTGAGCACATAATAAATTTATTGTAAAATAATGCTTAAACTATAATACTAAGATCTTTGGCACAGAAACCAAAGATAGATTGTTTGTTAAATGGACAACAAAGAATTAAAGTATGTAAATAGAATGTACTTGAGGGANGAAGGTGGAAGGTTTTTTTTTTTTTTTTTTTAATAGATGAAAATCACTGGATATGTCTTTCCAGTGACTTTCTTGAAATATTAACTAAAAATAAACTAGAGAAGGTGGAAATCCTAAGAGCAAAATTAGCACTTTAAAGTAAAATCATAGCATCAGGAAAGTTCTGATTTGCCTAAGGCGTTTTACCCTATTTTGCGGATACTTTCACAAGCATGACTAAGGGTTTAGTTGTATATGTTTTTAACTGAACAGAAAAGAAATTTGGACAGAAAAGAAAAGAGCGCCAATGCTGAGAGCTTGAAAACGCTATTTGTAAGTTATTGATTCCATCAGTGACTGAGTGTTCGTGCATTTCAGGACAACATTATTAGTTTTTAAGGATGTTTCTTGGATTTCTATTTCTACCAGCTTGGTCAACCTCCTTCCTGCAGCTGCAGTATCTTGTTGACGATGCTACAGCAGTGCCTGGAGTACAGGGATGGTTCCTGACTCCCCAGCTAGGAGTGTGCAAACATAATCTGGCTCTATTGAGACTCAAGAGTAGGAGAAATGGATTCTACTGGTAATTCTTCAGTTTAAACTACAAAATAAACAGTTTAATGGTTTTAGAGCTATTAACAGTGTGTATATCGTCATGGTAACAAGGACACCTGAGATGGGTCTACTCTGAATTTTTCCTTTGCTAGAAAAGATGGAATGGAGTATGGTTATACTCATGTCCGTAACAAACTTGAATATTTTAAGATTAAATACATTAGTTGAAACACCCCTGTTATTTCTAGTCTTACAGACTCTTTTGGGTATCCAAGCCTGAGTGGATGTGCCAGTCCTCAGGATAGATCCTCTACTCCCTCCCTGTGCATAATTTCCAAAAGACAAGTGGAAATGATGATTTTCCTAAAGTTTTCCTGAAGATCGTTACCATTTTTTGGTAATGATAATTTAGTTGAACAGATTTCCCTGGAACAACTCCGTGGTCTTTCTAAATGTTCTAATTAATGGAGTTTCTTTGGAAGCAGGGAAGGCAGTTGGGATTTTGGAAGCAGAGCTTCCCTACAGATAGGGAAGTTAATGAAAGAAAGCCTCTAATAGCAGAAGGCTTTGCTGTAGCTTGTAGCTTTTCCGTTTGTACTAAAGCTGCTCTGTGTTGTCCTGGCATCCAGACTGCTGCATCAAAATGAAGAAAAAGCTTGGCTTAAACCCCAGCCTTCCTCACGTTTCTGGCTCTTTGTAGGTAATTTGGGGAGCTATGTCTTGCCACTTGGTTCTGGACAGGGACTGTGCAAACTCTTTTCTTACTAAGCAATGCAATTGCATCAAAATAAAGATATTTTGGTGGAATTATAACTTTGAAGATTATTTTTTCTCTTAAAATTCACATCATTTAGTAAGAAATTTAATATGTGCAAAAGAACAGGATTTGTGAACATGCATACCTGCGTTCTCTTGGTAAAATCTTATTTTCTCAACTCCTGACTTCTTAGTCCTCTTTCAAGAAATCAACATTTAAATCTCTAATTTATCTCAATATCTCTCAACATAGTATGTTTTGGAAGGATTTCTTTCTTTTCTTGATCAAATGTGTTTTCAATTTTTCTGATTTAAAAAAATGCAATTTGAGATGCAAGGGAAGTTCATTCTTTTAGAATTCTAATAAAAGGGTTAATAGGATATCAAGATACTGCCCAATGAGTCCATCAGTATTTTAACAAAGAGAGAAAACCAGATAATGTTTTTGTTGCTGTTGTTATGACACTATTAAAATTTGCATACATATTTTCTCTTCTCTCTTGTGGATACTCTTATTTTTATTTGCTTTACAATAGCAATATTTGTCTAGTCATGAGAATATTATTACCAGATATTTTGAATAAATTGTTTGCAATACTTTTCATTCTGAAAGAAAACAAATTCAAGAGTGTTTTGAATTATGGCAAAAGTACAAATGAGAAATTTGGAAATGCATAAATAATTTTCCCTGAATTGCTAATGAAATTGACAGGCAAGCGGATAAATAACACGCATTTTTATTCATTGTTTTAATTAAACTCATTACTGAATAAATATTTATAACTTATGGCATAAAGACTATTCCTTTAACCTTCTGTTTGTATTAGTGTCTTAATTTCTTTTTATTTTGCCTAACCTTTTTTTCCATGCCTTTTTTATGTGTTGTGTGTTGTTCTCAATTCAGACCTGTGGAGTCCAAGTTACGTTGGCTGACTGTGCTCTTTCTGCAATTTCTTCAGTTTTTGAACATAGGGCCATATTTGTTTTGGGTTAAAACCTCACCAATGAAAAAGAGGTGGTTCTTGGGAAGTAAACTGGGGTGACAGTATGTTCTGTCAAAAGCCTGAGAGTCTTGGACACCTCTTGAGTGTCCAAGAGTGCCACCAAGAGTGTCCAACCCTGAAAATTTCTCTTGAATTTAGGAAAGAAATTTAATTTTATTTGAAATTATTTTAATATAGTAATAAAGTGTACTAACGTGCTAATAAAGTATTTGTTAGTGTTTCCAACGCAAATACCTTGATACGGGAGCTTTTTATTGAGCTTGTTGACAGCTGTTTATGGACTCTCTCTGGCCACAGAATTGGCTCTGTTCTGTGCTCTGCATCAGCATTAAGCCTAAGTCTAAACATTGCCCTGGCTATGTTAACTTTCCCTCTGTCATCTTCTTGTATTTTAAGCATTTCCTATAAATAAATTATTTTGGGTTATGCCAGTTTGGAATAGATGTGTTTAGCATCCACCATGCCGATTTTACTCCTAACTTTGTGGTTATGCAGGTGACAGATGGGAAGAGACCAAAGGCGCGGAGTAGGTGCAGCGAAGCCCAGGCACCTATCTCCTTATTTTCGAAGAGCATCTTGTGAGAAGTTTTGATTCAGAAATTGGAATAAATTGGAGAGAAAATAGATGTCAGCTGAATAAGGCACACTTTGGAGTAGTCTCCTGAGTGAAATAGTCATAGCAGCTAAGTTAGGTCATATGAAAGAAAATGAAGCAAACTGTGTGTTAGGAAGCAGCTCTGAGCAGAGGCACCCGGCACCCTCATGCAGCTTCCTTCTGAAGTGGCGCTGAAGGCTTTGGGCACTTGTATTTTTTGGCTTTGAGAAACCAGCTATTTGCCATGCCTGTTTGCAACTTTGGAGTGCTTCTTAGTAATAGATTCAGAGCTAATTTGTAGAATAAAACTTACGATGAAGTGCTGTCGCTATAAAGAAGCAACGGCAAATGAAAGCTTGTGCTTCATCCAGATCAATTAATATACTGCCAAATGGGCTATCATTTGATTCAACAAGTAAGATTCTTATTAACCTCATCCTCACGAGGCAAAACTGCAAGTTAGCATTTCCATGTCGTAAGCAGTGGTAGTGTTCCTTTCCAAGCAACTAGCCAGACTTCTTGTGAAATAATAGGTTCTTAAATTAAATGAGTCTTGAAACAGGGCAGCAGTGAAGCAATTTATGGGGTAGGTTTATAATCAACTGATAATTTAATTAATGTTGCATCTTAACTACTGGTCTCTGATGTAATATTTTCCAGATGTTTACTTTTTCATGAAAAGCTTTTTAGAGACTCATGAGGAAAGCAGCATCTGGAGAGAGAATTTATGGCAAGTTTGCATGGAAATAAAGAAATACCTCTTTAGTAATTACCTTCCATGTCAACACAGAAGCTTTTGGGATTTGGACAGTATGGTTTAATATATATGTATGCACACACACACACACACACACACACACACACGTTATGTATATTAGATTTATAAATAGATATTTACAAATATCTATTTGTATATGTGCATATGTTCACACAAAATAATACAATTGGTGTTGTTAACCTTTTAGAAGGACATCAGCATTAGTTCTGTGTAAAACAAACAAACAAATGTCCCTCGGCAAGTATTAAGCACTTGTTTATACTGGCAAGTGTTTTTTTTTTTTTTTTTTTTTTCAATCTTTTTTGGGAATTGGATAGAAGGGTAGTGTTATTGAGTGTGATACGCACTGCGGTCAACCTTGGAATTTGCCAGTGTTGTCTAAGCATAGTTCAGCTTGTTTCTGTGTGACTTGTATGGCTTGTAATGCAGGAGAATTCATCTGTAAATAGGCATGTAAATGGAAATAAGATCTGTTAGTTTGGGGTTTTCTTTTGTAGTAGCACAGAGGAAAGAAGTAAAAAATAGGGCACAATGTGATTTGAAGAAGCTTGGGCTGCATCATTAACGGTCAGTTGGAGAGAATCTCTCAAGCATTAACACCCTTCAGATGGAAAAGCAGAAATTTGACATGTCAATACATCAGCAAGGTTTTTATTCTGTAACATGTTAGGGTTTTCCAGAAATGGCCTGCATTTTTCTGTCCTTACATAAATACTCCCAAACAAACAAAAAAATCGCATGGGTTTATCAGTGTTGGGTGATGTGGCTACTGTTTCTTTATTTTAGGTGAATTTGATTCTGTTTGTACGTGTTTCATTAGTAGAGTAAGATGCAGTATTATTTGGGAGTGCCCAAACCCTTAGAGAAACAGAAAATATTCTTCTGAAGTCCTGTCTTAATGGGATAAAAAAATGGCTCGAGTTTGCTAAAGGTATCAATACTGAGAATTTCCTCTATTTTTAAACTAGTTTTATTCTAAAATCCATACTTTCCTATGCTCTATTATATTTTTGTTTAAAAATAAATCAGATATTCAAGCCTGGAGAGGCCTAACAGAAGATTTGTGATCTGGAGCCCTTAAATCTAAAGGTGCTTCTGCTGCTTCAGTTCCACTGAGTCAGGATTAAATGTACCTAGAGATACATTTAAGTAAACGGCTCCATGTATTATATCTGTAACGGGTCTCTCTCCGCTGACACACAGCAATGCACCTCTCTGAGCTTTCCGTCCGTCCTGCCTTCTGTCCTCCCTTCCTTCTCCCCCCTCGCTTTGGAAGTGCCAGGAGGTGTTTGAGACTTCATCCTTCCTCCCTGTTGTGGCTCCCTGTTACGCTTTGCAAATTTAGTTGTGTACTTCTGTAGTTTTCAGGAGTAGGTAACTTTTAAATACATTTCTGAATCTAAGGATGCTTTAAAAATGTTTTATGTCTTTTACTGTAGTTGCTGCATTCTTTAGTTTGTGTGTGATTTCTGCTGTTGGTCAAGTTAATTTCTTTGTTCTTACTATTTAGATAGCTTGTACAAAAACTATTTGCATCCAATTGATATTGTTGAATGTTGATGCAAAACAAAATTAAACATTAGATTTAAATAATGGACTTGTTTTTCATACTGCTTGTTTTATTGCTTTCTCATATCTGTAATCAGTGAATATTATAAGCAATTCATATCACTGACACAAATAAAAAGGGATTGAAAACTTTATGCATGACAGAGTACACAGACTGTTAATGTCTTGGAAGCAATTTATTTTTAATAAACTAACAGTTTCTGTTTGCAAGTATAACGATACTTCTGAATGCTGCTTGGGTTTTCTTTTTATTTATTTATCTGTAGAAGTTGTACTAGTAACTTCACAGTTCTTTCAGTGGTTCTGGAACTGCTGCTTCAAGTCCTGCTCTGGGAATCTGAGCAGGATATCTCAATAACGAGAATTTTTTTACATTAGGAATCCTAGAGAAAAATATTTAAGGTCAGCGAAGATTAGTAAATTTCCACCACTGGAAGATTCATCTATTTAAAAATAAAAAAGGGGAAGTGTTAAGAAATGCACTGCACATAGAGTAGCAAGTAACTTTTCCCAGGAAAGCTTGGTTTAAATAGCTGAGAGAACAGATCTTTCTTGAGGAAATCCCCCAAATCAAAAGTGGGGTAAATACCCTCATGACAAGAGGAGAAAAAAAAACAACAAAAACAAATAGTTATTACTCCTTTAAGTGAGATGCTAATGATATCCAGTATTATCTATAAAATTCATACAAGATGTACTGCATTCATAGCTTTAACTTTAATAAGCTAATTATACTGCCATAAGTAATAGAATGGATTTTTTTTTTTTTTTTACTTTTACATGGTCCTATGGGCTTGTAGTTCTCAAATTTAATATGCTAATATAATTACACAATGGTCAGTTCAGCAAGTAATCTGAAAGCACTTAAATTGGAAGGAGCGCTAGGTGAAGACACAACTTCATTTTTTTGGCTTTGTTTACACTTGCATAGTCTGCACTGCTGCTTCTCACAGAGCATTGTTGACTTAAACACAGTGGCTCAGTCTCAGCTGTGTGATTTGAAAGGCTGCCTGTAAGAAAGATGATTCTCAATTTCACATTTACATTTCCTCTTTTATTTAAATGAGCTAAGGCAGCTATGACTTTTTTTTCTCTGCAGTAATGTATTTCTTCTGCAGACTAAATAATACGGGTGGAATTAGCCTCTCAATTTCAATTGCCTGAATTAATCCTCCAAATTCCTTCTCTAGATAGTGGATTGAGTGCACCTCCAGTGGACAGTTTTGAACTGTCCTACCTAAAATGGCTATCTCTGAGCTAAGGTAGATTCTCCTTTGGAATTGTGTTTCTCCATTGACTGTAGGTAGAGATGACAGCTGTTTAGTGCAAGGTAATTATCTAATTAAGGATAATGACTTGTAATCTGTAAAGCATGTAGCCTTTAGCTCACTTTTCTGAGGAAGTTTGTGCATACAGTCCTGATTCTGACACTTGTCACCTTCTGAGTGTCACACATAACAGCTGCAGCTTTTTTCATGTAGCTTTTTATACAGAACATTTTTTTAGTGTTTCTTTTTTATATAATAATTATTATTATTTATTTTTTAGCATAAAAGACTCCCAGAATCTCTATACTTAACTCGGTCACTTAAGCTCAAGGAGTGTGTGTATGACCTGGCTGCGAAAGAGGATTTGAGACAATATATATATATTTTTCTTCCTTGAATGGCAACACGATGTTGTAAAATTCAGCTTTCTCCATTGAAGAAAGCTGACTTCAGTGAACTGCTACCAACAGGGACTGTGTCAACACCTTGGGAAAGCTTGTGGTAATTCAGCTTGCCTCCCAATGCTCCGCAAAGGAAGGTGGTGCAGAGCACAGCAGCAGCAGCTACCCCCTGCCTCCGCCATCCCTAGGTTTTATCAGGCAGTTGCTAGAAAAGAGCATTGTTAGATTGGAAGAAAGAGAGTGCGATAAAATATGATAAAACTATTACTCAGTTAAGCAACTTGATGGTTCAGGTTTCTTTTGCTGTTGCATCTGCAAATATTGGTCATGCATCAGCTAAATCGGATAAATGCTTCTAGGCATTTTAGGCCAGCTTTGTGCTCACAGTTTAAGCAAGTATCAGGAAATTTATTGAACAGTTTCCAAGACAAGTGTTGGATGGTAAAACACCAGAATTGGAAGAAATTAATGAAGACGGTGATCATGTCCCAGGTCTCATAGAAAAAAAGAATTGAAGTATCCAACACTAAAGGTAATTAAAGCTTGGATTAAACTTAGTGATTTTACCAGCTTTTCTTTTTTCTTGCTTTTAGCAGGAAGTAAGAAACAATACCCGGTAAAATAAAATATTTATTTCATTGCAAAAAAATAACTGAGAGAGCAGCATATGGGTATTGAAAATGTATCACAGAATATATCCTGCAGGAATAAAGGCTACCAATTTGTAAGTGGATTTAAAAGCATAATTTAATCAAAAGTAGGTTGTTCTTGAAGTTGTCCAATCAGTTTAAAGCATAAAAAAGTAGTACAAATTGCTTCCCTTTTCATATTATATGCTAAATAACTCAAGGTTTAAATTTCTGAACCAGTTATGTTCCTTCACAAATGAGAACTCCAAAGCCAAAGGAAGAAGGGCTGTTATACTGGTCCTTTTATCACAGTTGAATAAAATTTAACTTTACCAGCAAATATAATTTGATAATTTGACTTTCCTGAAGAAGTGGCATAATACAAATGACAGACTCTGCGGATAGGTACCTGGTATTCTATGTTATTAAAACTAATGCTGCACTTGACACTAAGTTACAAAAATGCTTTCAATGCATTTGTTTTCCTGGGAGTAAATTACAGATGTTAATTTAGAGTCTGCCATCTGCTTGTTTTTCGTATTCTTGTCAAGTTGCAGGTCAAAAATTATGACTTGTTTGCTGTCAAAAGAATGCCAGCATTTGTAACGCCAGTATCTTAGGCTGAATGCTTTTCTGTAATTGCATTCAGATTTGCGTATTGCCCCAGCTTGCTACATGGAGTGCGTGGATAGTGGGAATCTGATAATTGTGTATGACCCTCCTTGCAGGTGTATGCGGTTGACTTTCTGGCATGCACAACTGAGTCTGCGGAGCTTTGCATTTTATTCTACTGCATTTTGTAGAATAAATATCCAATTTTGGGAAGCACATGGTGTCTTTCTCTTGCAGAACTGTTGAATCTCCTCCTTAATGCAGTGATCCAAAGACTAGTGTCATCCTGATTCTATTACTGTAGCAAATGTAGGGTTTATCATCAAATGAAAAAAAAATCAGAAGGAATTGCAAACTGAAGTTCAGTAGCAGCAAAATAACTGTCACTTTCACATTTGGAAATGTGAATAAATATGCTAGTATATTTTTTTCTGAAAGTCTGTATTTGAGTTAATGTAAAATTGTAGTGAGGTGTGGTCTTACTCTAGAAACTCATTAGTTAAAGATAAGTAGATTTAATCTCTTTTCTGGCCTATATTGATTGCATTTTTTCCAGAATTTGTCATTCATTTCTCCAGTACTTTTTTCTTTCTCCCGTATTCTTCCTAAACTTACTCTGGTTGCCACAGTTCTTTGAAGTTGTAAAGCAGCCACTGAGGATACTTAAATACCAGTTGGTGAAGGTAGCGTTGTCTGATGGAAGTAACCAACTCGCTTTTGCAAGATTTGCTTTTAAGTATATTGTATTTTTGTGGTGTAATGTCACAGTAATAGATTAGATTTGAAAATGGGGTCATATACCCCTATACAGAGTTAAAAATACTTTTGTTTTTCTTTTAGCTTCCAGAATTTTGATTTGCTTTAGTTCTCTTTTTAGATGTATTCCTTTTTATTATTATTATTTTTTTCTCCTTACCAGGAATATATTCTAATACTTTCTCTCTTAAAAATAATCTCACACGAAGTTAGTACTCCATGAGTAAATATTTGAACTACTCTTCTGGAATGGACCATAGTCTCACTTTGAAACTCTCCATAACAATCAGTTATGGTTGATACTTTTAACAAATCTTCCTGCCTTTGAGTTAACTTAGTTCAGGCACACCAGTGCTACCAGTGGTTGTGTAAAATGTCTTTCATTCCATTAAAATTACAGCTTAATGAGAGCAAACAAATGAAATGAGATCATTTTTTGTATGTAATTAAGGGAAAAAAAAAGGGGGAGAAGAACAGTAACAAATTTCTGTAATTTATCAGAGAATGAATGAATGGGTTTCAGCTACTTTTCAAAAGGCAACAAAAATCTCTTTTGTACATCTGTTTTTATAACTGAAAATCTGGTTGATTTGATTAAAAGTTCAATATAGGAAAACATATGCTTTTGTTGGGAAACTTGGCAAAAAATAAACTTTTACAGCCCATTTCGTGCTGTTTGCTGGGCTGTGCTGCCCCTGCAAAGCCAGGCAGCTCCAAGGGCTCTTGGCAGGTTGGTGCACCTGAGAGGCCGGGTAGGAGTTCCTGGGTCATCTCTCCTCTCCTCTCTGCGGCAGACACAGACGGTTGGACTTGTCTGCCGTGAAGCTAGTCAGAAAACTGATAAATTTTCAGCATGATCTCAAATAGTTTAATGGAAAACATAGCTTGTATACGGAGACTGGCACCAAATTCAATTCTCTTGCTGTACATGGAGTTATTTTTCCAGGTAAGTATCAGCTGATAATTGGCAGCCCTGCTTTTATCAATTGCACTTTCCAGAAGATAATTAAGATCTCCCTGTAAAACTTAAGATTATAATACTCGCTATAATTTGACATTGAAGACTAAGCCTTACTTCCATGCTGAGAAAAATTTATATTTGTAAGAAACACTGGTATATGCTAATCCAATTACCAGTAATTATTTGTGACCACTTTAAGGTAAGATTGTTATTACATAACAGTGCTGCATTGATAGTTCAAATATATTTGTTTTCATGATAGAAATAGAAATTAATCATTGTTTTTGTATAAGGACTTATCATGTCCTGTAAAGCAGTGGGTACTTGTTGGAGAGATTCTAGTATATCCTACTAAATATGTTGAACAGATATATTAGGGGAGAGAAAAGATTATTCATAAGACAAAAGCAGTGAAAATACTAATAGGAAGAAAGTTACTGCTTCCAACTTGGGCAAGGATTGTTTTGGATAGAAATGTTGACATATTGTCATGTGGCATCATACTACTGTGATGCTGATTCCTGTGAAATAGTTTAGTTCTGCTCAGCTTTTTCACAAAAATACTGGGAATCTCTAGGGTTACGTTTAGGTATTGTTATTTACATAGTTGCATTAGGTATGTTATTTGCAATTGTTATTTTCATATATATTTGCATTTGAAGAGGAAAAGAATATAGAGTATTTAAAATTTCTTGCCCAAGCAGTTTGATCTTCTGGAAGACGGTTTACAGCCAAATGCTGTTACAGATATGCTTGACTTGCCATTGCTTGTCAAGAAACACAATGCTTAATTAATGTAGAGTTTTAACAGACAGATTCAAGAAACGTTCATTTGGGGTGTGTGGTGGGAATGTCGTTTTGCCCAGGGTAGGGGGTGAGGGAGGAGAAAGCTTACTGCAGTTGAAATGAAATTTTATCAAAATCCTGAAAACTGAACGAGATGTTCGTAAGACTCGACAGAATAATTCCATGTAGGACACGTGCTGTCCTGAAGTGTCACATCTATGGGATGTGACCTATATGGCAGATTTCTGAAGTTTTATAGAGATGGCGTCTGGAGGACAGAGTAGGTTGGTGGTTAGATGAGCGAGCTTCTCTTCTGGCGCCCTCAAAGGAATTGGTCAGCTTTGTTCCAGCATGTTGTGATCATGAAGCATCTTGAGAAATGTACCAAAGTTTCAGATGCTCCATTTCAAGACAAGGTAAAAAATAGCAAGGATGGAGCAGACATTTCAGGAAATATTGTTTTATTTCATAGTTCTTTTCCATTACAGAATGCACTATGATGCAGGTTTTCAAGTGTACTGGCACATGATTTCCTGTGTGCCATCAGCCAATGAAGAATAAACTTGTTAGCTTATTGGAATTGAAAAATAGATGAGGCAATGTTGCTTTCTGAAAGAAATAAATGCATTTTTCAAAAACACAGTTCAGATACTATGCAATAGGTGATTTCACATCATCTGCAATAAAAGTGCTGAAATACTGAGTTGCGTAAAATAGATGTGTGAAATAGATGGATAAACTGGAATGAATGTCCTATTTGAGAAAAGTAAGCTGAGATAGAGGTGCAGTGATAACTTACGGAGTTTATATTGTCAACGCTTATTTGTATGTCACAAGTGGTAACTTAGTGATCAATATCCTCAACAGAAATGGCATGATAGCTAGGAACCAAAATCTTTTTTAATATGGCTGCTTTTTCAGTATAAGAATTTACAAAGTCATTTAAGCAATAAGTCACTGGCAGGTTCACTGTGAGAAGTCCAAATTCTAACTGGCATAAAAAACTTCCAAGAAGTGTTTATATGATGTCAATATTCATGTTTAATAGGTTGTTTTATAAATGTTGAATTGTTCTTGTTTGAGCCTGATTACAAGAGTTTGTATCTTTTGAAGAGTAGTAGACTTGATTAACACATGTAATTTTTGATGCCTGTGTAATTTCCAATAACAATAGGTGTGTGTTAGCATTCTTTACAGACTATTTTTTAAAGAACTTGGGTAACTTCTGTGATTCTAATCTTAAAATTCTCTTAGACTATGTTTATGCAGTGCAGTGCATTTTTTGTTAGAATCCATTTATTGGGTAAGTAATGATTGGTTGACTAGTCAGAACTTTTGTATATTATGTCTGTAGGCTATAAGAATTATCAGCCTTTCTGTGCAGCTGTTCCTCTCTGAGAGAGGGGACTGACAATCCTAATTAAGTGAGGGATTTTGATATTGCTTATATAATAAGCATTGTGAAAACATGTACTGTAGCTCATTTTATTGCAGTGGCTGCCACTATTCTATATTAATAAATTCTCTGAAGTAAGTTCCCTCCACAAAAGTAATGCATAATAGTCAAATATGACACTGATCATATTGCTGTGTTCACATACAGGGGATGCTGCTTGTATGGACCACTCAGAAGCTGAAGAAAAAACAGTTGTCTTACAAAAGTGATCTTTTTAACTGGTTAAAATAGAAAACAAACAAACAAACAACACATTACAGTATTTTGGCTTTCTCAACAGTTTCATTGGAAGTATTATTTAAACTATCACATGGTGCCCTAAGCAATAGCATTTATGCTGTTTATGCTTGTTTGATATATCCTGAAATCTTAAACATGCCGTATGTGTTCAGTGGGTGTTCTTTTAATTTTTTAAGCTTTCAAATGTTTTATGTTTAAGATCCATGTCTGCTCTTGTTTTATAAACATGTAAAATCAATCAGTTAATAGTAGAAGTGCTTCTCCCTATATTTAAACAGGCAGCAAAATCAAAGTGTATTGGGTAATGCAAAATGCTTATTTTCTGAGAGACAGAAAAAGTAGAAAACTTTGTTTTTTCTTTTGATCCTGTAGATGCCAAGCTTGCATTGAGCTTAGATGGCCAAACTTGAAATGGGTTAGTCCTCCTGGAGCCTTGTAAGAACTTGAGCCAAAACTTTGTAAAATCTAGGTCTAGCTAATTAGATGAAAAGTACCTATAATGATATTGACTAAGGTGCTTGGATTTTAGGATTAAAACTTCTGTTTTACTATTCACAAGAAAAGCCTCTCATACATGAAGAGGAATAGTTAATTTTTCTCCAGTTTCATTCCCTCACGAAACAGGAGGTTATCTGTATGCTTTGTGCTTTACACAATAGAATGAAAAAGGTGACCAAACATTTTACTGACCAGTTTTCATGCTCTTCAGCAGACACCAGCCAAGGAATAATCCTACTGCCCTTTGTTAGCCAACTCTTCAGAACCCTGAATTAGCCTAAGAAATTTAGTGCATTTTAGGAATAATGCGTTGTATTGATGTGCATATGTGGCATAGTGGCTTAACACCCTGCTGCTGCTGGCACCTGCGAGTCCGGCAGGCTGGGCCAGCTCTCCAAGAGGGCACAAGTCACCTGTGTTTAGGCTGCTTTGCTGTTTTGGGGGTTTCACTGCTCCTCTTTTTCCTAATACAAAGGATTATGTGAGAGCAGTTTGCCCTTTACCATTATCTAATGTTTCTATCAATTATATGGGTAACAATTTACAGCTACTTTATAAGTTACTTGAGCTCCCTCAGGCACAGATATTATTTATTGTCTTGGTTTAGTTTCATAGCCAGCTGTACTGCTTGAGCTCTGTTTTTTTTCTCCTCTTTTGACCTCAACTGCAGCTGCATTTTTGTTTGAATGTAGAAGACTTGTCTAAGTTCAGGAAGACAAATACTGATTGCCACCCAACTTTGTACAAGAGTAGTGTTGAGTCCTTGCTTTCTTCCAAACTTAAAGAAATAACTTTATTTCTTAGGCCTGGCTCATATCTCTTTGAGATATAACTCTTTTCCAAAACACTGCAATAAATAAACAAGTAAATAAAAAAATGCTGTTCTCTGCACCTCAGCTGCCTTGGCCGCTACCTTCTGCTCTCCAGCACTAGCAGATGGGGCTCTCAAAGGCTGCCAGGAACTTGAATTTTAGGAAGTATAAGATAAGATGGGGCTAGCATTTTTCTTTTTTAAAAAATGTTTTTATTAAAGGTGCTTAATTTTTCATTTGTGAACATAGTTGAAGCTTGTTAAGGTGGTTTCTGGATAAAAAGTCCTCAGAACTGAAAATAAAATATGTTTTTAGAAATATAGTAAGTGTGTGTCTGTATGTGCAGGAAGATGAAATTTAGAAGTTTGATGCTGTACCAGTTCACCATCTGCCCTGACAATTTCCAGGATCTCTCATTTGGACACCATCATTCATCTGAATTTCTCATTTCTCTTTAATGATCTGTAACTGATAGAGGATTGATATAGGATGCAGACTGGCTGTGGCCCTTATCTCTTTCCTGTTCATGTGTAAAAAGTACCGTTCCCCTTTCTAAGCACAAACTTTGTGAGATGTTTCCGCATTCATTTAAGAAATTTCTAAGACTTAACATACAGGGTTGTTTTGCATTGGTATCATGACATTGCATCAAATTTTCTGTCCTCAGATATTCCCAAGGTTAATCTTTTTTTTTTTTTTTTTTTTTTTTNCCTCCTCCCTAATGCCTATGTCCATGTGTGTATTTCAAGACCTTCTTGTATCCCCTAAGCTTGTTTGGCTTTCATGAGTCATGCCAGCATTGTATTTCTCGAGGGGATTAGGGAATTATTTATTTTTTCACTTTAGAGGCAGTTTTATTCTTCTGCTGAAAAAAATGGAAGATACAAAGCACAGGAAAATTGTCAATATATTACAAATCCCTGAATATATTACAGTTGCAGCATGTTTATACATTATGGGAAATCTTGCCTTTGTGAGCTGACTTACTTCCCTTGCTAGAGTTCTGAAGTTGATGTATTTCTTACGAGAAGTACAGTTTGAGATCATAAAAATCTAAGGACTTACATCTATAGTGCCGTATGAGTAGTGGCTGTAAGTAGGCTTGCAGATTTACTTTTTTCTCCCCTGAGGTTTTCAAAAATAACAGTATTTCTAATTTCTGCAGATAGTCCTGTCTGTTACGTTGTCCAGGGACTGAAATACTTTATTTGGTGAATGTTGTATATAATACCTAGTTTACAGAAATGGACTTGTCAATTTAGCAGAAATGGATCTAAGATTATAAATTTTATTTCCTCCCGTCTGTTAACTTGGCATCTTTGTTTACCATGTTACGTGCATGATATACAAATACAAATATTAGAGTTAGAAAGCTAGTAGAATTTTTTTTTTTCATTAAAGTAACTAATTTTATTGCTGCACAGGAAATTAAAGCTTAAATCGTTGTATTGCCAGGTGATCGGTGCTTTTTTCAAGTGGAAAACTTGAATATTTATCCAGGAGGATTGCCTCTGGTAGCAAGAACATGTTTTGGTAAAGATAAGCCAGTTGCTCCCTCAAATTAGCATTTTTCTGGACATCTGGTTCTCTCCAGACTCCTTGCCTGAGTCAAAGCTGGTGATGTGTGATGGATCCTGGATGTGCTGGGCAGCTGGAAACCACCCACCTCAGAAGTTGGGGTTGATGAGCTGAACTTCAGAGAGCATCATTTGTCAATTATAAGAAAGTATGAGAGCTAAGCAGTTCCATACATATGATAGATGCTAACAGGACCAAACAACTAATGCCAGGCAATGTACAAGACAAAGCTATAAAACATGTAATAGGTAGAACTGTAACAGAACTCAAGATCTCAATATCTGCATGCTCACAGGTATACAGGGTAGACCTGTTGTCAGGTCTGCAGTCCAGTAACACCGAATCTGAGTCCTCACAGAGTAACGTGGTTTGGTTTCTTCCTGGCTTAGTTTGCTCTCCGGGTGCTCAGTGACAGATCAGTGGGACAGAGGGCTTGGTCCGTAGTGGTTCCCGTGCCGACAGGATGGAGGGCAGCAGCTATCTGGGCGTATCAGTGGGCACTGGTGTGGACACTGTGCATCGTTTGACCACTTGCTAGGGACTTCCCTTAGTATCCCTTTGTTCAACTTCCACTGACTTTCTACCCACTATGTAAAGAAATAAAGAAATTTTTTTTTTTTCTTTTAACCCGTTTTAATTTGTTTTCTTCCTAGTTTCAAGTGACCTTTATTTTTATTTTCTTTTGCTGTGGGAACAAAAGCTCTGCATTTGGCCTTTAAATCTTTAAATCATTTCTTTAAATCTTTACTGAATCTCACCTCAGCCTTCTGATTTCTGAGTGAGCAGTCCTAGCCTTCCTAGCCTTTCCTCCTAATGCAACTGCATGTGTTTACTTTATATTTTTAGGTGTAAATGGGGAGAGGAGGGAGTTTTGTTTTAATTTTATCTTGCTATATAATCTAGTTGACCCACAAAACTTGGCAGTGATTACATTCTGTATTTGCTACGAGCTAAGCAGCAGTCAGGCAAAACCTTTTCACCTAGGAGAATAAATGTCTTTTGTAGAGCTGTTTTTCGAGTCTTGTAAATAATTGAAAATTGTCTCCAATGAAAAATCTCAATGTAAGATGACAAATTCGTAATGTAAGAGTGAGGCTACGTCACTGTGTGTTTTAATTTGTATGCAAATAAACCTTCTGCAGTACTAGAATTTCAAAAGTATGGCCTCAAATTCACTTCCTGGCATCTTTCTGTTTAGAGTAGACAGGACTCGAACTGTCTGCCTAGACCCAAGATTCAGTTCACTGAGTACATTCGTTTCTTAAAACCTTAAATAATACTGGGATGCTAATGAAGCATGGAGTGGGTAAAATGCATCTACTGCTGTTTCATATCTAGTTTTTAATTGGTTGATATATATTTATTCTTTGGAAAAATATTTTTTTCTCCCGTGTAGCATTATAGAAACAGACATTATGCTCGCAACATACAAATAAGCTTAGAACTGAAATTGTCTGAGCTTTTATGTATCTATTTACCTGTTCATTTAACTCTTTTTTAACTGTTTTCTGTGAAAAGCTTCAACACAGGTGCAGAATTATGAGATGAGTTCCTTTTGAATTCACAAAGTTAAATACTCTCGAGACATTAAAAATCATTGTTTTGACAAATTTCAGCAACCTAGGAATATTGAAATTGCATAGAGCCGGAATTCAGAGGAGTAGTTTGAAATTGTATAGAGTCAGAATTCAGAGGGGTAGTTGAAAGCAAGTACATCATAATTTCTTAGAAGGTCAATATTTTTGTTGCCCACTTCATTTTAGGGGCAGCAGTAAATATGTTCTTCCTAAATGAGTTCTTTAGAAGCAGCCTTCAGTTAGTATCAGCTTTGCATTTTACCCTCATTTTTTACCCTCATTTTACACTGTGTTCATTCTAAGCCTTATAACACTATATTTTAGAATCAAGTATCTTTTTGATAGTCAAGTGCTAAAATCGGTGTTGCAGACTGCAGCATGTGCTGCTTACAACAGTAAATTCTGGACTAATCCTGGGGTAGATGATCCGTCAAGACTTTTTCCAGACTTCCATAATCTTTTTTCCCCAGAATCAGATGCTAAACATTTAGTCATGGTCAGAGCTGAGTTGTGTGCGAGTAATTAGGTAGCAGCTCTTACTTAGTCATGCTTATTTTATGTTACGCTCCCACCACCGCACACATAGAAGCAATATGCCTGTAGTGCTTGGAGTTGCTTGAAGTCATAATCTTGACTGGCCACCACAAAGCGGTGCGGTAGCCTCATTTCTACAAAGTGCCTTTCCTGGATCAAAGCAATGTTCTATAACCAAAATCAAAATTCCAACATGCAGTTATGTGTTTATTGTTATTTGTCATCTGCCAGATGTCCCAACCAAGTTCTAGTGCTCATACTGTAGTCGTATGAGCTGGGCATCTAATTTTTAATTTTTACAGTACTCTATTTGATGTGCTGAGCAGATTAATAAGAATGCTTGTAACTGCTTGTTATCAACTCCTTGGTTTAGCATGCTCTTCTACTTCTCTGTATTTTCTGTTTGTCTCTATTTACTTGCTATGTATTTATTCATTCTTTACAGTTTTTGTCACTGATTTCATTTTCCTGCCTTCCAGGTTATTTCAAACAGTCTATTTATTCTCAGCTTCTTTGTAACATCTGGCGATTCCTACTCTGTGTACTCTAGAACTTCCCCAAAGGTGCATTTGCTTCCCTGAAGCTCTCATCTTCACTCCTGTCACTCTCTTGCTGTTCATCAGACTTGCCTGTGCTTACATCCTCTCCTACATATCACACTTTCAATTCTCCAGCTTCAAATTTAGCTGCGTCTCGCTCCAGCTCCCAGCTGCTCTGCTCCACTTCACTATAATCTTATGGAGGAGTGATGTTAGATTGGCTTTCAGTGCAAGCTCTGATTTCTTCCAAAAAGTGAAAAGGCGCAAGCGCTGAGCTGAGCCCATCCGTGCAGCCGAGAACAACAAGCTCAGCCTCGGGACTCCTTACACAGGAGTCAGGCTGGTGCCCTACATGGAAACCTGGCCTGGGACCTTGCCCTGTCTCATAGGGGGATGTTTTTCCAAGAACACTTGGTGAAACAAAAAGCTTTTCTATAAAGATATATTTTATAATGGATATGAATACAGCGTATTTTTCATAAAAATAAATTGGGAGCTTCAAGAAACACACTATGTTTTGTCATATACCTTGAACATTTTATAACCAACAGATATTTTGAAGGTCTATGATCTTTACTCTGCTCCTTCCTCCTTTCCCTGACTTAAAGCACTAGGCAGTGTACTAGGAGTAAGCAAGCTCATTTATTTATTTTAAAGATTTTTTTTCAGGTTCAGAAAGCTTCATATTTTGATAGCAGCAAAGTAAGATAGGGAAAATGGCATTTTTTTTTTAACATGGTGTAGAACAGCCCTAAGTTCTATAGCAAATTTTTGTGTTCATCATTAACTTCATAAATTTTTAAATTATTTTTCTTCCCTATCTTATTTTCATTTTGATGTTCTATCATCATTTTTTGTCCATAAATTAAAAATTGGTCTTACTTACTGGAATTTGGATATCTGTATTAATGTTTTTCATTTTTTGAAGACCCAAGGCGAGGACGGGGTGCCGGTGGGAATCGCTGCCTTGGCCGCCCTCCCCGGGGCAGGGCTGTGTGGGGCCCTGTTGCCAGGCAGGGCCTGGAGATGGACCTCGATAGAGCTGCTCTGGGGAGCACTGAAGCCTGCAGAACAGGAAAGAAAAAAGAACAAAAGACAACAACAACAACAAAACCAAAAGAACAGCCAGGTTTTCACTGGAATAATTGACTGCTGAGACAGAAGTCAAGTGATATGGGAAGATTTAAAAGAAATTAAAGGGTTTACATGAGCGTCTTTCCTTGCTGTTGTGTTCTGGTGGGTGGTTTCGTTCACCCTGCCTTGATTTTGGTTGCTTGCTAGTTCTGTGGCAGCAAACACTCCCTCGCTGGTCCTCGGGGATCTTGTTGCCATGGATGAGAGTTGGCCGTTCCTCGGTGCAGTCTCCCGTTGCGCTGTGAACGTCACACCCTTCTCCTACTAAGGGGCCTCATGTGGCCCAGTCTGTCTAAAGGAGCAGAACGCAACTGTAAACAAAAGAATTACAGTAAATACTGCCTGCCAAAACAGCACTTATTTCTGTTACCTGTCAAGTTCCTAAGACATCAGTAAAAACTGTTCCTAATTTCTTACTCTAAAGCCCAAACACTTTTATTTCCTCATGACACCGTGGGGAAATGTTCTGGTGAAGGCAGGAGTTAAGGGACAGTGAAGAAGAGTGACCCTTACCTTGAGTCATGGTGTTTTCTCATTTTAGTGTTCTCTTGTTTTTTGATAAGGACATGAGGAAAGTTCGATATTGGTCCAGCTGGAGTAGTACATGTCTCCGTGACCGACTGCAGCGCGGTGTCAAACATGAGCACACAGCTGGTTCCCTGGAGCCTCCTTTGGCTTGTAGCTCAGCAACTTCTTTAGTATAGGTGTTCTCCCTGTATTTAGCATTTGCCATTTTTCTGCTGTGAATTTGTTGATCGTTTTGAAACTTTGCTGTAGCTCTAGCTATACATATTATTTTTTTAAACTCATTTCTTGCTAATTTAATTGATCGTTGCTCAATGCTTGCCCTGGAAAAGACAGGAGAAAGTTGTTCCCTGTCTTCCTTCTCTATGCCACTGCCAGGTTAAGAGCTCCACCACTTGTCTTCTCAGTGGTCCCTTTGCAGGGTGAAGGTTTGCAGTCCATTATACTGAAGCTGTCAGTGGAGTTCATCATGTCACTGGTAGCCACTCTCCCCAGGCTCAGCCAGTCTCCCACGTTTCTACTTGTGACCCATCCTTTTAACCACTTTCATATATATATGAAGATATAAGCGTGGGATGTCCCAGATTCTGCAATATCACATTCCATTTTTAATTCCAGTGTAGTTTTATTCTGAAGATCTTTGTTCTGATGATCTTTTTTTCACTTGGGTTGTTAAAGTTTTGAAGGACAATTTGTTCTCCTGTACATTTAACATGAGTTGGTTAGAAAACAAAACCATCCCAAAAAAGATTAAAAACTCAGAAAACTTTACAAATCACGACAAAAAAGCAAAAATCAAAATGTCTTTCCACTCCTACTTGATGCAGCCTTCTACTTAAGTAGCAGCACTAGAAAGAAGGAAAACTGCTGAAAACAGTTCTTAATTTTGTAAATAATTACATCAAAGTACAGTTGAGAATGGGAAAGTATCTGCTTTCACAGTGGAGTTATAAATGGCACAAATTAAAAAAAAAATGCCCCTAATCCCTTCTCTCAAATACAGGCTATTATATATATTGCATCAGGGTGTTCTAATCTTGTTAAAGTAATTGTGTGTTTAGGAAATATCCCAGTGAAATGGCAGCCTTGTGGGCAACTTTGCAATCATACATCGTCAGTGCCCATATTCAAACAGAATATGGCATAACATAAATTTACTGGAGCTACAGGACTGTAGTTTTTTTGTCCAAAGCAGTCTCACAAAGTGCTTGATGATTTAATTGTTCTATTCAAAGGATAACTACGGTGTCAAATATAAAGAATTGATTAAACGAAACAAATACAAAACTCCTTCAAAAAGGCTTTTTTATTTAAATCTCAGTACAGTGGAGGAAAAGGAATACTTCTCTGATTAAATTTGTTTGTCTTGAAGTTTCCGAAACAATAAGTCTTTGGTTTTTATGTAGTAGGACATTCTAAATAAATTGAGGTCTTTGTAAATATAAGTACAGGTTTTCCTACACTGGAATGGGTTCCTTGACATTGCCACTTGTTTTTATGTCCTCTATGCATGTGGGGCAAAAGGCTCAGGTCTTGAAGTGAAATGATAAGCTTTGAAGAAGAAAGAGAAACAACACCAAAAATATAGTTTTTATTTTTTTTATTTTTCTCTTTATAGCCTCTGTTTGGGCGAGAAGAAGCTTTTTGTGATCAAATGTATTTTGAAGCAAATAAAAGAGGTCATCTGTATGTCCAGTCAAGGTCTGCTACTCTTCTCTCATTTAAATATATTAACATGACAGAAAACTTTGCGTCATTGACATGTACTTCGACCATCTTGCATCTAGAGAGGCCTTTTCTTATTCCTTTGCTCATAGTAGTGCCTAATTAGGAGCTACATTAAAGGTTATATAAAAGGAGGAATGTCTGAGGCAAGATATATCAAATTTTCTTTTGTCTTACAGGCCTTCTAGGAGCTCCTGCCTAACTGCAATTGTAATAATGACAATTTAAACATATTGCTGTTACTTAAGGGGCCTTTTCCAACCACAAGAGCTGGACAAATTCAAGTTGAAAGGCCCTCTCCAATTAGTATGTCATCTTTTGCTCATGTGCTGGCCGATCCACTGAGTAGCCTTTTAATTACAGCTGTTCTGTGGTTTTAGGCCAGATCACAGACTTGGCTTCTCCCTCTTGATTCTTTTTTTTTTTTTTTTTTCTCCCCTCCTCTAACAGTATAAGGAGGAAATAAGCCCACCAAAGGCAGTGTGGATGAGTTAGAAGGACAGTCTGTGCCTAAATGTTACAGCTATGGCGTGAAACTAAACTAGTTGTGTTGAATATGTGCTGAATTTTTAAGGACAGAGAGTTCTTTGCAACGACACTGCTTCTTTCGTGGACAAAGCCTGGAAAAGTAAGTGCAGCACTGAGGCAAATTAGCATTGTTAGGAGAGTCTGCAGATTAAAATGGTTTTTAAAAAAGGTTTTTTTTTTTTCTGTTAACTGAATCCTGAAAATGTTGTTTCCTGAAAACATTATATATTTATTCATAATCCATAGTGAAAGGAGAGCTGTTGGTGCTTTTTTTTTTTTTTCTTTTTTTTTTCCTCTCTATTTTGATACTTTAATTTTGGATGAGGGAATTGCTGAATGGCTGGTAGCAAATCTTAATGCCCTATGTATTTGTAGCCTCAAAAACACCTGGGCTTTGGTTATGTTGTCAACAGATTTATGTTAAACTAAATCCTGATTTCTGTCTTTTAGGTATGAGGGTTGCTTTGCAACTTTACACTTGCTTTCTTAATAATTACTGTGTACAACATAAAAGCATGTGGCTGAATATTTGAGCGGGTTTCCATATCTGATCAACCTTCTTTCAGAAAGTATCGTCGTACAAAACTGGGAGCCCAAAATAAGGGCTATTCATCTTTACATATTAATTATATGTCCTGCCTCATCTGAAGGCTCTGCCTCAAGACACTTGCTTGACTTTTCTTTGGGCAGTATTTTTTTTTTTTGCAAGTTGCAAGGTCAGCAGTCGGTCTCACTAGCTGCTGACTGGAGCGTTCCCTTGGCTGATAAGCTCTGCTTTGCACCCACAGAGTTGAAATCTGTGTACCTTATGCCCTCATGTACAGATTTCAGCTCTTAGCAGTGGAAATATTTAAAAAATACTATTTGGGAGGGGGATTTGGGGGTATTCTCTCTTTTTTTTTCTCCTTGGCTTTAAATATTGCATAATAATTCTCCTTACTCTTCTGACTTGGAGCAAAGTGACAGATGGCTGATGAGGTAGGAAGCGTCTGTGCGTGCCACGTTATTACAAATATATGTGGCCGAGTTGCTTAGTACTCATCTCACTTGTGATCCTGAGGGAGGTTGATGATGCTTATTATGAAATACTGAAGTGACAAATTAGCCATTAGGGTTTAGCATTCAACCCTTTTGTTAAGTGCATGTTGTTGCAGGGTGTTTTGACCTGAGAAATTAATGTGGTGAGGATATAATACTCTGTTTTCTGCCCCCTAAAAATGCAGGAGAAATGCAGTAATTATCAAATTAGAGGCAGTATCTTATATCTCAGATTTTCAAAAAATTATATCTCAGGATTTCTACAGCACGTGCTTAGGATGTTCTTTAGGTGGAGAACTTCAGTGCTATCTTTCCGTGGAAGAGCAGGGTCAGGACACATGGTTTCATGGGTGAACCTGAAGGTAAACAGCTCTGGGTGCTGTTCATGGCATTTGTTTTGTGTTGCTCGCCTGACCAGTTTAGAGAACAGCCATACACAGCTACACTGCATTTGGCTGATTACTGAATATGAAAATATATGTGTAGGCACTTACACTTTTCATTTTCGGCTGCTCTGTTCAAAAGCTGTGGCAAGTGTTTTGTTTCCAAAATGGTGATGACTGAGGTGGTAGTCAAGACCCACAGAGAATGTGTTTTTTTTTTTTTTTTTTTTTTTTTTTTTTTTTTCCCAGTGCCTTCCCCATAGTATGCGGGAACTGGTAACATGAAGGTGGTAGTGTATACTGAAATAAGCTTTACATGCCCAGCTGCTAAATAATATTCTGTTCTTCCCTCCTCCTCATCTAAAGGAGGAGTAAAGAGTCCAGGAGTGATTTGCAGTCTGTAAAACTATTGGAATGTGTTAAATGCTTCTCATATGCAAAATGAATAGACATATATTAAGCTTGTCTACTATTGAGTTAATAAATTTTGTCTGCTACTTAAAATGCATTTCATTTTGTTATATCTGCACCTTCTGAGTACTTCTGATTTCAATTATTTTAACTTCACCAAAATTGCTTATTTGGACATTATAAATTGAATTGTCAATCTCATTATCCTCTGTGTGCAGTTCAATTTCAGCCTTACCTGCATCAATGAAAAAGTGTTCCAGGAGATTCCTTTTCTAATTGAAAAGATTTATTATTACTTTTTTTTCAAAACCTATGTAGAACGTTGCACAGTTACTAATAATTTGGCATTTCCCTAGTGCAGAATTTTTTTTTGCTTGCTTTGAGTATCTGCAATTAGAAGCATGCATCTCGATGGGATAATTAAAAAATAATTTACCACTTGGAAGAAACTGATCTCTTCAGACAATCTGTACTGTTATTGGTTAATTATTACTAATTTTTGGTTATTTGACACCATTCTTCCTGACTTGACATCTGCCTAATGTAGGAGCAGATGAGAACAGAAATTAAGTCCGCTGGTTGACATGTCTTCTATTCAGCTTGACGGAGTAAGGTGGAAAGAGATTAAAAATCAAATTGCCAAAGTGGGACTTGAACACTACTGGAAATTTTATCCTATATAAAAATAAATGAATAAATGGCTATATCTCCTCACACACAGTTGATTTAGCAACTGTTTGCTTGCTTTGTGTCAGAGCAGCAGCAAAACCTGACTATTGCAGGGTAGCGTGCCTAAGTTTAATAGAGTGGTGCTGTGAGACCGGCTGTAGAACCTGTATTTTTTTCCTTTTTATTCTTAATAATTAAAGTTTTGCTTCTGTAGTTGCTAAGGAAATAGTTTCCACTGAAAGCTAGAGTGCCCTCTGAAATGAAATTATTGCACTGGCTGGTAAGTAGCCCTGTATGGCTCTGGAGTGCTGTGCTAGGGAGTCAGCAGCCACGCGGTTCAGCGTTTTAACAGGCGCTTAACCTGGCCCAGTGCTCCGTGCACCAGCGGAGATGCCCTGGGCACCACGGGGGACACTTCCAGTGGCAGCTCTTGTACTGCTGTTACAGGCTTTCACCATCACCAGGATGGATTTTTTAAATTGAATTGCATGTTAATATACATTTGAAGAAAAAAAAAACATTTACTATTTCTTTGCATCCGAATAACATCATTATTTGCAGACTATCTCAGATAAGCGTTTCACTCCAAAATGTTCATATTTGCTAAAAGTGCTCGTGAAAGGTATATTGAGCCACAAGGGAGGAGTATCTAAAAATATTTTCAAGTATTCTGTACTTTTTATTGTCATGAAAGCATGGGGGCACACAAATGTGGGTGAAGGGAGAAGGCAGCATTTTGGTTATTAGTGCAGTTCAAAGCCAAGTGGCATTTTCTGTAGTGTAGCTGGTGTGAAAATTTTCCTCCTGGCTGCTGGCAAGAGGTTTGTGCTTATGTGTGTGTGCAGAATACAAATCTGATATTCTCTCCCAAGTAAATAATTGTCATGAGCTGCAGGAAGAAATTCTGCTAATAGAGTTGTGAAGCTAGAACATGCTGTTTCCTTGCTCTGTTCTTCAGTAATTTGGTGGAGAGGGTTGAGGAAACAACAAGAAATCATCTCCGCAGGATCCAACCAAGTGAACTCAACACGTCTCCAACGTGAATGCCTGGGAGGGACATGGGTGACGTGGGTCCTTGCCACCCCAGAGCCCCCATAAAAGGCTTGGCCATGAGGAAAGGCAAGGAGGAACTTTTACAGCTAATGGGGAATTGTTTTCATCTAATGACAGTCTTTAATTGTTCCTGGCCACACAGAGCGCAATAAGACAGCGCGGAGGATACGCACAGAGGAGAAAGCATATGTGGTAATTATTTTAGGAAATAGAGGTGAAATCCATGACAGGGCCATGATGTGAATTATTAAATCTGCTATTCTGTTTGGGTCTCGAGGCTGGAATGTAGTGGTAGAAAAGTTGTTTTGTTTGTCACCAGATGAGGTTATTCCAATTACAGTTGTATTTTTTCAGAGGAAAAAGAGCACCCGCCAGAGTTCAGCAAGAGCTCACCCGAGTGCTGTTCCAGAGGCATAGTTTTACCTTTTGAAATCCTCCATTTTGCTTTCGTTGACTGCAAGGCAATAAAATCATATTATGCTTCCATTTTTTCCTAATGAGAAAATAGTTGTATCCCAATTTACAGAATTATTATGATAAATGGATGAAATCTGCTCCCATCTCAAAAACTAAACATTTTTTTCTACTCAGCAGGCACATAGTTCACAAAATATGCTGACAGATGCAAACAAACAAGTTAAAAAACTACAGCAGAACTTCAAAAAAGGGCAGTGCAGAATTTGAAATGAAGCCATCTGTCTCTTTATGTTACAAAGCATTCATTCCCTTGGAGTATGTAATTATGTATCTGGCTTTTCTGTTGCTGGATGTTTGTATGAAATTGTCCACAAGAAAAATAGAGTTGATTTAGTATAATGCAAAAATAACTTGGGGTACTGAGTCCCTGAAGTGCTGGGGTAGAGCATTGACTTTCTTTACTTTTCTCCATCTAATTAGCACTACCTCTTAGGTGGGTTTCTGTAAAGACTACTGGACTCTCAATTAACAATGTACTAACTTGGTGGTTTTGCCAGTGAAAAAACCTTTTGTTTTATGTCAATAAAAATGTAGCAGATTGGAACAGTGCTTTCTTGGATTCTTCGAATCCTGCTTCTGTCAAGGACTTAGTGATTCTGGCTTTGGTAAGTGTCGATTGTCACTGCTAGCTTCAAATTGTAAGAGAAATTGAATTGAATTTTTCCACTGGACAAATGGAGCGAATTTTGGTATTTCCCCTCAAATTCAGGCACTTTTAATCATTTTTGAATAAAATATTAGCATTAGAAATTACACACGCATGCTTAAGAATCATATAAATAAGTCATGCTTGAGACCTTTCAGTCTCTTGTTTCATTTAGTCATAAATGACCTATTGTATATATAAATATATATAATTTTGTGTGTATATATAATTTTGTGTGTATATATATGTGTGTGTTTGTGTATTCAGTATTGTGACTTAGCACTATAGTAGAATTAAATCAGATAATTTTTGCTTGGGCTACAGTTGAAGTATAGTGGTGTATCCCAAAGGAGTACAGCACACCAAGGAACAAGTACATTTCTCTACTGCTGAATTTCTCTACTGCTGTTTAAAATATTTTATTGCTTACATAATGTACTTTAAAATGAGACTTTAAAAAGAAATATAACGTAAGTGCAAAATAGAATGTTTTAAAATGCTTGACTGACATGGCCACGAGTATGCAAGCAGTACTAGGATGTATTTTAACACAAAAACTGATAATGCAGTTGAGAGTTGTGCACCTTCTGTGCACTTATTTGGGGTTTGATTCCTGGCCTGGAACTGTGGGAAGTTTAAGGCAATCAAGTGGGATGAAGGAGAATGAGATTCCCTTTAAACAGTGACATACTCGCCTGTCCCCACATTTACCATCAGCTGATACGACTTCAGGTATCCAAACATCTTTTCATTGATGATGGTAAGAGAGACAATCTATTTTTTTTATATATACAACTGGAAAACTGGAATCTGTTGGCTGTCGTGAAATGAAGAGTTGACTTCAGTCTGTATTTTAAAACTTCCTCACAGTTTTGGCTCTGGAATATAATATATATATTTTTAATCCTTCAAGTTTCAGCAGAAAAAAAAAATATTTATTTCGAGTCTCTTTTATGTGATAGATCTTCCCTTTGGTCTTGTCATAGTTAGGATCTATTTTAATGTGCATGTTCCCATCGATGAGCAAATGCCAAGGATTTGCAGTCATTTTTCCTTAGCAATTGTGCTGATTTGGATAGCATCCACTCTCGTGCTGTGGTCCTGGCTCTTACTAGCACATGTTTATTTTAAAAACAAATATTAATACATTAATATGCAATACTCAGTGTGGCAATTTGGGAACGCAGTTAATGTAATTTTCCCATTTTCTAACACGTTCTTCCTTGTATACAAACTTTGCTGTAACAAACTGTAACATTCCTTTGAAAGTCTGAATATTAATTTCTTGCTGGCTGCAGGAGCTGGTAGCAACGTGGGCTTTGAAGACACTGGTACTCCAAAGCAGTGAAGGGTAGTTGCAGTATGTTTAGGAAATCCTGTAATCTTCAAGAATGTGCAGGGTTTATTACATTCCATGTTAAAAAATTTCTTATTAATTTACTAAATAGCCTTTTTGAAAAAGGCAAACACTGAATTTATGACTTTATTTGAATCAATTTGAAATAGATTACGAATCTATTTGCAAGTAATCCTGGAACATGGAAGAATTTAATTACAAGAATGTAGATGCTAGAGTAAATGGAGGGTGATTGCTGACCAAACCCAAGGTGTTCTCTATATAAGAGCTCTCAGTATGAAGCATCTGAAGGGTGTTAGTGGGCCCATGCTGGCCTGCAGGAGAGCTGCTTAGAGATTATTATTGACACTGTTTTGTATTGACTAATCTGAGTACTTCATTTCCTCATTGGGAGCTTGCTCTCCAGTTCATTTAGTAGATGAATTGAAGTTGAACGTAAGTTACATTGCTTAGCTGTAAGTTTTGTCCTTCAGTGTCCTTTTCCAGCAGATGTTGGCTTGAAAATGCTGGAAAGGGGGCACCTGCCTACCGGTGTGAAGGACGGTGGCTGGGCTGTGGCTGCAGGTTTTTCAGGGTGAGCGTGCCACATTCAGGGCAGCAATGTTGGTGCTCAAACAGCTGCTCCTGACCTTCTTCAGAAAAAAAAAAAACAGGGTGCAGCATGGAAGCATCGCAGCAAACTGTGCTGCTCTGAGAAGTAACAAGATCCTCATGCTTCAAAAGAGTCTCCTTTAAAAAAAACTTCCAGTGTAAAATTTTCAAACTGACCCAAAATAAAAAAATCTGTTGGTTTTGGTAGCATGAGGTTTCATCCTCTGCGCACTCTTGTGGTTTTCAACTGTGGTACACAGCTGAAAAAAATGTATACAATATTGAACATAAACAATATTATTACAGTTCTACCAGAAGAGCAACAAAGCCAAATAAAACATGTTGTGGTTGCATGCATTAAGATCTTCTTTACAGTGATACTTTTTTTAGTTAATACGTTATGCATTTCCTTTTTTTTCTTTCCTAAAGTCCATTATCGTAATGACATTGTAAATACTTCTTACATTTTAAGAATTCTTCTCTGAAAACATTTCTTGTGGTATTCACACAGGCAGTTATTGTATAGCCGCTTATTTCTGATACTGACCTAAGCACAGTAGATTTTTTTAAATAGGATAAAATGTAGAAAATTACTGACTGCTGGAGTACATATTTTAGACTATAAGGAAAAAAAAAACATTTTAATGCGTTACAGATATTTACTTGAGCTGCTAAACAATAGGCTTGGATTCTCCAAATACAAGTGGCTTTTAAAAATGGTGATAAAAGATCAGTGAAAAAATTGATGGCAGCGAGGATGAGGCCTTAAAGATGAATTTTTGCTTTAAATAAAACATTTTTTTGTGTGTGTGTGTGTGTGAAAGATATTGGTAGAACAGAACAAAGGAATGTTGCTCATTGACTATACTGTTTGCCATGTAAATTCTCTTGGTAAAGAATTAGAGCTTAGAATTAGACCTCTGCTGTGCTCTCCTTTCCTGAAGGAGTGGAGAGAAACCATTACAGAAAGACGTGGATTAATGCGGTCTTGGAAAGTTGCTGCTTACTTTAAAGGAAAAACAGAGTTGTGGTGAGTGGGAGTTTTGTTGAATAAATTTCCTTTTTTTACTATGTTTGAAGATTTGCTTGGTGCCTATGACATTCCTAATAAGTTGTGTCCTAGGTGGGTAGGATCCACAGGGGTCTTAGGAACTCCTGTGGAAAACCCATCTTCTCCTTCCCACTCTACAGTCCACGCATGTCCGGCTGCTCTTCCCTCTGCCATTGCGCAGCTGTTCGTAGCCTTCAGCCAAATCAGTAAAAAATGTTTTGGAACAAAACATAGGGGTGATGAAAAGAAATAATTCTTGAAATACATGCTTTTTTTTTTTTTTTTATTTAAGTGCCAGGTTTTATATTCTAGCAACTTTCTCATTTTACAGTATGCAGAAAGTAGTTAGGGATTCTCACAGAGTGAAAAGAACAGTGGGTAAAGAATTTTGCTCAGAATCAGTCTCTTGAGTTCTTAGAATGAAAATAAATGGTTATCAAGGACTGAAACCATCGCGTAACTGCCTGTTGTCTGATAATTTTCAGTAACTACTAACTGTGGCCTGATTTGAACACGCCCCATGAAAGCAAACAACTTTGTATAGGATGTGTAGGATTACTGTTAGCGCAATCTTATTTTGCCACGATCCTTAATATTTCATGTTATATCAAAAAGAGTTAAAGAAACCTGGAACTATGCGAGTAGACAGGTTTTAGGATTGTCTGTGTCCTATTTATATATGGTCTTTTTACTAATATAAATATAATGTCAATTGGGTAATTTGTTACTAATTAGGTCTCAAATACTTTTGTTCTTTAGCTATTTCATACAGTTTAGTTTTTTTCTCTGTTAGATATGTCTCTAAGATATTAATTGTATTATTTGCTATGCAATGGCCATGTTACTGATGGCATGCCAAAGACTGTTGTGCTCTTTGTCCCTCATGATCAAATTAACATTTCTGAAAAATGTGGACCTCCCTTTAGGAGCTTGCCCTTTTTGCACGTGCTAAGAAGTACTGTTAAAAAAAACCCCTTCTGTGTGGCAGTTGTAACTCCCACCTTGGGAAATGTTCTCAATGGATCCCGCCTTCTCTAGGGACAGTTAAATACCTCGCCTTAACTAAATAAGCTGGGTATCAAATATGTATGAACCTACATTATTATGCTCTGTGGCAAATTGAGGGTATAAAACCAAATCCTACACAGAAAATTTTTGCTTTATTTTAGTTGTAGGAAAATTAAAAGAGAAAAAAACAACATTGATAAATGAAATTGGTCATTGTTTTTTTTTTTTTTTTAATTTGTTTTTAATTGAAAGATGAATCTCCAATTACTTGCCATCTGCTTGAAAAGAGCTTAGTCGTTCTGAAATGGAATTTCTGAAATATTTTTCATTTTAAACTGTGACTGGAACATCATAATCTAGCAGCTCAAAAATAAGGCTGGTGAAAATAATTGTTTTTATAAACATACTGTGGCTGACCTTGTGCACCAAAATCCTGTGTAGCTTTGGAGCTCTTTGATGTGCAGTCTTTAAGGGTGGGAGATTAACCTCTTTCCTCTGTAGACAAAGAGTTCTTGTTTTCCCTCTTTACATGGGACCTTATCCAAATATCATCAAACTCTGTGGAAACCACCCCTTTTACTTCAATGGGAATTGAATGGGAAACGTAATTCCTTTGGGCCAGGGAGAAAAAAATGAAGAAAAAAAATGCAGCAGAGTAGTAATTGCATCCAGACAAGTTATTCTAGCCAGTTGTGAAGCAGCTGGAGGAAGGGCATCAATTTGACCAAATTCAGCCTGCCAGTTGTTTCTGTACATGGGAAAATCTGTCACAATCTGGAAGTAATCAGTACCAAACCAACAGGTCCCTCTAAATGAGCTACGAAAAAAGGTTAGAAAATCCTCAGTGAATGGAACGCTGTGCACCGTATGTTGTGAAAGGGCATTTCAGGAGAAACCTGGCTTCTGGGGGTTTCCAGTTTGCTTTTGTGTATGCATCAGGATGTGTGTGTGGGCATCAAAGTCGTTGCTCAGCTGTAGGGCGTTTTCTGGGCTGGCAAACCCCAGAAGCATCAAACCCCACTGTGTGGACGCTTGGTTTCAAGTCCGTGAGCTTGGGCTGCTTTCCCCAAGGTGGCCCACACTCGTGGGCAGCCATCTCCTTATTGAAAAATAGATTCTTAAATTTTATTTTGACTAGTTGAGCTGCTGCAAATTATAGTAAATCTCTCTATGCATACATACATGCTACATATGTATGTAGCATTATGTAATAAAGTTAGTCAAAAGATGACAAAAGCATAAACAACGTGCTATGAAAAAGCCTTGCAGGACTCCCGTTTAAATTGGCTTGTGCCTGCTTGATTTACGTTAGTGTCTCCGCGGAAGCACTGGCAGCCTCCCATCTTTCATGCACTCTCTGCTCTGTTTCTGTATTTTTGAAGGATTGCAAGTGTATTGCTGAAAATTATGAGAGCATTGCCAATTATAGATTGCTGGGAGTGAGTAAGTCGCATTTCTTGTGCAGCCTGGAAATATAATTAGGTACAAGCAAAAGCCATATATTACCATAACCCGGTAAATGATGGAATTGCTCGATTGTCTTGAATTTACTTGGCTCAGCTCAGTTGTCTTTTTCATCTTAGACACCACAGAACCCATCAGCATAAAACCTCCACTTGAGGATCAATGCGTCTTATAGGAATCATTTTCCTTGTGTGATTTAGATGGAAGGCAGGAGCTCTTCCCTTGTTGATATTTCAGAAAATTATATAACACAGTAGTATCTTCTGTGGAGCAGTGTTGGTGGTGGTACCTCTGGTGTCCTTGTGCTGATACTGATGCTTTAGTGAACGTTTGTGAGATATGTAAGCCTGAGAGTGGAGCAAACACTGGGAACTTCTTTGCCTTTAAATAAGAATTAAAAAAATAGAAAAAAAATTAAAAAGAAACACTAATGAAGCTAGATGAATACTTTTAATTAGTGAAAGATGAGAGGAAACCAGAGGCTTATCAAGTTCCATGCCATGTGCCCTGTCCTTATTGCTCTTCCACCCATCTTTTTATATAAATAACAGTTGATGCTCCATCAGGATGGTGTTTTCAGCTGTAGCATGCAAATATTGTCAGTATTTCCCAAGATGCTACAGCTAACTGCACTTTTTTTTAGTGTGATAACGTGAATATATTTTAAACCTGTGTTCTGAATAAAAGCGTGAAGGTGTTAGAGTTCGAGTATAATGCAAATTATAAAGAAAGCATGGTGCAGCTGGAATGATTAAAGCATAAACATATTAAAACTAAATACATTTTCATAAACTCTAATCAATTTAAATGAGGAAAAAATATTTCTTTAGTCTGTCTTCTTTAGTGTAACTAAAGCTAATATATTTGAGCCAATGGAAAAGACTGCAATAGATGTGTTCATAATCGCTTCTTTTATAAATGAATTTTGTTATATACTGAAAAAAATCAGTTCTGCTCTGTACCTATCAAGTGTCCTTATCTGCTTGACTTAGTGGTGTGACAGTATTGTGGAGGTTCTGAATTTAGGCATTTCAGAATTGTTGAGCACCTGAGTGAGGTTATTTATTGCATTTTGGGAAGGCATCATGTAATGTCTTCTTTTTTAAATGATCTCTGTTATCTAGTATCTTACTTTTCTGACACTCCATTTTATGGCTTCCTTTGGATATTTTACATTTATGTTAATGTAAGCTCTTAAGGGATTTTTATTAAGTGTGACAATGTTGTTTGCATACAGAGTCACAGATAAATGGTTGGCTTTTCAGAAATATTCATTGTTGGATGAATCTCATCTCATTTAAGTCGGTGGTAAATCCTTCATTGTAGCATTATAGTTAAGGCAACACTTGAGCACTTTTGAAAATCATGTTCTAAAAAGGTGTCTGTTTCCTTGCAGGTTTGACAGGCTAACAAGCTCTGCTACAATGCTGGAATTCTGCAATTTGCATAATATAGAGCAGTAATACTTACTTTACAATTCATGAACAAGCCTTTCAGAAAGTAGTTTCAGACATGAATGAAACATGTGAATGTTTCCTAAAGAAATTGCTAGGTGTGAGTCCATTTCATTTTGCACTGGGACGCCAGAATTAAACTCAAGATATCTACGGCTAAACCCAGAGCAGAGGCAGCAGAGCATAAATAGCTTTGAACAAGTTTAGCTGGAAGGACTAAGATGACTCTGCTTTAAATTGAGCACCCAATAGTGAACTTGGCTGTTGATTTGCGTTGTAAACATATCAGTTTGTTAGATGGGTATGAAAGAGAAAAGTCTGGAATTAGAATGGATCAAAATAAACCTCTTCTTGCTATTTTACTGTTATGGGATAATGCTAGTACTGGTTAAGTCCTGCCTACTTTGGAGCACTGTGATAGGTTTAAAAAGGAATATGTGAGAGAGGGAGGTTTATTTGTAGTCTCTCGCCTTGGACACGTAGCTGCCATAGAATCAGAATAAATTCTAAGCACTTATTTAGCTGGATTGCTGATTGGATTAGATCTAGTTAAATTTAGCCAGATTCCTCTGATTAGCAGAGGAAAATAAACTGGTAGCTGAGGTACACGTGTGTGTAGATTTTTCTAAAATAGTTTTCCTTTAAAATGCTTTCTTATAATTAAATATATGTATTTTAGGGGAATTTTATTCCATGAGGCTTCTAAGAGTGGTCAGAAACTCCGCAAGGGGAGGCAAGCCCGCTGCACTGTTCTGGTTCATATGTGCCGTATCATAACTCGAGAGCTGTCTCACAACCTGGGAGAACTTCCATTGCATTTCTATAGCAGTCAGATACCAAACTTGAGAATTTAGTGTGGCTAAATGTGTCGCTGGGACGATTCCTGTGGGTGCAGCGCTCGTCTTGTGCTTCGAATGCCAGATAGAGCCAGTGGTGGGATAGAGGGGGTGTGTGGTGGTGCCCGGGCCCTGGGGGACCTTGTTCTCCAGCAGAAAGGCCTGGTCCTCACTTAGTGGTACTAGAGTTACGTGAAGGCGAACGTGGACAAGTTTGCAGAATTGCTGACTAAAAAGTTACGTAGAGAAAGGAAGACCTGAAATACAAATAGGAAAAGGTAAAATGCACGTATGATAAATCTTGAAGAGCGGCAGCTTGAGCCATAAAGAATTTTACGCCTTTTTCATGTCTCACAGTAATTAAATGGCCTATTTTTATTTAACTTCTTTCAAATAAGGTTATAATTAAGCAGTAACTGATGAAATACGAGTTTGTGGTTCAGCAGTTGTCTGCAGCTGACAGAGACATGCCCAGAGCAAACACCAAGGCTTTTTGTGAAATTAAAGATTGAGACAAAGCAAGAATAAGTATTACGGAAAGAGAAGACAGACTGTATGAGTGTAAATGCAGATCGCATTAATTTTCCTAATGCATTGCCCTTTAATGTGGTTGCTATATCATCCCAAATTTTAAGAATTGCATCTGTAACCTGATAAGGCGATGCTATCAGGTGCTTTTAATTTTAATTAAAGTTTAATCTGTTGAAGAAATGTGTGCTTAAAGAATTAATTAGTGTTATTCATTATATAATAGTTTTCCTTACAGAAAAAGAGTTAATTGCAGTATTGCATATGATCTGTGCTTTGCAAGCTGTTTTGTAATGCTAAAAAGATCTTATCGTGGATTATAGGAGCACTGCCACATCCTATTGAGTGGCTTGTTTCCCTATTCTTTGATGACTTCTTGGAAAAACTCAGAGTTGACGATGACTTTCTTTATGTGCCAGCTTGGGTAAAGGCGGTTGCTGGGTTCCCTGTCTCTATGTGGCAAATAATCTCTTTCTGTTCTTCTTCTGGGTGAATGGGTAGCACAAATTCTCAAAATACTTGAGGTAATCATGTACAGTGCAATGGCATCACAGTAATCTTGTATTTTAAGGGAAGTATTTAAAAAGCATTTGAAATATCTTAAATTTGAAGCCTTTTCAACACTGATTTCTGATACTGCATCACAGAGAGTTTATTTTTTTTGCCTGTTATACTTGTTCATAGAAAGATACTGCTGGAGTTCCTCAAGGATCTGCATGTGTCTATATAGTATTTTCATTAGCAGAAAAGTTCACTGATTTCAAGGCTGAGAGTTATTTTCAATGTAGGAGTGGATTGGATTAAATAATTTTATGAAAGGAACTGCTTTACTCTGGCTTTAATTGGTTTCAGGGGAATGCACTCAAGGGCTGTCCTTAAGGACTGGTGATATTAAATTCCTCTATAAACTCAGTCTTGTCATTTGGGAAGAGCAAAGGATGAAGGTGACCTCCTTGTTTTTAGAAAGATGAGTTTAAACTAGGTCCTAGGTCAAGGAAGGGCAATTAAGATGATGGCTGAAGGATCAGTAAGGCATCTTATGAGTAGTTTGAAAGAGCTTGACCTTTTCAGCCCAGCAAAGCAAAGTGTGAGAGGAGATGTAAGTGCTCTCCATAAATACACAGAAGAACAGCATTGAGTTATTTAAGCCAAAGGATGGTTTTAACACAAGAAAAAATGGGAATAAATACAGAATATATTTAGGCTGGAAGGTGAATTATTTTCCAAACTTCGGAAGTGTGAGCTTCTGGCAAACTCTTCTAGCATGAGTGGTGAGAGCAGATGATCTTTCCTCTGAGGAAGGCATCTGATCAATTCATATTGCTGCTTGATAGCATAACATGAAGGGAGGCCTGTTTAGCCCCACCGCTGTGTAATCTCAGCGTGTTTTCTACTACAGATGTAGCTACCAGTAGCTCCCCAGACATGGTGTTTGCACAGCAACCTGTCCTGGAAGAAAGGCTTGTTTGGTGCTTCCGCAAGGGGCCCGTGCACGTTAACTAGTTACAGCAAGTCCCAAAGGTCAAGTGTTGGCAGGAGCTTCTCTTCAGAAACTTGTAGAGTAAAGACCAGCGATTTGGGAGCTTGCTTTAAACAATTCGAAAGAAAGAACCAAGCTTCCGAGGGAAGAGTATCCAAAAAGCAAACATAACATATAGACTGACCCGTCCTCCTTTTAGATGTACCTCTCGTGTGGATACATGGGCAAGCTAGACTTCTTTGGACACCTAGCAGTCAGTGACCCTCTATCAGATTAGCTCCACTAAAATAAACCTTTCTGCCACCTGTGGTCCTCTCTCAGCCCTTTGAAAGGGCATTACTTTTGAAAATTTACTATGGTGTTCGTGGGGCTTTTATTCTGCGATGTTAAAAAAGTTTTTAAATCAGCAGAGGGGAGGCAAAAAATGTCAGCACCTTTAAATGCAGTCATTTAATGGTCTTACCTTTTGAGACAGTGTTTGTGTCTTGGGCCTTATCTTGGGCCTTTTTTTTTTTTTTTTTTCTTTTTTTTTGTCTATTTTGTAGAAGAAAGGCTTCTGTTGTGTTAAACTAGCAGCACTTTCTTTATAGGTCAGCAGAGCTTCTGGGCCATAATTAGAAATGTTGCACGGGTGATAGTGGGGAATAGAAGACTTTAAATGGATTTTTTCGTTTTTAATCAGACTTGGTGAAGTTTGAGACAGTCTCCATAAGGACGATAGCCACAAGATAGCATGTTGCAGCCCCCTAAAAACAAAGTAGAGGGAAAGGTGCAAAGTATTTTGCAGAGGGAAAATAATAGTGGTTCTCCAAAGCCTTCACTTTTGGCTTTTCGAGTGGGTTACAGAGTAGCACGGCCATGTCACCCTTAGGAAGGAGTTCCTCCTGTTTTATCTCTTCCAGCAGCCCTCATTCCAGAACATTACCCAGGAGAGGAGATAGCCCTTTCACTTGCTTATAGTTATTGACTAAAGCACCTGTGGTGGAAAAATGATGAGTTGAACATCCGCCGTTTCGTCTTATTGTGATACTATCCAGTCCTGTAAGCCTACCTAGAGAGACAAAAAAAAGAAAAAGATTTAGTTTATTAAATCAATATTAAACTGATAAGTGAACGTCACTAATTCTGCAATATGAAACAGAAGGTCTGGTAGGTGTCTGCATGGGTTTCCATACTGGAGAGGCATATTCTGCATGTAAGTAGTTAATTGCAATGTTCACATATATTGTTAGTACTTTGAAAGGCTTCCTTAAAAAAAATATATATATACATATATATTTGTAGACACAGAAAATAAATACTTTGAGGACTTTTTAACTGAGTTGGAATGTGGAAGCCAATTACTACAGTGGGCAAAAGTCTTGTATTTCCTGCTGATTTCATCCCAGTTTGAACTTCTGGGGTTATCATTGCCTGTTGCTGTATAGGAAATGTTGTTTCTAGGCGAGCCCAGTGATTACTGCTGCCAAATGGTCAATTCCACAGCAAAAAACAGTGTCTTGCAGGATTCAAAGAACCTGCATTATCAACATGTTATAACACATGAAGTAATAGGTTGTGAGTGATTCTTTTACCACCAGAAACATAGTCTAATGTGGGTTAGGCCACAAGTGAATAAAAGAGCAAAGGTTTTAGAATCATAGAATTGTTAAGGTTGGAAGGCACCTCTAGAGATCATCTAGTCCAACCCCCCTGCACACACAGGGCCACCTAGAGCACGTGGCACAGGACTGCGTCCAAGCGGGTCTTGAAGATCTCCAGAGAAGGAGACTCCACAACCTCTCTGGGCAGCCTGTTCCAGTGCTCTGTCACCCTCACTGTCAAGAAGTTCTTCCTTAAGTTCCCTTGGAACTTTTTATGCTTCAATTTGTGGCCATTTCCTCTGGTTCTGTCAGTGACCACCAGGGAAAAGAGGCCAGCCCCAACCTCCTTACTGCCTCCCTTGAGGTACTTATAGACACTGATCAGGTCGCCTCTCAGCCTCCTCTTCTCCAGGCTGAACAGGCCCAGCTCCCTCAGCCTCTCCTCATAGGGCAGATGTTCCAGGCCCCTGATCATCCTCGTGGCCCTGCACTGGACTCTCTCCAGCAGCTCCACATCCCTCTTGTACTGGGGGGCCCAGAACTGGACACAGTGCTCCAGATGTGGCCTTACCAGGGCTGAGTAGAGGGGCAGGATCCCCTCCCTCGACCTGCTGGAGATGCTCCTCTTAATGCACCCCAGGATCCCATTGGCCTTCTTGGCCACGAGGGCAACTGCTGCCTCATGGTCAACCTGTCGTCCACCATGACGCCCAGGTCCTTCTCGGCAGAGCTGCTCTCCAGCAGGTCGGTCCCCAGCCTGTACTGGTGTCTGGGGTTATTTCTCCCCAGGTGCAGGACTGTGCACTTGGCCTTGTTGAATTTCATGAGGTTTCTCTCTGCCCAGTTGTCCAGTCTGTGCAGGTCCCTCTGGATGGCAGTGCAGCCCTCTGGGGTGTCAGCTACTCCTCCCAGCTTTGTATCATCTGCAAACTTGCTGAGGGAGCACTCTGTGCCTTCATCCAGGTCATTGATGAACAAATTGAACAGGACTGGACCGAGGACTGACCCCTGGGGGACACCGCTCACCACAGGCCTCCAACTAGACTCCACATCGCTGATCACCACCCTCTGGACTCTGCCATCCAGCCAATTCCCAATCCACCTCGCCATCCACTCATCCATCCCACACCTCTGGAGCTTGTCCAGGAGGATGTTGTGAGGGACAGTGTCAAAAGCCTCAGTGAAGTCAAGGTAGATGACATCCACCGCTCTCCCCTCATCTATCCAGCTGGTTATCCCATCATAGAAAGCTATCAGGTTAGTCGAGCATCATTTCCCCTTGGTGAACCCATGCTGATTAGTCCTGAGCACCTTCTTATCCTCCACATGTTTGGAGACAAAAGCCAGGATGGGCTGCTCCATGACTTTTCCAGGGACAGAGGTGAGGCTGACCGGCCTGTAGTTACCTGGAGCCTCCTTCTTGCCTTTTTTGAAGACTGGCGTGACATTGGCCTTCTTCCAGTCCTCTGGCACCTTCCCCGTTCTCCAGGACCTTTTGAAGATGATGGAGAATGGCTTAGCCATGGATTTATGGATGTCGAGTTTCTTTAAGAGCTCTCTGACCCTCTCTTTGGCCTGCTTTGGAGTAAAAGTGCAGCCATCAGCTGCTGCCCTGTTGCATTTCAGGGGAATGCTGGCAATTTTTCATTTGCTTTTGCAGGTCCTGTGCTGAGGAGACCCATCAGTGTGGGCTTGGGAGCTGCTCTCCTGGATCACAGATTTCTTCTTTTCCAATTCAGAGTATTAAGAAACTCCAGATATTTGCAATACTCTTAAATTCTGGTCTCTTATCTTGTTTGTCTGATTGAGCCACCTCAGACACTTCAGAGGCAGCTTCCTACAGACACAAAAGCCACTAAAAAAGGTGATCCCTGGCCTGTTTCTCACAGAGGAAACAGCTCTGTGTTGGCAACACCTGGAATGGGTGACAGCAGGTACAGAGGATTCCTTCCTTGCAGGGGACAAAAACCTCCTTCTCTCCACCTCCCCATTTCCTCCACATAGACTTTTGGTTTAAATAGTAGTAATAAATACTCAGATTTAAAAGGTGGAACAAAACCCGTTGCATATGTGTTTCACACAGTATCTTACTGCAGCTTATAAACAAAGCAGAATAAGATTTTTTTTTTCTGAGAGACCTGCCATACTTGCTGATAATCTCCCCTTGGAAAGTATTTTGCCACTGGAGTCTTTGCCTCACTCAGTCGCTGCAGAAGTTTTGCATAATCCCAAAGGGGATTTCATCAGCGCAAGGATATGGCTGGAGCATTCAACTTTCTACCTGTGTCCAAATTGATTTGAGTGATTATATTAAAAGATTAGTCTTTATTGGCATAAGGACAGGCAGTGGTACTTTCGATAAATATTTCTTAATTTAAACCCAACATTATTCAATGTGAAAGTGAGAGTGCATTCTATATTGTTAGGAATTGTGCAATTCTTGCTCAGAAATGATTAAAAAAATAGTGAATTTCCTGTTAAAAATGTGCTGATGGCAGCAGCTTGGCAGAGCTGAGCCTGTTGGGAAGAAGCCCCTGGGCTGGAACGTGGAGCTGCTTCTGCCGTCGGGCTCCCGAGCTGCCTTTGCAGGACTAAACTGAGAGCAGAGCACAGCGCTTGGGAAGGCACGTGGAGCCAATGCAGTCCTCACCAGATCAACGTGGGATCCTCTGTGGGACGTGGATATAACTGTTACATCCATATCAAAAAAACAGATTCCCTATTCCAATGATGTTGTTGCTTTGGGAACCGCATGTATTACTTGCATGAGGAGCGTTGTGTGTTCCTGTTTTGCCAGTGTGGATTGTTTTGTGAAATGATTTGTCAGTCTGCAGCATATTGTGGCATGCTTTTATTTTCCCCCCAGTTCACATCTTAGTTTAATGCATCTTCGTCCTTTCCTTTCTCTTTAGTACTCTAAAAGCCAAATTGGCAAACTATTTCTTTGTGTTTTTAATATTCAATTACTAGTGTGATACAAATACTAATCACGTTAGTGGTTAACAACACAGCGAAAATAAGACACTGAATTTTATATTAGGTTGTAAGTTTTAATTGCTACAGCATCAGTGATACATATGTAGCTTGTGTGCCTTAGAAGTGAGCTGCAGGGTGGAAATATGTATACTTTCTTATACTTGTATTTATAAAGACCTTAATATTTTTTCTGTCCAGAAACAGAATTATATTCTAGGTTGAAAGCAATGCATACTTCTGAATGGGAGCTGCAAGGCCTGACATAAGTTGGCAATGAGAGGAGGAAATGAAAAATGTTCCCAAGTTGCCTAAGGAGTTTGGTTGACAGCTACAGGGTTAAAGCGGATAATAACTGGGGTCAGGTATGAAATTTCCTTTACAGATAAAACTGTGTGTTAAGCCCAAATATCCATGCTTGAAAACTGTCATTTGTGGTTTCATTTTTGAACATAGATTTCAGAATTTGGAGTAGTGCCTGTTACTGTGTTGGATTGCAGGTTTGGCTGCATTTTCCTCTTAATGCCTCTGTCTGCACCAGGGTAATGGGCTAATCCGAGCAGCCCCAAAATCTTTTGGATCCCAGGCGAGCAAATAATGCAGAAAACTGACAGGCTCATTGACATAGAAAAGCCTTGGTAAACCGAGGAGCTGTTCCTTCTTTCAACATTATTCAATCCTCAGTGGCTGGAAAGCTGCATGTAAGTTGCTTTGTGGTGTTGTACCTGTCCCCCAATGTTTTGTTTAATTGATGCTGTTCGATTACTTGGACCTTCTCCATGAAAACATAGGGCGCGGGCAAAGTAGGAATGTCAAGAGCTTCTAGAAATTTGTTTTGTTTTTTTTTTTCTTAGAACTACATGTCTCTAAACTCAGGTAATGGTGATATCCAGGGTAAACATTCTGTGATGTGCCCAGCTTGGACTGAGTTGCGTAATTGCAAATCCTTTTGGAAGAGTTTAGCGCTGTTTTGTGTGTGTAGCACCATCTTTCTGTGGCAGTTTTCTGTGCTCAACTTTTCTCTTAGTTTGGCCTTCAAGCAATGAGTTGCCCAAGCCAGGGTAATTTCAGAGATCTGGGACTACTGATTTTTGCCTGTTGTTTCCTGTGTGTCATTTCTTTCTCCACAGCAGGAGGAAATAAAGGGTTTTAATGGACAGAATAGCTAACATACCATTAGCAAGTTGTTACAGTAAAATAATTGTTTTAAAGGCATTAGGCACAGAGGTTTTGCATTATCAGCTAATGTCCTAAAATTGTGTTTACTTGCTATGTTGGCACTTTACCACTATATAGCTTTCTGTCTCTTAATGATCTTATTTTCATTATGGGAAGTATTCTGTGGGGCTTCAAAAATAAATGTCTGGATTTTTTCTTGCAGAGATTATTAAAACCAGGTAAACAAACAAAAGGCAACAAAAGCAAGTTTCTGCAGCCATCTGCATTGTTCCTGTTGTTAAATCTGGGTAGAAAAGAAAAAACAATTTCACACTTGTTTTTTATTAGGGGATTACCATGTGAAAAATGTTTTTGTCATGAATGTAATTTAAACAGGGGGTGAGCGTGTAGTGGAATAAACAACATTTAAAACGCTCTAGGGCTTGTAAAGGCTGAGTTTTGGGGTATCATTCTGGAGCAATATTTCTAAAGCAACTTTTAAAATCCTTAGCGCAGCATCCTCATTCCTGGGACGCAGGCAGAGCTGCAGTGAAGTGCAAGGTAAAGGGGCTTCCTCGGGCTCCCTTGCACTCCTGAATTTTACATAGGATCCCATAATGCTGAAAACTAGGGCAGTTACTCTCTAGTGCAAATCTTCTAATAAAAGCAAGACTTTAATTTAAATCCTATAAAGCATTATTGTAAGAAGAGATGGGAAAGCTTATGGGATGCTACCTTAACAATCAGAACCTGCCATAAGTACGTCCTGAGGAGGGTAGACATGAAGTTAAAATTGTGCTAGCCAATACACTTTTATATTTGACAAAAAATGGAAGCTTTGGAGTTAAATGACTTATGCTTCTGTTACTTAAAAAAAAAAAAAAAGAATAAAAATAAAACCCAAGAGCAGCACGCCTCTTAGAAAGCAGTCGACTTCACCTAAAAATCTAGTTACATTGTGGGTATTTATTGGAGGCTAACACCACTGGAGGAAATTGGAATTACATAAATTGGATGTGTGTTTCTATTAATATTTTATTATTTTGCTTAAATCATAATTATATATCCCCTTTGAAGTTCTCTAAATGATGTTCCCCATATTTAACAATTAAACAGCATTAAGCGATCCCTCAAATTGGAACAGTTAATCCTTCCCTTCCTGCCTCTCTAGATAGATATTTCTTAGGTTCAGAAAACTGAAAGGTAGGAATGTATGCTAGCACTTGGCTATGATTTTATTTTTTCTTTTTTTTTGATTGCTTAAGTGGGCTGCTCAGCACAGAGTATCAGCGTATAGGAATGCATCTTTCAGTTTTAATTTAGCCCTATTTTAACACTTTTTATTACTTATTTATTAGTGCCCCTACTGAGCTAGAAAGTTCAGGATCTGATTAAGGGAAGAAAAAAAAAAAAAGGTATTTTTAGTTCGTGTTGTAGCAATACAGTGTTGAGGGGGTTGTACATTGATTCCATCTTATCTTCATTCTAAGAAAACCCAAAGGTTCACAAAGCTTTTGCGCTTGCTCTTTCTATATTTGTAACCAATTTTGTTGAGGTGCTTTGGTGCTCCATAACAGGGATGGAATGATCCACAGTGAGGGTTTAACTGCAGTGTTGACGCGAGCCAGGAGCTGTTGTGCCTAGTGGCAGATGCCCGTGATCTTGCTCTGAACTAGAGGCTCTCGTGCTGGTTTACTAGGATCCATGTGCTCAGTGTGTTTTTAATAAGCAAATCATCTACTAGGAAGTAAGGCTTTATTAGTTTTGTTTGTTTTGTTGGCTTTGCTGCTCTCCATCCAGTCTGGACAGTATTGGCACAACATAGCTCGCATGTTGACTTGGGCAGTACCACTAGACCTGGTAGCTCCATCCCAGAACCAGAACACTTGGATGCTGGTGGAGCAATGAGAGAAGGCGGCGGTTGTTGCATTTCAGGCTGTTGTACAAAGCTGGGAAACGACAGGAAACAGGAGCTTACAAATGAAGCAGCTTTAGCTGTGGAAGTTAGAGACAAAAATGAACATGATTTCCAAAGTATTGGGGTTTTTTTTGGAGTCAATTCTTGGGTTAAAGAGCACACTGAGCAATTCAGGGAAGGATTATCAATCAAAAAAAGGTCAATAAAAAAGGAATACTTGGCGTAACAATTTTATATGGAGGATGCTGATTAAATTAACTTTGCATGTATGTTTAGGCTATATTGGGGGGAAAATATCCACTCCTTTATATATAAAATTAAATATTTAACAGCACACGGAAGTAACAGGAAAATAGAAGATTGAGAGAAATTTGATGTGAATTAATTTTATTTCGCTATATGCGAGTAAATTGCTCAATGTGATTGTCTCAGTGTGGTTTGTCCAAATACATACTCACTGTTTGAAAGAGTGGATTTCCCCTGGGTGTGGGAGAGCATTGCCTAATAAAGCTGGAGTACCACGATTAGCAGAAGAGCCACAGAGAGACAGACATATAACATGGTGTGGAAATTTGGGTAAATATTAAAAGAAAAACAAGATGCATTTACTCTAGTTGGGAAGTAATATTCCACCTGCCACTTTAATACAATGCCCATTCTTTAAAAGTTGCTGTAGAACCTGAGGAAGATTTTGCATGCGTGAATGTGCCAGTTTTTTTGCAATGACATGAACAGGATCAGGAAGATACCACCTCTCCCTGGAAACCTTGCCTGGTTTTCCACACAGGATAGGAACCGTTTATGCAGTTTTTCACCCCCTTTTTGGTAGAAATAAACCTAGAATGTCTAGGCCAATTGCTTGAAGTCATGCTGGATTTGCATACTATTGGCTCATAGTACACAAACATGACTTGAAAATGTTCTTGTACTTCAGATTCACACTCAAATTTCTTTCTCCCAAATGGTAACATTTTATAGCCCCTATAACCACCTCACTGGAATCCTCTTATGCATCATTATTAGACCACCTTGGGGGGATACTCATGGAATTTTCTTTTGCCCTTTCCAGAACACAAATTTGGAGTCAACTAAGGGAGATTTTCTGTGAAATCCTCCCCAAAGTTTGATAATCCAGCAAGACCAATTTAATTTTGGTATTAGAGGGCTGATGGCAAAATAATGCACTATTGCCAATGGAGCCCTGCTGTGGACTGGATTTCACAAAGAAGTTTCCCTCTATGCTGGTTTATGTGAAGAAAAACCAGTCTGTCTCCTCCATTTGTGTTGGCTTTCGTTCCTGTTCACTATGCAGGAAGCTTTTTGCAGAAGAGCATAATGAGGCTCCACAGGCTCTCTAGATTCGTTTTTTGAAAGGAAAAACTCAGTAAAATAGTCCCGTTTAGTGCATATGCAGAACTGTGCCCATAGCCATTGAGTGAGAGGCACCTTGTTGCGTTTGACGCCCTGACTCCGGTCAGCGCTGCAGCTGCAGACGATGTGTTTATGCGAGGCCAGCGGCTAAGTGCAGAGCTGCTCCAGGTGTAGCCTGGCCCTGCTGCGCTGCTTGGGAATCGCAGTCCTGGCGTGGGGAGCTTTTGGACCCATCCCGTGACATGGGAGGCTTGGAGAGAAACGGTCAGTGTGGAAAATCAGAGTCGAAGTTCAGAGTCTGCGTGGTTGGGTAGCTCCCTGGGAGGAGGGTGTTTGCTCCATCGAATTCATCCATCTCAGTGTAACTTTTCTTTTTTGTCTTCTGTTTCATGCCACTTGTGTGGAAACGGACAGCCCAGGCATTACTAAAATTATCTTAAAGAAGTTGAATTGCACCGAGTATACATTCTTTGTCTGTCAGAAGTGTTGTCCAAGATATTAAGTATTTGTATATCCCTCTTGTTGGTGTAGTTGAAAGACTCTGTTATATCTGAGGGTTGTAACTCCACAGCTTCGCTCCCTTTCGTTGTTCATACACTTTGAAGTTGTGACAACTTGTCTGCACAGTAAATAATCGTAATTAAAAAAGATAAACCTGATAGCGTGATAGGCTGCTGAACCAAAAAATAGGCAATATGCCGGTGTGGAAAGCAGGAGCTCCGGAGCAGGGTTACCCTGAGTGCACTGCAGGTGCCTGGACCATGTGTTTCATACCCTAACTGCATTAGTGCACATCCAGGAAAGCAAAACACATTATTCTGTACTATTTTTTTCAACTTTATTCATCAATAAACCAATATTTTTCATATTTAACTTAGATATGAAAAAGTGAGTGTTTTATTTTTTGTTCCTTTTTCCTTTTTTTTTTTTTTTAAAAAAAAAAAGCAAGCTGCATACACGTAGCGTTGGATCAAGGCACATACAAGACTGGCCAAAGGGCATACAAAGCACTTTGGTTTCTAGGTGAAGAAATAAATGATTATGGCAACACAGTGGCTTGGGGTTTAAACAAGAGTAGCTCATAGTTCAGTAGAAATCCAGAAAGAAACATTTTACCTTGGAAAATTGTGACAGTAATGGGCAGTATTCCTGACTGTAGTGATAGTGCTTTTAATAAGCATCTGTGTACTGCGTTCGAGTACGTGTGCCTTAAAATATTGCTGTATTTCCACAGTTAGAATTTATACCAGTTACCTTCGGGACTAAATTCTTTTGGGATCTTGACTGTATTGCCTGTTCCTTCCCTCATTTTTTCCTTATGTGTTTGCATTACATCTCCTGTTCCCAACTCTGAGTGTTTTCTTTGTTCATCCTCCTGCCCTTGCCTCCCAGGGGCTGGGATCATCCTGCACTGTTTTCTCTACAATAAGCAGACAGCTGGGTTGGGTAACCAGAAATCTAACTCTAAACTGCATCTACCCTCTGAGTTTGTGGGAACCTAGTTTCTTTTTTCACTCATCAATATCTTGTCTCATGCATATAACTGGCTAGATGATTATCTTTTAAATTGGATCTCACTACTGTAGAATGGATATATCCAGACAGCTGATATTGCCCATTACTACACACACTTTCGTTTATTGAATATTGTGGTTTACAGATTTAATAGACCCAACATTATAGTCTGCGAGTTTTTGCAACCCCTTCTTCATCTTCTTGGTTTGGCAGGTTTAACGTTATTTTATTAATACCAAAATGAAAAATGGCCTGTGCTTACACTTACAAGGATCTCGGATGAATGTTCTGACTGCTCAACACGGCAAGAAAATTCACTTTCACAGTCAACAAATCATCTTACTCAGTAGAACACAAAAGTTAAATGGTCTGTAACTTCAATATTAGCAAGGAAAATACAGTACAAATTACTAAAAAATACTAAAATATAGAATTGTGGTCAGGTATCCCCGCTACATTAATCGCAGCAGTAGCCTGAAATTTGAAACTTTTAATAAAAAGTTCTTAAATATAAATTATATGGCAAATGTACAGTACATTGCTTTGTCAGTTCTCTTAATCCAGTGTTTTGCAGTAGAACAGCAACCCTTAAAGTCAGTCTTTTCTTGTTTAAAAAATCCCATCAGTCTTTCATTTACTTCAGCATCATGAATGTGAATGATCTGAATCTGGAATACCACTGTCCCTATAGCTCCTGTTACTACTGCTTTCACTGTGGCTGTTCTTGTACAGATTCATTCCATTAGGCGGGAATATGGTGTGTATTACAAACTCCTCCTTGGACACCTGGTCGCTATTGATGGGTATCATCTGAAAAGAAGTCTCCCTGATTTCTAGGATGGAGTTATCCTTCTTAGTTCCTGCTTCTGCGTAGTCGTCCTTTCTCCTGCGGCCCTTGCTGTACGCACAGTTCCGTGGGAACAGGGATCCGTTCCTGTGCACGTACCAGCACACCAGCGCCAGCAGTGCGATGGCCACCAGGGCCACCGCACCACCGATGATGGCAGCCAGAGGTAAACTGGAGTTTTTGTAAGGTTCTTTCTCTTGCTCTCGGTTTAGGGTGGTTGTAGGATTGTACATTTTAAGGGGCGCTGTTTCGGTCTCGATGCATTCAGGAGTTTCATCTGATAGGTAGGTGTTGCTGGTCTCCATCGGAACCATACATACCCGGTACGGTGATTCCGGTTCCAGGGCTGTGAGCAAGTAGTCACTTCTGTCCCCTGTAACTATGGTTTCAGTTATAGATCCAAAGGCAGGGCTGTGACCCATCTTGAGCCAGCTCAGCCTTAATGCTGTCATTGGTAGTGCAACTTTCCAAGAGATATGAATAGTCTCTGTGCTTACAGATTTCACAAATATTGTAATGATTTTGCGTACTGGGCTTGCTGTGGTTCTGTAGTTCTTATTCAGATTGGGAGTTTTTACGTCTGGCTGTTTGGTCACAGAAAGCGGCCAGTGTCCTTGGGCCGGGTAGAGCGTGTTTGGTACTGCAGTAGTGATTTGGATGGTGCTTATTATACCCTCGTCCTTACAATCAAAGAGTTCAGTGTTGAGGTCTTTGATAGCCATTCCACGTACTTTTTCAGGTGCCTGACACATCAGTCCGCGTACATTAACCTTTAAAGGCAGTGACTGCAGCCAGTCACGAACCCATTTCATTTTGCACCCACAGTGCCACGGGTTGTTGCGGAGAAATAACTGAGTAATGTTGTCCAGATCATCGAAGACACCCTGAGGTAAATTGCTAAGGTTGTTATTGGACATATCTAGTCGATACAATTGCCTTAGGTAAGAGAAGGCATTAGGTGGCACGCGATTTATGTGGTTTTCTTGTAGATAAAGCTTTCTTAGGTTTGTTCCGGGTAAATTTATTGGTGCGGCTGTAAGGGAATTGCGGACCAACGACAGTTCTGTAAGATTGACTAAATTCATGAAGACTTTGTCTCCTAATCCATGATTATTTAGAAGATTTCCATCTAAAACAAGGCGTTTTAGATTTGTAAGGTCTTGAAGGGACAGCTCTGAAATTGTGGAAATACGATTATCATCCAGGCGTAGCTCTTCTATGGTTTTAGGCAAACCCCAGGGAATGGTACTAAGGTGATTTCGGGACAGAAAAAGAAGTCGGAGATACATGTTGTCCCGGAAAGCTCCATCTTCGATGCTAACAGCGGAAACTGAATTATCATCCAAATGCAGTTCTTCCAAATAAGGAATTTTGGAAAGTGAATCGTAAGTAATGGTCCTTATATTATTTTCCTGCAAATGCAGTTCTTTAACATACTTAGGGAGGTTCGTAGGGAATTCATCTAAGCTGTTGTGATATAAATATATTCTTTCCACCCTAAGCAAGTTCTTCAGTTCTGAAGGAATCCCAGCATTATTTATTTGATTGTTCTGAAGGAAGAGGGTGGTAGCATCCTCTGGGATTCCTGTAGGAATAGATGTCAAATCGCGATCATTACAATATATGAAACCCACATCACAGCGACAAACTGAAGGGCAGGATTTGGCACTGACAGAATAAGGTGCCATGTCAAGTAACAGCCCTATTTTAGTCCAAATTAGGAAGATGTTCCAGGTTACATTAATCATGGTCAGGAATGACGAGATTTGTATACAGTTCTGATCTTCAACAATCTAAAAAACCAAACAAACAAAATTATCCAGATCATTATTAGAGAAACTGCAATGACAATTCAAAATTACAGAAGACTTCTGCAACACATATATGAAGCTAAAATTCAAGCTTGTAAACACATTGTGCATTTCTGCCTGTACTAACTCAATTGGATTTACAGATTGTGCTGTAATTTGAAATAATTTTAAACAATATAATCGAATGTATCCCATCTGAGAATTGTTTTATTTAATCAAAAAGGCTCTTTCTAAAGAGCCCCCACATTTCATGTCTAGAGATGATCTTTGTTCTCAGATGTTATTTTGAAATCGTGTTGTGGATTTTCTGAGAATGGAGGGAGCACAGGGCTAAAGTCAAAGTCCCAAGTGAATCTACATCTGAAATGCAACAAGTAATTCCCAAGTCAGACAACTATCTAAGCGAGCCATAAAACCCTTCTGAGCTCAGAAGCACTGTGGTAGGTTCAGAAGAGTTCTAAGGGTAATTAGTTACTAAGTAGAGAATACAAACAAAAGAACACAGACTAGATAAAGCCTCTTACAGATTTTGAGAGCTCAGGGTCTCCTTGGTTATTTCACATATGCTAAGAGCTTGTTTCTGAAACTGGAACATTCAGGAAGGTGAAGGAAACAATTGGTAGCTTCAAAGTTGGCATCACTGTTAGAACTACATTTTCTAGTTGACTGCATGGAATACTTCATTACATGCTGAAGTTCCTGTTTAAATATTTGTCATTCTCAAAAGTCTTCTTACTAAGCAGTACTCTTAATAAGAGACTATTTGACGGGTTTAACCACACTTTCACATCTTATTAGTTCAAACTGTGCAAGGTAGAATAATAACAATTAACTCCTGAGACTGAAATTAGACTGTGCTTTGGTAGTGTGTTTGTAGATTCAGCTCAAGCAATTAGCATTTTTATAGCTTTTAAGACAACATAATTCAATTACTATCGTAATTACGGCTGTGAGAACTTTGGTAAGATGACCTATACATTATGTGATGTTATGACCTTCTCTCCTGTGAGTTCACTTATTAATTGAACTGTATTCTCTGAGGCATGAAAAGGAAAATAAATTAATATTGATCCTACCGTATTTAAAGGTGTGAGTATATTTTGTGCTCGAAGATATCCAGTAAGTTAAATTTCTTTCCCTGTGAGTCACTTTTGTGTGGTTTACTCCATGTAGTTGTGTCTTCTCGACTCTGTTTACTCAAAGGATCCTCGCTGGTGTAGGTTTGTTTCCAGCCTCCTGACACTATGTTCAATGAACATTCCAGCAAAGATTTACCATGGTACATAAGCACACCAGGCCATGGAGCAGAAAAGCTTCAACTTCCTGTCACTGGGTCGCAATGAGACTTCTATTTTTGTCTTCATATAAAGTCTGTGAATGAAGAGCCTCTTTTGTTTGGTTTAATGCTTTTAACAGGAATAACTTTCTTTGTACTTCTCACAAACTCTTCTCTGTAGTGTAGTAGTCAGAGGTGGTAATTTCAGCTCCACATGATGGAAACTATTCATTATGCTGAGGCTTGAATGATGGTAGCCTCTTCAGGAGATCAGGAACAGGGTGTTTTTTCTGTCCAAAATTATCCAAGTATAAAGTCTGTACAATAGCTAAATCCTGATATATTCACACCTCCTTAAAAGAACAGTTTTCCAGCTTTCTCTTTTTGATACTTCAGAATTTGTAAAGCAGAAAGAATTTCCTCCTTGCAAAAGAATGCAAGTTATTTTACTGTAGAATTTTTTTAAAAATTCAAATGGTTTTCTTCATAAGAAACACGTATATTATTTCCAACAAAGCTCTGCTTCTAAAACTTTCCTTGAATTGTAATTTTCCTGTGAAGGTAAAAAAACAAGATAAAATGCAATTAATACCTGGACATGAGTACTCACTCTGTGTTGCATCCTTATATAAACTGAGCTATGCTTATTATATATAACTAGCATTTTTTTTCCCAAGTATTGGTAATTCAGCAAAACACAGCTGTTTGGTAGTGCATGTTATGCTATCGAGTCTCGTGTTGTTGCACTTTTGCTATCTTTTCTTTTCTCCCTCCTTTGCAAGGTGCATTTTAACTTAGAATACTTCATATCACTATTGCGAAGAGGCATCGAATGAGGTACCAAGTGTATGTTCCTTAAGAGCATGTGGGTTGTATCTGTCTGAAACAGAAATGGTTGAACATGAAATAAAAAAGCCTTAATGTTTGTTTCTTCCTCTCATAATTGTGTGTAGTCCAATAAACTAAGAATGATCCACAGAATTAAAATGCCATAAAGAAATTGCATACTCATTTGTACTTGTTTAGCTACTATAATATGAGCATAACTAGAGAGTTGCTCCTGGTCCATCATAAAGTACTGGACTTAAACACAGTCTCTGTTTTAAAATGTTCTTTTGCTATTTCAAGCAAGCAGCATGAAGTCCTGGTTGGGTAGATCTGTAATACTATTACAGCAATTGGAGTGATACAAAACTGGCACAAAATTATTGTGACATAAATGCAAATTATTTTCATTTTTTTGTAAAAGGAAGGTGACCATAAAAAAAAAAGTCCCATTACTAAAGTGTTGTGGAAAGAAAAGTCCAGAATCCACTCCTAAAACTTTAAAATAAACATTTAAAAAGAGTTATCTCTTTGGAACCTCTATTAAGTTGTAAAGAAGGATATTTTCTGGAAACACATTGTGGAGTAGGAATATAAATTGGCTGTTAAATAGGCCTTTGAAGGCTACAAAAACTGTTAAGAATTTATTGAAAAGAATCCATTAAATTGCTGTTCTTTAGAACTTTTAAAGCTTTTAGAAGTAGACTGTAAAAAAATGTTCTACTAAGCAAAACAGAAGCTCTCATATGCATACATCTTACACTCAAGAAATCAAGTATATTTGTTTTACCTTTTGAGATTATAAACTCTTTCCTCTTTGTTCCATTTTATAGGCAACCCTTCATTTATTGCCAGTATTGTATTAGTGGAAAGGTAGGATTAAAATGAAAGCACTAAAGCTCATTAAGTTCCTGGATTTTTTTTTTAATCACTTCTCTCGAAATTATGTGAAAACAAGAAAGAAAAATAAAAGCAGGTCTCTTTGGAGAAGATGACACTGTTTCAAAAATGTGGATTAAGACTATACCCCCCAATCTCTTTTCTAAACAGAAGAGTTTTCTTGAGGTTTTGATTGTTTGATATCTTGCACATTTTATCTGAGGCCATAGCTGAAAACAATGTTTTTGCATATCAAAGGCTGCAGTGATCTGTCTACAGAGAAGAAGGGAATCCTGCTGCCCTGCTCCAACTTTCCTCCTCTGGAGCTGTCTCTGCATATTCCCTGACACCAAGTCATTATAGCTGATCCCACAGGATGAAAAGAAAAGTGACCCCCCACTGGGTCCAAACACTGTGTCCAGGTTTCCACAAAATCAAACTGGGAAGCTTCATGGATACGTGCCTTTGAAAAGACCCATTAATTCCAAACTGAGCAGAAAAAGATAAGTTTTAGAAAGTAGGTGTTGAAGTTCATTTTTGAATACAAAAGTGCTTTTTATTCATTAACAGCAGTAATGTGTGAGCAACCGCGCATCAGCTTTTGTGCTTATCTTTACTCTGAGTTGACTATTTTCATTGGGTTTGCTGAATTGCATGGTTAAATTACTTTTCCTGGGACACTGTGCAAGACTGCAGACAGGGGCAACATGCAAGACTTGTCCTTATTGCTGTAGCATAGCTAAGCAGGGACACATTTTATTTTAAAATGTTGAAGGTAATTTGCACTATCCAAGAAAAATGAACTGCAGAAGAGCTTAGTATTTATTATAACATATGGGAGCCTGCTGTCCAGTGCATAAGCAGCAATGACAAGGAGTGTTAGCGTGTTGGGAAAGTTAACATTTTTCTGCAAATGGTGCTAAAAAGTTCTTTTCTTTTGAAGATATGATAACAAAATGAGGAAAATGAAGAGCTGCCTGAGTCTAGGCCCCATAAAGCTTATTTGAATTTCTAATATATCTCTATGTTCTCTAACAGGAATTATGGCAGCTGTGAAAAACACTGGCTTATATCTACCTATCAGTCAACGTAACAAGGGGAAGGGAGAAAATTTGTCAGCCGATATTTCTAGGTTATAAATGACAAGAATATTTTTTGGAATTAATACTAGAAAATGTATATTTCATAAGCCTATTAACTGTTTAATCAGTGTACTTTTATTTATATTATAAAAAATCAATTTTATTGCAGTATTACCTCCACATTTATTTAGAATCCAAAAGGCATTAAAAATCAAAAATATGTTTATAATCTTCTAAAATACTGAAAAATCACTGTATACAATGCCCATCCAGTTCACAAAGGTCAGAGTTCCTCTTCACAGAGGACTTCACAGAGTTTCTCCAGAAGGTCTCCAGCACTAATCTGTACTTAAAACAATGCAGATACTTTGTTGTCTTAAGTGTATTACTCGGGGCTAGTTGACAGTGACAGCAGCATGCTTTCTAAGCACCCTGTCTAGGAGCTGAAGTTTCCACGATCATCATATTTCAGGAAGGTGCCCCCAAGCTTTTGTTTAGTGCTAGACAAGCAGAAGGCCCTCGAACTGTCTTTATAAGGGCTAAAGAATGTAGAGGTTTTTGTTAAAAGTGCTATGAGCTTCTCAGATTAGGGTGCCTCTGTGCTGCTGCTGGAATTTGGCTCTTTCTTTTATTTCCCCCCTCAGAAAAAGATTTTATTTTAACTTGTGGAACACTCTATTTTGATTATTTTTCTTTATGCCTTTTCTGGGTAGGCCTTTCTTGTACGGCATAAAAAGGAGCAGAATCAGTATCTGATGTAGAAGAATGCAGATGAACTGAGAATTCTTCAATTTATTTCCTTAAGTTTTTTTAAAATCTTTTCTGTTTTTATATTATTTGGTTGAAAAGACGTTTCATACTCTATACTTAGTTATTTTGCTTGCTACAATGAAGGCTGCACATGGATTACTTAAGCTTAAAAAAAAAGGCACTTTGTCGGGTAGAGGGGTGCTATAGCTTTTTGTTTTAGTGCTCTTTGAGCGTAGCCAGCTCTGGCTTTGTCTTTTGAGAGTTGCTGATGAAGTAACTTGGTCTATGCTCAAACCAAACAAAAAAAATAAAATAGAGAACAAGTACTGCCATTGTTTCAAGGTAAAATCTATCTTTCCTCTTGACAAATTTAAGGGGAATTGTACCTGCTACAGAACTTCTAGCACCACAGTTGAAATGAAACAAAAGGGTAAACATATTTAAAAAAAAAAAAAACTCAGAAGCTGCATAAAGCTTTTTTTTTTTTTAATTTTGAAATACTGTGTTATCTTTTTCCTGATTACCAAATTTGCTTCTTGAAATATAACACAATACTTTGAGTGAAGCTGTAAGATTAAATTCTGATAGGAAGAACTTACTTTGTAGTGATGCAACACATGCATGCTTTTCAGGATGGCTGCCCTAAGTAGTTTTTTTTTTGTCACTTATTAAAAATAAATGTTAAGCAATAATAGATTAATTCTTATGTGCGTTACTGTGCTTTGAAGTGATAGTAAAAACTTCAGAAATACTAGCCATTAGCATAGATGTTTCCTGCTCCAAGGCGAGACGGAAGATGGCCATCTACCAACTGAAGCCACTTCAAATAATTGTAATGCAAAGTTTGCAAACTCTAGCAATTGCTTTGATTAGTCACCGTTGCCTACACAGGATTTTTCAACTTTAAGGTATGGGTTACAAAGGGGAGATGAAAAGGAAAAACAACCAAGAAACACATCTTGATTTCTGTTCTCGCTGTGAAATGTATAAGCTTTATTTTTGAAGATTAAAGCTTGCTGAGGGTTTACTACAGAGTTTTTGCCCACTGGGGGGTGGTACACACTACAAAAAACAGTGCTTTTAGGAACCACAAGTCAGATGTTTCTGCTGCTGTCCAGTTTTCTCTGCTTTAATTACAACAAAGTCTCCTGTTGAGAAAAACAGGCGGCCTCAAAACGGGGAGGAAAAAAATAATCACTCTTTCAGCGAGTTTACAAAAATCTGATTTCCCATGCTGAGTTTAACTATGCTACTAATCTGGTCACTTGCCAATTAAAGTGATATAAATGTACGAAAAAGCAGTGAGAACTTTGGTACTAAATATATGTTAAGGGTTCGTCACAGTTTCTGGGATGACAGAAGCACAGAATACAGGGAAAAAATATAGATTGATTAAATTTAGGTAAAAATAGAAAAGCTTGACAGCATGATTAGAGTATCAATTGGCTTTCTATAAAATGGGGTCTACCTGTTTGTAAAGGATCTGAAAAAAATTTCAAACAGGACTGCTCTGTACAGTTTTGGAATAAATTACATGAAACTTGGAAGGAATTTGAGGGAGGGAAAGAAGGGCATTCAAATCTCTTCAGTGTGAGGAAAAGTGTGGCAGATAATGGCAAGAAAAACACATACAGCTCTCTGTCTAATAGCAGATGATTCTCTGTGCGCTTGAATTGACAAATGCATTTTTTTCACTCTGATTCAAAGAAATATTCATTAAGGTGCTGTATCCCCAGTCAGTAGAGGGTGAGCATAATTGAGGGTGAGCATAATTAATCTTTCTATCTTCCTGGACAGTATATTTTAGGAAATAAAATGGAGGTCATGATAATTCCTTGTTTTTTTAAACTATGGAAAATTTTATATTTTTTTTTCTGCACTTCATTTCTGTGCAGAGAATTTACATGAAAATACAAATGGGGAACCTTCCTTTCTTATGTGGAAATAAGAGATTCCCCTCATATTTCACAGTTCAGTTGAATACCTTTTGGAGCAGCAATCTTTAATTGCAGAGTAATTCAGCATTTCATCACTGCTACTGCATATAAAATATTCATCTCTACTTTGTGAACTGACCATAATTGATCCCTTTAAGAAGGGAAGTGACTTCTGCTCGCTCCAAATTAGTAACCCCTGGCTCCCACCACTCCCCGCATTAGTTAATTCCTCGCGGCCAGCGCTGCTTCAACACGTCTGCAAGACTTCTTGCAACTTTCCCTGGCTACGCTAGGCTACGCGGGCGTCAGAGACCAGCACTGGGGCTCCTTCAACCAGAGCAGCTCTGCTACAAACGCAGTTGCTCCATGCACAGTGGAGTTTTATTTGCCACTGGCGTGGGTTTTTGGTGTTTTTTTTCCCTCAAGAATTAAGCAGGAGAATCAGCAAAAGCAAATCCAGATGCTCCAGTCTAAGGCAGCTGTGCTCTGGGAATCGCAGGAATACCCGGGCTTTGCTCGAAGTTGCAGCCCGGGGTCGCACCCGAGGACCGGGCTGCTAAAACAAAGGAGCGGGGCGACGCCGAGCAAGCGCGAGGCGACGTTTTGCTCAGAAAATAACGATGCTCGGAGGGATAAACGAAGTATTTATTTTTAAGCAGTTTAACTGATGCAGTTCCTGGTGGTTTATATGAAGCAGACAATGGATTATTAAATGGAGAACAACAGGAAAGTTGATTAAAACTAGGTAGGGACGTAGCAAGCACAGGGAATACTCTCAGGGAGCTCTTTTTTCAGGAGGAAAAAAAAAAAAACAACTGTTTTTCTTTCTGAAGGAGATGGGGCCTGTTGCGTCCCTCCTCCGCGGCCCCGAGACCATTTTGTTCTGCGTATCCCAGGCGCGCGCGGGCGCGCAGCTCCGCTCGACCCCCGCGGGGGAGAGAGGCCCCCGCTCCCAGGGGCCGCTGCGCGAGACGGGGGCCGCGGAGCTCCCCGCGCGGCGCCGCCTCCGCGGCTTCCCC
>VWPW01028699.1:119205-185797 GCA_013389825.1 Crypturellus undulatus
CGGCGGCAGCGGCGAGGTGCGGGGGGCGGGGCCTCGCGTCACCGAGGGCGGCGCCGCGGCCGGGGCCGGCGGTGGGGCCGGCGCTAGGGGGAGCCGCAGGCAGCCTCGGCCCCATCCCTGTCCCTATCTCTATCCCCATCCCTATCCCTATCCCGAGCTGCCTGCCCCGTCCGGCCTGTGCTGCCTCTTGGAGGTCTGGAAGTCTTTCCGTGAGGGAAACTCTGCGCCCCAGGGCCGTGGGATCTGCTTTTCGGGGGATTTTAGTGGGAATAGAAGCCGTGCTCACAAAGAAAACGTTGAAAAATCCTATGAGCCAGAAAAAAAAAAAGCTGGGAAGTGCGCTGTTTTTTTCCTTTTTTTTTCCTCCTACAACATGTTTTCCTTTACTTGGTCGCCCCTTACCTGCCGTGTGTGGCGTTGGGTTTAGGAGGTGCGGCTGGTGCCCTCAGCGCTGCTGTGGGCTCTCGAGGCTGCCCCATGGTCGTGCAGTCTCTGGGAGCTGTGCTGGGCTCACGGCATCCACGCGCGGCCTATGCGCGCGACAGCCGCCTCCGCGCGACGTGGGATGTGTTGGCCTCTGCAGTTCAGCCCCGCGCCGGGAGACGCTGAGACCGGGCTCCGTTCAACTTAAACAGAGCTCCGCTTCTCCAAGCCCTACGGAAACCTCCACGCGCTGGCTGTACCCAGCGCTGAGTACCGAAATCCCATTTACAAAACCTTCTCTAGTTTCTACTGTGTTCAACTGTCAGATCTGTTCTGTTCTCCAGAGGGATTTTAGAGGCTGTTGAACACTACCTGTAGATGTTTGAAATGTTATATATGTGTTGTATTTATTCAGCTGATTTGAAAAAAAAAAATCCTAGACTGATCTTCATGGAGAACTAAGGGAAAAACTTTCTCTCCTCTGTCATTATTGATAGTCCTGGCAGAGCAAGCAGAGGCTTAATCAACTCAGCATGTATCATGGTATTGCATGCACATTTTAATGTATGTATGATGGGTGTCGTATATGCTTTTTCACAAACACATATGTCTATTTATGTACACATATAGTACACAAACATAGAAATGTCTGTCGCTACACTATGTCAATCTTCGTTCATGTGGGATAGAACAAGAGGTTGGGTAGTATAGAACGTGCTTTGAGATGCTCTCAATATTCTTTCTGGTCATGGTGTTTCTTTTTTAACCTAAGGTTCCAGTAAAATTCCAGACACGTTTTTCAAAAATGCAGCATATTTATCTCACTCACGGCCAATTTAGTTGTATCAATTGACAGATTTTGGCTCATGTTTCTTTGCTTTGTTGCTAAACCTTACTGTACTTTCGTGGGGCATATAAAAAACACACATATAGTTCATATTCAGCTATCTGTCATTATGCCAAGGCTGGCCAAGCACTTATGGCAACAGTTGGAAACCGCAATAAGTATTCTTGGAGATTTCCAAATGATGTATGAGAAATAATTAGATTTTACCAAATGACAGCTGCTTTAAAATACCACCGAGTTTTAAATATGCTATCATAAGCATATTTTTGACTGCCTTCTTTTATGCAAACTTCCTAAATATACTTCTTAAGAACATGGTTCGCCTTTGAAATACTCTTCACAACAAACTGTTGTAGAGCTGTTTGAGAACTTGAGCATGTTCTTATTTTCAAAATGTACTCAAGGCCTCTCAAATGGCAAGAGAATTGAGGAACTCCATTAATACTGATGGAGTTACGCTTATGTGGGGTTTGAAAATATGCATAGGAAATACACACGCATGAAACCTTTGCAGCATAATGAGTTCTTTTAATTGAAATTTCTGGTTAAAATAGTCTCTTCACCTACATTTTGTATATAAAATTAATTAATGCTCATGACATGGAGATTAAAGTTCTTGTCAGACCTATGGGAAATTACCTTTTGGAAGATGTGGTGATTTTGTTAACGCTTAACAGGCTGAGCGAGTTAAAGCATGACATATCAGACATTCACTGCACTAATGCTAGCTTAATGTTTTTCAAAGATTTATAATGCAAGTTTACAGCATACGCATGTAAGGTGCTGTTAGGTCAAAGAGATAGTGACACAGCTTATTTTTTTTCTGAGCACTCTGCTGCTATTTGATAAGAATCACAGGTCTGGGAACTGCCCTTGGCCAAAGGTTGACCCGAATGACTCTTGCTGCGATTTGACGGGCTTTTTGGATAGCTGTTGTTCTATTGTAAATCATGTTCCAGGCAGAAACGTTTATGGGCAGTGCATTTATGAAATGTGAGGTAACCAAAGGCATTGGACCGGGAAGCGAAATTGGATCTGAGATCACTCACTGTCTATGTAGAGGACTGTCTTCTAGAGGGGAGTCGCAGCCACTTTTTCTTTGAGCTTCTTGGGGACTGGAACCACTTAGATAAAGCTGGGAGCAATAGTTTGATATTCAGTGCAGTGCTTTGACATGAGCATTAGTGGTGTTTAGCTTTGTTTTTTCTTTTATCAGATTATATTGATTTTCAAAGCAGACTGTCTGAAGTACAAGCTAGGCATTTAGCTTTTGTAGAGATAACTAAGAAAAGCAAATCCTGTACATATATTAATTTATGAACAATAATATATTTATCAGATATTTTGTTGTTATCTATGTATAGTTTCTCAGGAAGCAGGTATTGCAGTTTGTAAGTGCAATAGAGTTTGATCTCCAATTTATCTGAATTATTTTAAAATTAGAATTTAATTTTGAAGAAATTCTTTCAAAAGTAACTGTCTGCCAAACTCAGGTTTTGGTGTTACATGTATACATAGAGTAACTCATCAAAGTTTGTGCAGCAGCTACATATCTAATGCTACAAAAATGAGAGTATTATCATGAAAGACAGACCACAGCAAAGTTAAAAATGTATGGAGACTCCAAAACTAAATGCTTGTGTAACATCAGTTATGCACAAGATTGGTGCTTTTTTTCCTCTGAGAGAGGAATGTCTGACATGTAAGAGTTGTAGTTATCCTTTTGTCTGTCTTTAAGGTCCAGGAGATTAAACCCTGCTGCACCTGTGCTTTCTGCTGTTCCTCTCCATGTTCTCTCCCTGTTCTTCTTTTCAGCTCTCGCTTAATAGCCCCAGGGAAAAGCCTTGTCAACTCAGAGGCACCCCTGATGCAACAACAACTCTATTTTCTCCTAGGGGAAATGAACAGTTTTGCTTATCAGATCATGTGCTATTGATAGCAAAATTAAATAACTTAAAGGGCTGCATTAAGTTGCAAGCTTACAAGAATACTATTTATTTGATTATTTACAGAATACACAGAAGCGCGAGCTGATTGGTGAAGTCTTTCTACACTAAGGAAATTCATTCCTGGCGCTTAGCACTGATTGCTTTTTGTATGTAGAAGGTATTTTTACTCTGTTTTTAAGTGGTGATAGGCAAAACCACCATGAGTGTGGTTTTGTGGTTCCAGGCTTGTAAAACTGTGGTGGCCAAATTCTGTGCAGAACTCTGCAAATTTGAATACTTGGCATCCATTGCAACCTAGTGCAGTTGCCTCCATGAAGTGCTGAGAAGGCCTTTGGTGATAGTTTGATTTCTGTAATAAATTACCCCCTCCAAATCACTCCTCCCAAGACACCAGAAAGCTATTTCAGCCAAATATGCCACCCCCTTGTTTGCTTTGGTTTTATCTAGGCCGCGTTAGCAGTAAGCTGTATTCTTTGCCTTTGCTAATTTGCTTGTATTATACCTAGTTTTGAGATTTGAAAGGCTGAGTACCAGTGTCAAGTGTATGAGTAGCCCAGAAGTGTTTATCCTCAAGAAGGACTATGTTTACTTTGTTTGAACAGATTTGTTTAGTTGTAAGTTGAGGTGATTATTCAGGCTTTGTCTATTCAGTAAGAGAAAGCGTATCAGAAATGGCTTTGAATGTCAGCAGTTAATGCTATTAGAGGATGCATTAGCAGAAAAGTTACAAATTGATACTGTGATTAAAAATGAGTTAACAACAAGTTTGGAATTTGCCTGGCCAAGAGGAGCGTAGTTAGATTTGATGGGATTATGACTCAGGGGATGTGCAGCAGGAACCTTCTCTGGCGAACGCTAGATGCAGAGGGTGACTTCCCCGAGAAAGGCCTCCACCAGCGCCATCTGTGCGAGTCCGTGTGGAGGTTTGCTTCTCTCTTGAATCTGCTTGCTGAATGGGATGCAGAGAGCAAAGGGGTTCTTAAGCTAAACCAGAACTAGGAAGTAGTTTATAAGCTTCTTTTCTTTATATGAGAAAAAAAGTGCATTCCTTCACATTTAAGTTTCCAAGTTGTGCATTATTAATCCAAATTTTCATTTTACTAGTGAAATTCTGTGTAGAACTTACCTAGAAAATAAAGGATATGTCCTTCCTAAAGTCTTGGCATGTCGAATGTAGACATAGTATTTTCCTGGAACATCATAAAGCACATTTATGTTGAGGGTTCCCTGAGTATTCCTGGAGCAACCCCTCTCCAGTTTCCACCCGTGACCTTGTTGCAGGGCCGTGGACAATGGCAGGTAGCATTGATGTGCGGAGAGAAGCTCTCCGCTGGTGAGCATTTCCCCAGCGCTTCTTGTCAGAGCAGGGCAGTGAAAAAAAGGCCTGGAATTCCAGAGCTGTTTTGAGCAACATTCTACAATCTTTCTCTTTCTTGATCCTTTCTAATCTCCTTCCTCAATTTTTTCTTCTTTGGCCTTTTGTGGACATGTACTAATTGCTGTTCCCGCTCCCAAAGCCTCTGGGGGGACACTGGGAATCATGAAGTATAGGAACCTATGGGAACCCCCAGGAGAAGCTGAGCTCAGTGACTCAGGAGGAGTTTTGGCTGGGCTCCAGGTGGAGGTGGCAAAGCGTGATGTGCAGCACATAAGAGCTGGGTTGTGCCGGAGGCGGTGACAGCAGTGGCTTCGTTATGAAAGAGCAGAACCTGAGCATGTCTGGATTGCTCAGACGACAAGTAGGGCATTTCAAAAGGTGGGATGGAAGTTTTGAATCTGCCATTTACCGAAGACTTCTGTCAAGGTCTTGTGTTTTCTCCAAGATACTCATTTTCCCTCTTACCTTAAGGCACTTAAACTAACAAAACCAAAAACAATTACTTCCTCCTCACATACACAAAATACCCTGTTTTTATCACGCTGGTCTACATCTCTTGGTGTCAAATACGGAACATGAAAAAGATTTCAGAGCTGCTTGACAGTCTCCCTCCCCATATTACTGCATCCCCAAACCCACAGGTCCCCAACAGCGTTCAGTGCCATTAGCTTCGTTTGATTTGGAGAGGCCTTTCCGCATGGACCCTGCTCCAATGCTGCAGGCAGAGGCAGCAGTGTGGAGCATTGGTGATGCCAGGGGCTTGGAGCAGAGAGATTGATGATCTGGAAGGTGCTTTGCCGTTTCATTTCTTGGCACAGTAGTCTTGTCTCTGAGAGATGCATATCCAGAATATTAATGAATTTGTAATTACCAGGTATTAAAATAAAGCTTGTGGATGCAAAACTCAGTTTTGTATATTGCTGTGAAAGCAAATGCTGCTTGATGGTATCAAAGGACAGTTTGGACTTACAGTATGAATTCAAAATGGTAGTGCTCCTAATTAGAGCTTATCAGTTTATAGACAACTAAGCCTTCAAATTCTCACACATTAACTTGTTGCTCTGCTATCTAATTTCCACTTATTGCAAAAAAAAAAAAAAAAAAAAANAAAAAAAAAAAAAAAAGGCTATAGGATATATCGGCTGGCTGCTACCAGAGCTGGTTGCTCTGTCGCTTGTCGTGTTTGAAGCAGGAGCGGAGGTAGCGAGAGCAAAGGCAGCTCTGAAGCCCAACGTGACTTGTTCACAACTAAAACCATGGGGCATCTCTGCAGCAGGCACCCGCCTGTTGCTGGCCTGCCAAGTATTTCGCCTTCCCCTTTGAATCTACAGAGGTTGAACAGTGCCTACCTGAAAGTCTACTGAACAACTCTATAGTACTGTAGATATATTACTTGTTTTTTTCCTTTTTTTTTTTTTTTNCTTGGCAGGAATGTGTTGGCTGGATTGTATATCTGAGTCCTTTCAGGCTTGTTTCAAAGGTGGATGTTGTAAATTTAGTAGTCATTTGTATGTTGCTTAAAAAACAGATGTTTTTTGACATCTTCAGATCATTTGCCTTTTTCACATTAAGAGTCCTGCAGACAAGGGGGACTTAAAAAGCTGTGTTGCCAGTTTGTATCCCACTGCTTGTCAGCTGCTATTGCTCTTTCTGGATGGGTTAGTCATCTGCTTAGTGGGTTTTCTACTTTACTTTAGATCTGGGAGTTTGTGTTTCTGGTATTTGCAACTTTGTATTTGCAACAGAATTGATAGAATATGCCTTTTTAAAACTTGAAACAATTACTTTGTAATAGTTATAGCAGAGAAGAGGAAATGCTTAGAAATGCAGAGTAACTTTTCTGATAGAGTAAGAAAAAGAATGCCTTTAAAAAAAAAGGAAATATTCTATAATTTATAGAAATATTTTTATAATTGAGTGTGACTGCTTCCCTCCCAGTCTGAACTCTGCATGTATGTGCATATATATATGTTCCTTACATCCCAAATATATTCAGCAAAAGAGGACCTAGTTTCAGGCAGAAACCTTATTAGGGAAATATCGGCACTGGAAGTGGCAGCTATCAGGAGATTAGAAGCGACTGAAAACAAAATCTTGTAAAAAGAATTCTAATGTAATTGTAACATAATTTACTACTGCTTTTGCTCTGCTATGACATGGTAAAGTACTGAATTTGCATCAGCTTTAAAAAGAAAATGCTTAGTTTCATTCCACAGCACAATTGGCAACTAAACAAAAGTTTAGTCTATTTTTTTTTCAGTCCTTTTTTCAGGGAGAAAGAAAAATGTACATAGTGTCTTTTGTATTTCACAGAGAGGAAGTGCAGCACAATAGGCTGCTGGAGGAAAGCAATTCTGATGATCAGTTTTCTGTACTACTTACTGCAACTGGTCAGAACTGGGTTTTAATTAAATTTTAGGGACAAACGACAATAGTGTGTGCTAAGGATGGCAAGTCAGCTTAAACTTCAAATTTCCTGGCTTTTATCCATTTCCATGCAAACTCAGTACTACTTAACAATATGACTTCAGACACGATTCCCTTGTATAGCAAGTAGTAACTGTCGAGGTTTTAGATTTTAGAAGAATTGCTCTTTGAGCTTACAGAGTAGGCACTTGCTCATCGGTGACACGTAGGAATGTTTCCTCCCTCCTAAGCTTGTTGATAACTTTTCAGCTCTTAAACGAGTGTTTGCGGCTGCTTTGCTTTCTGCCAGGTTTGACGGGGATTAAAGGCATCTAATGATGCCACATGACTTGATCTGCTGTATAATAATGGAGGCCATGTCACCTCTCGATTAATTTCTTGCATCCCAGCTATCACAAGCGCCTTTGTAAAGGGTCTGATACTCACAGGCAAATCGAAGAGTCCAATGCTTATCTCATGTTGTATGATTGCCCTCCTAACTGCACTCACTGCTAAAATGGGTTACCTCAGGTTCAAGCATTAGTCCAACTTTGTTGGGTTTTGACTCTCTCTGCAAGATCAGAAAGCTGCTTTAGGAAAGTTCTCCTACATTCAGGGTTCTAATGGCTGCAGATCTCACACTTACTTAACTTTCTGTTGAGCATGTGCGCTGATTGCGCATTCCTTTATTTGCCACCAGTGAAGCAACTATGCTCAGTCTGAATTCCTTCCCGAAGCAGTTTTCTAGAGCTTTTTTAAGCGCATTAACACACGTTTTTCACATCGTGGCCACAGCTACAACAGCTTCAGATAGGGCTCTATAGACCATTTTAATTCTTTTGTTACCGCATGCACACCTTTGCCTAATTTTCCTCATGTTTTAGTGTCAGGCTGGCAATCCAAATAGCTCTTCCATCACGTTTGTAAAATTCTGTTTCTCAGACAAAGGTAGTGTCTAAAAAAAGAAAAATAATAAAAAGCTTAACTGTTTTGGGAATCTTGGAATTTTCTTTCTGTATTTTTTAATAATTACAGTCATACTTTACTAACCTGAACTCATACTCCTGTGTGTTCATTAATGAAAAAGCACTACCATATCAGCATCTGCTTTGTGGAGAATGATATTTATTAGGTAATGGAGCCTTAAAAAAAGTAGACAATATTTTCAGGGCCTGAAAATATTATATTGGCATATAGATTTAATTTGGCTTTTACATAATCATTTTTAATAATATTTTTTCTTGAACAAAAAAGTTCACATAACTAGTACCCTTGGTATCTTGCACAGTGTTTAGAGGAGTCTATTGCTTCCTATGCTAGACTGAGAAATGGCTCTGCCTTGCTGTGAAAGAGGACTCTGCTCAGTGAACTTTTACTTTGTACTCATGTAGGTAATCACTGCTACCGAGTTAACACGGTCTGTTATGTATATGCTGGGCTGTACATGTGCAGTGCACCTTTCAGTAATCCAGATTTTTTTTTTTTAAATGACACAATAAATCACACAATTTGGAGAACTTGTGTACCCATTGGCTTTTTAGTTGGTATTTTTGATGATGTTTTAATAGTTCTACCTGGCATAGGTTGGCATACCTAAAATCAGAAAAGCTTTCAGGCTTACAAAAATGTAAATGTAGATTAGCTTTAATTTTAGTTTTAATCAAGTACTAATTTTGATTGACTAAACTGTAAACCACTTGCAAATGGAGGCTCCCGCGAGTTTTGCTGGTGCATCCTTCAAATGAGCATTGCTAGTTTCACAGTGCCTAGTGGTATAAGCAATATTAATAAGCCTAATTATTAAGATTGTAAATATTTGGATTGCTGTTTGCCATAGCATTTTGTTAGGGCATATTCCTGTACTTTATTCTAATTCAAAGGCATATGCTACTTTTGCACAGAGTCAGTGTATTTTGCCTGCTTATTCCCACTCAGTTTCATGAATCATTTGAAAAGGGATGATGGCAACAACTGACAGTTTTATGAAATGTAATCCAGGAAACACAGTTATAAAGACTGTCAGAATTATCCCTCCCCAAAAAATTTGAATTGAGAATAAACTGGATGCAAGTATATGAAATTGGTACCAGCTGCCCATTTTTTTTTCCTGGCTTTGGGCTGTAGATGAGGCTGGAAAGGTTGTTGAGTAATTTTGCTCCATCAGAGCATTGCTTTTACTGAGACCAATTTTCTGCTTCAGACAACAAAAGCCCCAGCTTCTTTTCTTTTCTTCTTTTTTTTATTTTTTTTATTTTTTTTATTTTTTTTATTTTTTTTATTTTTTTTATTTTTTTTATTTTTTTTATTTTTTTTATTTTTTTTATTTTTTTTATTTTTTTTATTTTTTTTATTTTTTTTATTTTTTTTATTTTTTTTTTTTTTTCTTTTCTTTTCTTCTTTTTTTTAGTTTTATTATTATTATTCCAATAGCTAAAAAATTATTTTGGTGAGCCTGGCTGATCATAGAACAATAAAGCTTTAGGGCAATTGACTTGGTGCCCCTAATTCCCAGGAAACTGTCACATTTTTTCTTTATTCTTTTGTTCTGCCTCACAATGTGACCCCAAATACTGCTGCACTTTCAAGTTGCTCAGCGCTGTAAGGTCGAGCCATGGTTGTCATCGCTACCGCTCAGCCCCCAGCCCCGGGTCAGGGAGCAAACAGATTAATGATGTCTGACACATCTCTACGCGTTCCTGTGCCTCTGTGGCGAGCAGCTCGCCATCTTCTACAGGACTGAAGGCCCTTGAGCCTCTTTGGAAATGTTGAATGCGGAGGTCCCTTCGGTGATGGTCATCAGCTTTCACAGAATCACAGTATGGCTGAGGTTGGCAGGGACCTCCAGAGATCACCTAGTCCACCCCCCTGCTCCAGCAGGGACACCCAGAGCACAGGGCACAGGGTGGTGTCCAGGTGGGTTTTGAAGATCTCCAGAAAAGGAGACTCCACAACCTCTCTGGGCAGCCTGTGCCAGGGCTCTGTCACCCTCACAGTGAAGAAGTTCTTCCTCACATGGAGGTGAAACTTCCTGTGTTTCAACTTGTACCCATTAACCCTTGTCCTGTCACTGGCCACTGGCCACCACCCATCCTCAGGTATCTGTACATGTTGATCAGATCCCCTCTCAATCTTCTCTTTTCCAGGCTAAACAGATCCACCATGCTTAGTCTTTCCTCATAAGATAGATGCTCCAGTCCCTTAATCATCTTCATTGGTCTGTGCTGGACCCTCTTCTCCAGGTGTTTGGCAGTCAAAAATGTATATTAGAAACATATCCAGGTTCTTCCTCTAGATAGTGGGACTTTTTAAGTTCACATGGAGCCAGCCTTTGCATTCTTGCCTGATGCCATGTATTTGTGTCAAAATCCAAGATGAAGAAGCTACAGGATTGTTTTAATTTGCAAGCAAGAGTCTTTTTCCTTTAAAAGATTTTTTGCTCTGCACACCTATGCTTTTCTCAGGGAATGAAGAATGTTATGCTGAAGTGAGGAGCGGTGTCTTGTCTTACATCAGCATTGTCGGAGGCCGCAAAAAGCTCCTAGAGAAGCACGGCCACGTGCACAGCCTGAGTATCTTTAGCAAAGTTGCATTCCTGAAACACCATCTGTGCTGAACGAAGCCTTCAGTGAACTGATGCCTCAAACGGAAGCCAGCTGACGCCATGTTTGGGTCCTCAGAATGAATGAAGCAAGTGGAAAGCAGCTCACCCTGAAGTCTTTACGCAAAAGGAAGAGCTTTTGTTACATGTATCCTTCCCTTCATCCGAATCCATTGTCAGTTCATCACTGCAAGGGTCAACAGTGGGAAGTGGGAATAGGGAGAGTTGCTTTACAAGTGACTTGGCTGAGGAGGCTCTTTGGTCAGAGGCTCCCTGTCCCTCAGACCCTGGGAGGGCCTTTTTGGCCTGCGACTCCTTCACCTCCTTTTCACATCCTTGGCACACTCACCTGGTATTTCCTTCCCAATTCCACAGGAATAACTCTAATGGGAGAATTTGGAAACTGGGTGGCGAGCAGAAGACATGCGGATCTGCCAGGGCTGATTGTCTTCTTCTGTATTAGTGGAATAATAAACACATGTTTATCATTTTAATCATTAATGTGGTACTTCTGCCTCGGAACAGTGGGGTCTTCTATTTTTTGTTAGTTTTCATAAGTCTATCTTAACATTATCTTAATGTTCAGTATTTAATATTCTGTTCTTTTAGTCTGAAGCTTCATGAATGCAAAGCTGTCTTTATATGAATATTAATGAAGAAAGCACTGTTCTTGTGAGCTTTAAATAATTTTGGTTTTGCTCTGAGGGGAAAGAAGGGGCCCCTTATTTCCTGATTTTAACTTTTCAGCTCAGTATGATCTGTTACAACCTGTTCTTTTACAGCTCTCTCATTGACTTGGCCCAAGGTAAAGTTACCTTTTCTTCCGTTGGACGTTAATGTAGTACTTGACAAGTAAGTGCTATCCCCCTTTCCTTCTGTTCTCATTGCCTTCTCCGCCAAAGCCAAATTGCTTCGCTGATGCTCTTTCATCCTTCTCTGCAAAAACACTCTTTTAATCACCTGTTTTGTAGTCTGCTTTGAAGTAAGTCCCAGCCCCTTCAAGTCCTCTGTTGTATAAATTCTTCCACTTTTACCCTGGTTTAGGAAGCATTCACATGTGAACTGAGTTTAAAAAGTTAACTTTTTTTTTTTTTTTTTTTTTTTAAGGGTATTCAGTTTGTCTTCAATCAGTTTGTCTGCAGCTTGTCTTGCCTTTGGGAAAACCGTGGGCTTTTGTAGATGTTACATGGTAGATGTACTAAATGTTGCACTGCTGTTGACTTAACCAGAGATGTAAAGCCTACTGGAAGAGGATACTTAGATGTAGCAGACCAGGGTGAAAGCTGTGAAAAGAAAAAAAAGAATTTGCATGGACAGTAAGTTGTACCTAGAGGACTATACTAAATGAGTGGGACCTCACTGCTTCCTGTGCAGTGGTGCTGCTCTGTGCTCCAGCCATCCTGCAGCAATGAGAGCTGCTTCCAGTGTTGTCCTTTTAATGCAAAATATTCTGCGGCAAGATGGAGAAGGAGCAGCTGCAGAATCTTGTTCCCCTGCTATGCTGTACATCTTTCAGTGCCTTACCTATAGAAAGGCTAAGCAAAGGTATTTCTTAATGTGGCAAGTACTGATTTGTTCCCTCTGAGAGAGGTGAGAGTTGTCACACCGTTGCTGGCGTTTAACTAGGCTGGATCATGATTTGATCATCAGGAATGACACTATTCTTTACGATCATTATTTTGAATTGATTTCATGCAATTGACTGAATCACATAAATAATAAAAAAGCCTTTTTGAGCACTAACCCCTACAGTAATGTGCTTGTGATGAGAGAAAATGCAATTCTGACCTCATTCTGTACGTACAAAATATGAATTTAGGTACTGAAATGATGGTAAGCTGTGCCATAGCTCATCAGGAACCCAAGATCCCTTGATTTCTAGACCCTAACTGTGTGCATTTCCCTTGATAGTCCATTGGTACCATTCATAGCTGTGTCCAAAATTACATTAGTATTTCGTAGTTCTTGAAGAAACAAGGATAGAGTTTGCTTCAAGGACATGGGTACCTGTCAGTATTGAGAGGCATCGATGCCTATTGATTTCCATGTACATCCTGGGCAGGGAGCTCCGGCTGTTTGGGCAGGGAGGGAGCAAAGGTTAGTAAGAAGTGGAAGAGTTTGGTGGGGCTGGGGGATGGTTTTTATACCAACAGGTCCAAAGGTGTTTGATATGCTGAGCGAGGGGCGTGTGGAGCCTGGCAGGGGCAATGGAGCCCGACATGTCTGCAAAATCTGCGCATGAAGTGATTTGTGCTGCTCCAGAGGTGCCTCCATGTGATGATGGCAGAGGGCAGGGGCCCATCCTGCTTTGGCTAAACTCATCCTTTCCTTGGCTGCTGTAGCTCTGCAAAGCCTCTGTTTGTCTCTGCTCTCTAGCATTTCCTCATCAGTAGCTCGTGTCTGAGCTTGCATTTGCAGTGGGAGCTCCAGGCACTGTTACTGGCCCACGTCTGCCCCCATTTTAAAATCTTCCTTCTCCCTGTGGCCTCCAGGGCAGCTGGTGCCAGCCGTTTCAAAGGCTGCGTTGCTTTCAAGGAAAGAACTGATAGGGATGGCAATTTCCAAAAGCCTTTCTTGATGGCAATAGAATAGCTATGATGTATGGGAAAAATAATTCTTATAATTTTCAGTTTTCTGCAAAGTTGCCTGCATCGAGAATATAATTAAATTAGTTTTTTTTTTTTTTAATAAAAAGAAAAATGGATAAGATGAGGGTCAACAAAGTTTCACAAAGAGAACTCTTCAAAATATAGCACCTATTTTAATTATTTTTTTCAGGCTGTTTGTTTTCCTGTTGATCTTATTTTTGGAAATAGTCTCACTCAAACAAAAGTTGAATTTTAAAGTGAATTTTAATCTACTTCCAAAAAGCAGTTTAAATGTTCCGTAATTAAGTAACTTCTGGTATCTCTGTGTTATTGTGTACAGTTATTTTTCTTTTTCTTTGTTGAACTAAACTTTCGGTGGTGACATCAAAGTCTATTTCTATAAGAATCTCTCCTAGGCTCATAGAAAAATTAACCTGTATGGATGAAAATTTTCATGATTTGTGTCTCTCAAAGATGTTTTTGGTCAAGATCGAAGGTGGAAATGAAGACTCCTCTTTCTAATGTGAAGCATGTTGTACTTGATCTGGGCTTTGACAGGGGCATTAGATTCTGGAGTGTCTTTTCATAGTCGTGTCTTAGATTCCGGAGTGTCTTTTAATACTGGTGTCTAAAAAGAGAGGCTTGTGCCGTTGCAGAGGAGGTGCAGGTGGTGGCTGATTGTGGCCCAGTAACTTCTGAAACTCTTTGGCAATTTAAGGCAAATGTGACTCAAGTGATGAGGAAGCTTGGAGTCCCCACGTACACTGACATGCTGTTCCCTTTAATATGAAGCTTAAAAAAACCTGAGTGTTGTATGTGATTTGACTGTCTGCCGATATAAATGGTGTCTGGCAGAGTGGAGGTAATTTGTGTACAAAAAGCAAACAAATGCTTACGGCTAGAAAGTACCACAGGTTCTCTAATACCATAAACATAAGCCTAATGTAGGCTGCTTATTCAGGCCTTTTTTTTTTTAATTCCTCTTTTCCTTTATTAAGTCCTGTCATCCACTGTGCACCATTCCTTAGGTAATGTTTCGCTTTAGTTCCAATCATAGTTAACATCTTTGCTCTTTTAGAGCATCTGATATTCCTTTTTATTTTTTGGCCAAGAACTCATTTAAAGGGCCCAGGAGTGCTATTTGCAGCCACGTAAATGGTTTTCCACTGTGATTATGATCGTGTTTCTCATAGGAACATGAGGGGAGAAGTACAAACGTGTGCTTTGCACACATGTCTTCCTTGAACCTTGCACAGGCCCAAGGATGGCGAAACACACTGGAGATGCTAAAACTAATAATGGCAGATTTTGAGAAACTCAACATTTGGGAAGGTTTTGCGGCAGCCTGGTTTCTTTGCAAACGTTTTAAAGTATAAAATAAGACTGTGACATACCTAATATTAAAAAAAAATGGGGTTTGATTTAGAAGCAGAGCAGATACAAGTGAGGCGTTTTTCCTCTGGCAGAACTGCAGTAGGGTAATCATCTTAGAGAAAGCTTGAAAATCAAAATGCATAAACAAAGTTCAATTTAGTTGTCCATGTGTATCCTTTCAGCTGGAGAGACCAAATTATGCTGATTGTTCCTCATCAGTTTAGTCCTCCCGTTTCTTTGCTGTTTATATTAACTTCCATTAACCTACATGTTTTGAGTGAAAGCTTAAAATGGTCTCTGAAAATTGCTTTCATCACTTCTCAATTTTAAAAAATGTATCAACACAGGATTACCCTGTTCCTATAATAGATTAGTTTTAATCTACAATAATGTAATTCAGAATGACTGAACGGTTTTAAACGAAAGTGTGGAAGTTTAGTTTTGTTTTGGTCAGTGATTTTTACAGATTTGTAGCCCAGGTAAAAATGTTGTGTTTATTTAATAGTATAAATTATAATTAAATTAAATTAGGATTTTGGGGGGATTACAGTTGAAGTACCGTATTGCACTTTAATGTAATGGAAGTTAATTTCTTTCTCTATGAATTGAATAGTCTGAACTTCCTTCTTTGTGTACCGTCTGAGTTTGAATGCATTTTCTGTTCTTTCAGTATCATCGGTGATGAATATAGTCTTAATGATCTGTGAGTGTGTATATATATGCATATATCTTAAGCCTTGTTTGCTGAATAATTCACGTGAAAGCTCATCATAAAGCTCGCCTAGTAATGTACCCTTGAAAGGTATTCCCATCAATACCTGACATGACTTTGATTTCCACTAATGATATGTAACGAGGGAGACCTCTCAGTCTGTCACTGTGTGTAAATCCCTGTGTTTGGGTGGGCAAGGAGACCCCTGGATTTGGAGTTACGCACTGGAAAACCCTAATCCATCACAGGTGAACCGGATTTCCATTTTTGTTTTGTTGTTCTGTTTTAAGTTTTTATTTGTAGCATTTGATGTGTTTGGAGCCAGTGAGAGGTGAATTTGAAAGAGAAAATGTGCAGAAAGGCATTTATTTAATGCTAAAGTAACAACACATAATTCTGGTTTGAATAAGGAGAACTAATATGGCAAATAAAGTTGAATAAACTATAGATGAGCTATGAACTACTAAACAGCGGTTACATTCTGTTTTAGAAGGCAAACAAATAAAGGCAAGCAAGGCAGAACAAAAATACGGATTTTTGAAGCAAAACACAAGCATGTAACGCCCTGGGTAAAGATGGAGAGCAGCTCAGTTGTGATTATATGCAAGGAAGAATCACTCCTGAATGCTTTACCAGAGCCAGTGTGTGTGCACATGGAATATTTTACCCTTACTCCCAGCTGGAGAAGGAGAGATGCTTTACCCAGTCTTATGGAAGGAATCACTGTGGAGCCCAGGTTGAAATTTATTCTGACCAGCTTTTAGTGGAAAGGAAGTGTAGGTAACTTCTAGGATGTTTTCTTGGATGGAAAAATTAATTTGTATGTATTAATTTGTGAAGCATTTGGGTAACAAACTTTGTTGTTGGAGGGGAGCAAAGGCAACTTCTAGAACTAGAAGTTTAACCAAAAAAACAGAACGCACCTGAAATGTTTTAATCTAGTAAGGGGCTGCCTTAAACCTCCAACTAAATATAACAGCTGCAGGAAGCAGCAGGGGCAGTAGAGCTGCAACCACCAAGTAGGATAAGCTTAAAATAATTAAGCCGTTCCTGAAAAAAAAGCTTTTTGAAATTATTACAGAAGTATTGCACAAAGAGCATAGTCCAAATGTATGCAAGGCTTTTAAAGCTGTCACACTAAATAAGCATCCTGGAAAATAAATTACTGCTAAGCACTGTGTGACGCGACTGTGTCAAAGACTGGTTAAGGAATCGTGAGCCGAGGAGGATAAGGCGACGTGCCCAGCTCTTGAGTCAATCGTCCGCTTACATTTTATGGCAGTCGTTGATATATTTGTCTTCCCATTGTGTCTGTTTGAAACGAGGGGTGATAAAAAAACACGCTGACTTTAAGGTGGTTGAAAGAAGTGTATATAAAGAATTTGAAAAGGGGAAAAAAAAAAGGAAGTTAATTTCTTTCAAGGCGAATGTGTTTTGTGCATCTGGGAAAAAGAAAGGTCTGGTCAGTGAAAGAACAGAGTGGAAGTAAAGGATGAAATGCAGCCACTCACTTTGGAGTTAGAGGGTTGAAGGAGTTTAGACATGGATAGCGAAAAAGTATTGAAAAAAAAAAACAGCAATGTGGTATCTTAACTGGATCCCGGAAAAACATATTTTTCAGTATGGTAGTTGCCCTTTTATTGCTATGTCTAAGACATTATAGAGAAATCTCATAATTTCTATGTTTACTTTGAAATGAACTAATGCACAGCACAGGGTTTTCTAGTTTGTGGCATTACTGATTCACTGTATTAAAACCCTTTCATAGTTCTTTAACCAGAAGAGACCTGTTGGTAATTGACATCTAAGAATCAGCTCTGTATATCAAAAAAGGAGCAGATAACTTTTTCTTTGTGCTAAGGTAAACATTGATTAAGTAGATTGTGTGGAAATAGGGAAACGATAGTGCAAAAGTGTTCCTGATTTTTGGTTCCCTTGTTTCGGTGAATGAGGATGCTTGGCACCGTGCAGGGATGCAGGAGGCTGTGCGTGTGCAAGGCCTGAGCATCGGTGCCTTGGCTCTCCCAGCCCTCTGTGTGGAAGTGGAATTATTTGCACATGCTGAAGAAAGAAAAGAAAGAAAAGAAAGAAAGAAAGAAAGGAAGGAAGGAAGGAAGGAAGGAAGGAAGGAAGGAAGGAAGGAAGGAAGGAAGGAAGGAAGGAAGGAAGGAAGGAAGGAAGGGAAAGAAAGAAAGAAAGAAAGAAAGAAAGAAAGAAAGAAAGAAAGAAAGAAAGAAAGAAAGAAAGAAAGAAAGAGAACAGGCGAGATTTAATGATTCTAATAAAAGGAAGATGATTTTTAATTGATTTAAACACATCTCCTATTACAGAGTTTAAATAGCCAACATTGCTTTTGGGAAAAAAAAAGGCCTTTAAAATGCAATGACTTCCCCCTCTCCTGTAAAGCAGTGCTTGGAGAGGCTTTCTGGGGCCCTGCTGGAGTTGCTTGACTCAAGTTTTCCTACTCTGTGCAAACCTTGTCTACTGCTCTTCTGGTTTTAACTTTATCTTTGTAGTTACAGCATTAGCTTGTACCAGAGCTTACAGTGCAAGTCTACACTTCTGCAGCTTCGATTGCACTTTTTTCCTCCTTAATCAGAAACAATTATTCCTTCTGGTTTTGCTTACTGGATACAATGTCATGGCATGACAAGGTTTTCACGGATTTTCAGAGTGCTGGGTGACAAGTCACATCCGATCAGGATAGAAAACACCTTTAAGAAGAAACAGGACGGAGATGGAGATTTCCTGGTGCTGAGATCAGAGCTGCATTAGATCATATTCGAGAATCACTGAAGAAATACTCTGCAGAAGTTTATTTCTGCCAGTGATGAGCTGCTTATGCGGTTGAATGAATTACTCAGTTCTTGACAGTCCTGACAGCTATCAGTCCCAACAGCTGCTTCTGGACCTTGACTTTGCCCCCATAGCCTGCAGCTCTGATTCACTTTTTAGTTTTATTGCTCTGTCTGCTGCTGCTCTTTCAGGTTTTGGCCTGTGTCTTCACTTGAGTCTTTTGAGAGAGAAACCTTTCACCGCTTTGCTGGAATCCACTCAGCGTGCAAAGAAATGAGCAGGGTGCTGTTTCTCAATTCTATTTGTTTAGATATAATTCAAAATCTTCTGGGAAAATAATTTATTTTAAAATCAGGAAAAGAGACCTAATGATGAATAGTGAAGTTCCCCAAGGATGAATAGTGAAGTTCCTGAATGGCTAATATAAAATGTATATAAGATATCTCTGTTGGCCCTCTGAAAATAAAAATGAAATTGGCAGATGTCTGTCTGTTTCTTGACATGAACTATGATTATCATGCACCTTGAATTTCAAGAGGAACGTCTTTTAAAATTTTCTGGAGATGTACCTCTTTCTGGAGTTACCTTTTTGATACAAATCACAGAACTTTTTTCTGCAGTTTATAGATAAAGCATTATTTTTTGTTGTAACCACTTGTGAATTATAGATTAGAATACCTAAAACATGAAAAGCTACATATACATTTCTGGACTATTGACTGAAATGGGAGATTTTTAGTTCTTTATTTTTGTAAGTGTTGTCAACATACTGTAGTGGACTAATCTTACACTTTTTGAAGAACTTAAATTTCATATATCATGCTGTTAATTGAACTGAATAAAATACACACCATTTATACAGTTAGTACTTTCCAAAATTAAGTTAACTTTAAAACAGAAATAAATTTGGATCAATGGCAGAACTCCAGAGCTAGGAAGTATGGATTCCTTCCCCAGCATCTATTGCATGTAGTCCATTGGGGTTTTATTTCCCTGGTTCAAGAACATGTAGATAGGTAAGGAGTTTCATAATGAGAAATTTTGTCAAAGGAGTAGCCTGCAAGTAATTATGTTGGCATATAATAGTTATTTTTTAATACTTTACTCAATATCCAGGAAGACATTTGAATGCTATTAAGAAGGGAACTGGGTTATCACCTTATAAATGATGCCTTTGAGTCTGCCCATTAATTCATAATAGTCTAAAGATAAAAGGCAGCTCTTCCTTTATGTCACTGCTGCAGTCAGCAGATCAGACAATGTATAAATGGTCTGCATTTAATTTTAAGTTTAATGTAGTTTTCTGTATCTCTAAAATACCTGTTCCTGTTCTATTTTATAGATGAAATTAACATCTATGCGTAAAACCCGTGTTTACTTGAAACTTGAGGGTGTAATTTAAAGGAATTCCTTGGGTATTCCTTTGTAAGCATGACAATCTATTTCAAAATTGATGGAACACTCTGGTGACTGTAGAATCTTTGAGGCAAAGAATGAACTTTTTATCTCTGTTCCTGTTCTAATTTTGAGATACTCTTCTGTGTGTGCCAAATTTGCAAAGGTGTCATATGTGGTACTGTGTGTTGCTAGGTGGCAGAGATGATAAAAATGAATTTCTGTATTCCTCTAAATGATTTATGTTTTGATGACTTTTTCTTTTTTTCTTTCCTGGAGGTGGTGTGATGGTGGGAAAAAAGAGAGGTGTTAAATTCAGGCATATAAAAGCAAATAATAAAAGATGTTTGCACCTTTAAAAAGTACAGTCAATATGGTAGAAATATAGTAATTCTGTAAATTCTGATAAAATGAGTTTTGGGCTTCGTAAGGCTGAGCAAACACATTCTCCTGGTCTCTTATGTTCACCTGTGCTGCAGCCCCAAGCCACCTTGGTGGCCGTTTTCTGGACCTGCTCCAATATGTCGCTGTCTGTCATGCACTTGCAAGCCCATAATGGAACCCGGAATTCCAGATATGAGGAGCTCTTTACAGCCCTCAATTCACATAATGCTCCAGCTTTACGTGCTTTTCCCCCATACTCTGATTATTTAAACGCGGGTGATCTCTGTATGTTTAGATGAAGACTTCTGTTTTTTCCATCAGCAATTCAAGAAAGTTTGCATTTCCACAGTTCTTAAATAGCTTTAACTTGCTATAGAGGATACCTCTAATCTCAAGCTCATGTTTTTGGCTGAAACATTCTAGCTCAAGGAAAGATCCACCTTCCCTACTCTTAGATACTTAACTTTTACATGCCTTTATCTGAACTAGTCCTCTGAGGATCCTATTATAAACAATGGAGAGACACCCGATAGCCTTCTATAATGGGATAACCAGCTGGATAGATGAGGGGAGAGCAGTGGATGTCATCTATCTTGACTTCACTGAGGCTTTTGACACCGTCCCTCACAACATCCTCCTGGACAAGCTCCTGGGCTGTGAGATGGATGAGTGGATGCCAAGGTGGATTGGGAATTGGTTGGATGACAGAGTCCAGAGGGTGGTGATCAGCGGTGGGGAGGCTAGATGGAGGCCTGTGTTGAGCGGTGTCCCCCAGGGGTCAGTCCTCAGTCCAGTCCTGTTCAATTTATTCATCAGTGACCTGGATGAAGGCACAGAGTGCTCCCTCAGCAAGTTTGCAGATGATACGAAGCTGGGAGGAGTAGCAGATACTCCAGAGGGCTGCGCTGCCATCCAGAGGGACCTGGACAGACTGGACAACTGGGCAGAGAGAAACCTCATGAAATTCAACAAGGCCAAGTGCACAGTCCTGCACCTGGGGAGAAATAACCCCAGACACCAGGACAGGCTGGGGATCGACCTGCTGGAGAGCAGCTCTGCAGAGAAGGACCTGGGCGTCATGGTGGACGACAGGTTGACCATGAGGCAGCAGGGTGCCCTCGTGGCCAAGAAGGCCAGTGGGATCCTGGGATGCATTAAGAGGGGCGTCTCCAGCAGGTCGAGGGAGGTGATCCTGCCCCTCTACTCATCCCTGGTGAGGCCACATCTGGAGTACTGTGTCCAGTTCTGGGCCCCCCAGTACAAGAGGGATGTGGAGCTGCTGGAGAGAGTCCAGCGCAGGGCCACGAGGATGATCAGGGGCCTGGAACATCTGCCCTATGAGGAGAGGCTGAGGGAGCTGGGCTTGTTCAGCCTGGAGAAGAGGAGGCTGAGAGGGGATCTGATCAGTGTCTATAAGTACCTCAAGGGAGGCAATGAGGAGGATGGGGCCGGCCTCTTTTCACTGGTGACCACTGACAGAACTAGAGGAAACGGCCACAAACTGAAGCACCAAAAGTTCCCCAGGAACTTAAGGAAAAATTTCCTGACAGTGAGGGTGCCAGAGCACTGGAACAGGCTGCCCAGAGAGTCTCCTTCTCTGGAGATCTTCAAGACCCGCTTGGACGCAGTCCTGTGCCACGTGCTCTAGGTGACCCTGCGTATGCAGGGGGTTGGACTAGAGGATCTCTAGAGGTCCCTTCCAACCAGGCATTCTGTGATTCTATGATCTTGATCGACTTAGGAAATCCAGGCAAGGAAGAGTAATTGCTTTATTAAGGCATTTATTTCTGTCTTTCAATTCCCTAATTTTTGATGTTTAAGTGTGACTTACGGAAATTTTACATTAGGTTGATGAAATCCTAGCTTGTTGTTGGTTATACTGGGTTAATATATTCTGCTTGTTTAATTATGGATGTTTCTTTTATGGCAACAGTTGAGTCTGTTTAATGTCACACATTAAATGACAGATACATTTTTATAAAGAGATTTTGAGGATAGCAATGTGTTACAGTTTAAATGATTGAATGTTTTTTGATGTGACAGTTATGTTGCCTAACTATAAACTGTGTTTTCTGAGTTCTGAGGCAAAAAAATCCAAGGAAGATCAGCACTGAGGAAAGAAAGCTGACAGCCCATTAGTGGTCTGAAATTTCCAGGCACAAAAAATACCAATGTTGCCAAGACATAAAAAACAGTAATTGTGGACTACTTTAATTTTAAACTTCATAGCCTCTATTTAGTATTCTGTATTTAGAGTTATATTTCTACTTGAATCCCACACTCAAGGGTGTTGGGATTTTTTGGCCCTTGTCAACTTATTGGCACTAGCAGTCAAAAACCTTCTTTCAAATGTGGAGACTGGCAATCGTGTTTGAGCTAGCAGGAAAAGCAGAAATGAAAGTTAATGCAAAGTCTGAATTTATTACAAGCTTCTTTTTCTATAATATTGTCAACTCTGTGATGAAGCAGAGGATTGATAGCATGGAAACCATTTTGTCTAAGGAGTAAGCAATTAGATGACCAGTAGTTCCTCAGAGAGAAGATACACCTGACATTGATGACTTAATTCCCTGTAAACTCTCTACTACAACTGAGTGCTTGTACTTGGATATTTGTGTAAGGTTGTTGGAATGCTCCATTGCTCAGGAGGAAAGGGATTTTCACTTGTGGTTGAGATGTGATGCTTATTTTAGAGCTCTTCAAAAGCATGATAGTATTTGGAAGGTGCTTTAATAACAAGTGAAGCTGTCACATATACATGATAAAATGCATTTTATCATGTGCTTTTGCAATTCACCAAATGGATAACCCTGTGCTAAGTGTAGAAGTTATGGATAGAAACGCAGCGAAGAATATAATTCAATATTCAGAAGAACACCATTTATAAGAGGCAATGAAAACATGACTTGGTGTTCAGAATTGCATTCATTCATAGTTCATCATCAGCAGTTGTGGAAGTAACTTCTACTAAAATACTCTGATTATTTTCCATGCTGCAATGTAAGGGCTCTTAAAGTTTTATGGAGCTTTTATTTTTGAGTATTCCATTCTGTTTTGAATGGCTTGCAAGGGTTTTTCTTTTCTTCATGCATATTTTCCTTCCCCAAGAAGGAAATACTGTGCTTTCAAAATGTTAACCCTTCCAAAATCTCTGTGTGATACTGATGCATGGATATTGTCTCAGTTTGCAGGGCAATTTCCCCAGAGCTACAGAAAAATATTGTAGGAACTTGGACTAAGACTCTCAAGTACCTTGCTGTAAGGCTTGTGCTGAAAGAGCTCGATGCTGCGTTTCTGCGCAGTAACAAGCTTCTTGGGTGAGCCAAGACGTGCTGGTCACATCAGAAGTGTTTTGACATGAAGCAACTGTAATAAAACAAACGTCTAAGGATATAATTGCTGTTTTTCTGAAAGACAAATGAGATCTTGGTAAAGCACCCTTTGACTTCAGTGAGATCAGATTACATCTCAAGTATTGAAATGCTGTCTAAAAATCCAGAGCCTTTTATGCAATTTTAAAAGTAACTTGTTAATAATAAATGCATTTCTATCACTCTATGAAAATAAATTAGATATAAAACGATGGATAGTATTTCAATTAGATGTTAATATTTAACAGACTCCAGAGATTTTGTATATATAATAAATGACTTTTTTTTTGTCTGAAAGATTCAGCTATGGATCTTAGTAGCTCTTCATTGTAGATTTTCTCTGTGACATTTAATAATGGAAGAAGATTCCTAAAGAAATTTTAAATAATACCCGAGCTCTCTGATAGCCTTTACATTTTTGCAGTGTTGTAAGAGAGTGACCTTTCACTGCTTTAAAAAGCAAAACAAATAGTGCCTACCACAGGCAACAAATACCATTTATTGTGTGTAGATAAAAGAGTTAAGAAGTCATCCAGGAAGACTCTTTCTCTCACTGGCCTGCAAATGTGAGTACATGTTAAATCTTCCAACAGTAGCCTCTTTAATTCATTATAACAGCTTGTTAGATCTTCTCAAATGGAAATTTTAATACCTTGCAGAAATATTTATCTATGTTTATGCCTTATTGACATTAAAAGATGCAATGAAATAGTTTTATTAAAAACCAAAATGTTGGTTTTGTTGTTTAGTTTCTGCATTGGCATTTGCCTTGTAAACTTAGAGCTTATGAAAATGCCTTGAAGATGTATTTAATCTACTTACTAGACAACTCTTCATCTAGTTCTGACTGCCCATTTTCACATTAAGCTAAACTTTATTAGGCTGATTTATATGAGAGAAAAAATATCTGTAGTCTTTTTAAGCAGCAGTAACAAAGATTATTTTTGATTTGCTAGTTGTGCAAAAAATAAAGCATACCTAGTTCCATATAGTAATTAATTTTTGTAAACAATCCTGCGCTTGGAAGGCCTTTGTAGAAAGGTGGCCTATGCTTCATCCTGCAGAACTGTTAACTTTAGACTCCTCTGACAGATTTGTTCTCTTGTTTATTTTTGTGGTATTTCCCTGTATTTTTTTTAATTGTAGTCTGTGAGAGCCTCCCCATTTCATTGGTTAAAAGAAAATGTTTATTTTTTAGCAATTTTCCCATTTATCTCTCCAGCTCTTGCCTGAGGGGGTGTGTGTGTGTGTGTATTCCTTTGCAGATATGAATTATACTTTCTGTCTAGAGATCATAAGTTTTCTGAAAGAGAAACAAAATGATTAAACTGAAGTCAACTACATTATTTGAAGCTGCTGTATCTGTTTATCCTTATAGTGCTTAATCCTTGACTTTGCCTCAGGCTACTAACCCAAGCTGGTTATTAATTCCTTAAAAATTCCCTGAGCCAGTGTTGCTGCTGTTATAACTTGTTTCAGACCGAAGTGAAGTTGACGTTTTTCTTAGCGGCATCATCTTCTTGCTGTAAAGTCGTAGGATCAATTGGTTACAGCGGGGCTGGTATTTTACCATGTGTGTCTGAAAAAATCATTGCTGAATAGCAGCTGCTTAGATTTCTCAGGCTAAGGGTTGGTCTACCAGGGACATATGCTAATGAACAGATTTCAGATCTTTTGGGATATGTTTTTTGTGTGCCTGCAGAGGACTATTCATTTGTAAATTAAGGGACCTATTTTGAAGGAACCCATGTTTGCACTATATAAAAAATAAAGGAAAGAAATTCAGTGTACAAGATTGGAATAATGGGTAAGCTAAAAGTAGATTAAAAAATGGGAAAATGGGTAAGATGATAGAATACCAATTGAAGTATTATGGATTTCTCTCTCTATATATATATATTCTCTTTTTATATCTATTTTGGGGATAATCTTACTAATAATTTCAGAAGGCTACCAGAAAAAAGAATGTTGGCACAGTGTTTGTGCCAGATGTTTTCTTCTCCTGACCTTGCAGACCAATTTCTTCCAGGCTGAAATTTCAACTTTTGTGTTTTAATAGAATCTTTTTTCTACAACCTAATAACGTGCTGTGAAATTACAAATTAGCTTCGGGAGAAGCGAAGCAGCTGAGGGACCTGTCCCGCAGTGCTGATGCTGCTGCGTTCCTCATGGTCTGGCCGGAGCTCTCTGGTAACCGGTGCGGACAGCGAGTGCCGCCTGCAGCCCAGCTCGGTGCCCACTGACTCGGTGGCCGTGAGGGAGGTGGCAGGAGAAGGATGAAGCTGAAGGATGTGACCGTGTGCGGAGGCTTTGCTCTTCTGTTCCCCAGAAAACTGAGATCATAGTGGAATCCCGTGGAGCTCCATGAAGGCCCTGAGAAGAGGAAGGAGCAGAATGTTCCTGCCGCTTCCATTTAATTTATAGAATTACCCTTTGGTAGCCCTAAACGTTATTCCCTATGTGGTTTACATCTACATTTCCTTGTAGCCACATGGGCTGGGGGTGAAAATGTTTCATCGAAAAACAAATTACATGTGATAAGCAATAGCGCGATTGGCTTTACCTTCTGAAATCGTCGTGCCACCACATCACGAATGGGAAGGTGGTGTGGAAGGGAAAAGCATGCAATGGGCAAAGTAGCCAACACATTTTGCCCCAGATCTTCTCTGAAATACTTGAGCAAAATCTGTTCCCATGGGTTCTTGAGATGTGCCTTTCCTTTTCTTTGTTTTTTTCAGTTAAAACATCTTTAAAAGGGGGAAAAGATAGTGTAAGCCACCCCCAATAAATAAATAAATAATAAAATCCCATTCCCTGGGAAAAAATCTGAAAGAAAGTTTGGTCTCCAGATTCCTGTTTCAAAAATAAGTATGTTAAAAGCCCACTGCATAAGTGAACTGCCACAAACAAAACCCAAGTCCGCTTTTATCACTATCCACAAAATTACATCTACCAGTAGTCTTGGAAGCAAAAAAGCCACTAGGTACAAAACAGTTACAACAGACAGTAATATTTAACAACCTGCTCCTTGCATACTCACCAGAGTGCAAGGTAAAAAACACTTGGCAATGTTCAGGTGTGTCCAGCTACCCTCTCCCTTCGGGACACAGGAGTAGCACCCAAATGCACAGACCCAGCACACAGCTCTGCCAGGGACGTGGCTCCATGGCACTGAGCACTCAGATGACCACCGTCGTGTCGCTGCCCATTGGATTTCACACGTCCTTAGTTAACCCTGTTAATTTTCCTCCTCTGGATTTCCTTTTGCCAGAGCTAGGCCTGACATGGGCATCGTTTGGTCTGCTGAAAAGTACCAGCTCGTATGATAGACCATTCTGATAACCCTCTGATAACCTGGCTTCATAGGGACAGCAGAGAATGTTATTGAAATTCATCTTTTCATCAATCTTTAAAGAAGACTTAAATATTAGAATAATACAATGAAAACATTTAGTCTAATACATTGTTTATTATGTTTCACTGAGATATTTGTGTCTCATTGTATTTGTATCACATCATCGTAAAACATCCTCTGTGCTTTTAGTGCCAAAAATGTTTCACATTATGATTTAAATGGTACAGTTAATCATTATAGGTAATTAAAGCAAAACTTGTACAAAGAATGCTGAAATTTTGTAAGTATTAAGCCAAGAGACTGTTTTTTGCAAGATTACTGTAATGAATAATGTGATATAAACGCAACCATGTTAAACAAATTTACTAAATATAATCCATATGTAGTATCTTACAAATTTTCCTATTTCCTGTTATTGACTGGTATGAAACAGTGTGTCCCTGTCCAGGTACTATGTGTTGCTGAGTATAATCTCTGCTTTCAAGCAACATATTATTTATAGTGCTGCCCAGTGGCCGTGCAATGGCTTGCTGAGGTCGAGGGCTCCTCGGTGTGGTTTTCCTTTGGGTTATGGTTGTCTCAAAGCAAATTACACTGAGCAAGCCTGGATCAAAGTGGTAGAGTCTGCAAAAGCATTGGAGGAGCTAGTTCCGACAAGTGCTATTTCTTAGGCATTTCAGCTGCGAATTAGATGCTGGAAATGAAATATCTTAATCGTGAGAAGGTAGCACGTGTTCAGTTTGAGCATTCAGCCTGGCTCTTGTGCTTGCACCGAGATCTGGGAAGACTGAGAGCAGTCAGCAGGGCCTGGCTCAGTGTCGGAGCAGTCCGGGATGTGATTTAAGCTTCAGCTACGTTGATCTCTTCGTTTCAGCGATGTTTCACATTGCGGCTTCCAAGTGGGCTCTCTCGACCGTGAGCTGGGGCCTCCGAAGTGCAGGAGGACGAGGGTTAACCGAGGGTCCCCTCACGTCCGTAATGCTGCTTGTGTTCCCGGAGCACCCACTGGCGCTGCTTGGAGGTGCCGTAGCTGTTGGCAGGGAGGCAGCAAGTGGGAGCTATTCCCGGCAGGACCAGAGCCTGCCGGAGAGCGCCTGGGGCTGCGCTACGGACCTGCCAGTCTGAAAGGAGGGAGCTGCATCCTTATTTCCACCTTCCTGCTGTGGTGCAGCCCTTGGGGCATCGTCCAGCTGCCTCCAGAGGAGCCCTGCCCTGCAAGATCTCCTCTTCCTTACTCAGCAAAGCTGGATTATGGAAATCCAGGGATTATGGAAAACCTTGAGGTGCCAACTGCAGCTACAGCTGCTGCTCACCTCCCCATCACCAATTTTATCCACAACTTGCGTTTCAGATCCAAAGCTGTTTTCACAAGGCTGGCTGTTAAAAACAGACCAAAGGAACCATTTTCTTTCTAAACGACGCACACTCGACCTCCACACTCGACATTCGAGGTCGAGGAGAGTTTGCAAGCGTAGACCCCCAATGTTCACGCACAGAATTGCTTATGGAGCAAACGGAACAGTTTAACAACCCGAGCACTTCTCCTGCTGCCTTCCCTAAAGGAAAGATAGCACTTTTCATCCCGTCCTGTTCCTCCCAGCCCATCCCTCCACCCAAAAACCCTGAGGGGATTTTCTCCGTGAAATCTGCACCTTTTATTAGCTGTGCCAGGCACGGCAAGAGGAATTCCTGGAATGAGCCTCGGGGCTTTGTGTGAGCGCGGCTGCTGCTGCACACACTATGCTCCTTTCTCCCCTTGTTAATTAGTATCAGCTAACCAAGGGAAAAATTAAAAGCTATCAATCAGCTGCTTCAAAGTCTTTTTTTCAATAACCCTGAAGTTAAAACAAACAAACAAACAAACAAAGGCAGCTCCAAAATCAGCTGCTCAGGGCAGCGAGGTGGGTAGGGATGAGCTGAGGCTCCCAGCACACAAGACAGCCCTGCTCCAAGGAGAGGGCCGAGAACGTGTCCCTTAGGAGGTGCTTTTATCCCTGCCAAGGAGTGAGGAGCTGCCGTTCGTGCAGTGCTCCACTGAGGCTGGAGGGCTTCAGAAATGTGGGTATTTTTCCCAGTCCAAGTAGCTCTGCGTAAGGTCTTGGGGCTTCTGCGAGAGTGCTTGTGTTCCACTTGAGGTCTCTAATTTGTGCTTTTCAAGCCAAATAAGAAGTGAATTTTCTAGCTGCTTTGGCTTCTTTTTTTTTTAAGTGCTGCCTTCAATCCAAGTGATGGTTTTGATTTTTTTTTTTTTAAATCGGCTTAATCACAATATTATGTGAGTTAATTTTATTTGTATAGGAATAATGCAAAGCAGCGCATGCTGTATTGAGATCCTACTGTTTTTTGGATTTTTTTTTTTTTTTTGGTTGAATTTACAGTCCCTTTTTTTCCCCAGTATGGGCTGTGGTTTCATTACAGTAAGTTCCTGCTTTGGATGCAGGGACTTACGTCAGATTCACCAGCTGCTGCTCTCTCTAAATAGGCAGCTTGCCAGTGCCAAGGATTAGCTGTGTTACCGTTTGTCCCACTAGTTGTTTTTAAAATCCTTAACTGCAGAAACATCCTTGTGCGTTGTCCCTGGAACTCAATGCCTGATACTTTCCATTCCTCTGTGGTCTTCAGGTGTTGAACTATGCTTGCACCTTGGATATTCAGTTGTTTTCGGAAATGCTTTGGTAAATGCTAGCAGCCTTCCATATGGCTCTCTCTTTATCTCTTTGTCTGTGTGATGATGTCTTCTGGGGAGAGGACTTCCTTCCCGCACCACCATGACTGGAGTATTTAGATGCTGTCATTAAAATGCTCATCATAGTAGGGTGAATCACCCACTTTCTATTAATCTGGGGTGAGAAAACAGAAACAGTAAGCAATGTTTATCCAAACCTGACTTGTTGAACCATTTTGGCAATAAAATGACATGCATCCTAAAAGAGCGAATTCCTATAAAAATCTATATAGTGTTTCTGTAGGCGTTGGTTAAGAATGAGTGGCGTTGGGAAACCCTGTCCATTTTCAGCCCATCAGCTTCACTAATAAAGCTGGATTGAAATCTTAAACTGATTCCTGCTTAAGGTGAACTGCTGTAGCAGTTGGTACCATATGGCTGTGTTATAGGTGAGGCAGGGATTCGCCTTCCAGGGGATGGCTGAAGTACCAAAAGGGAATGTATTTCTCCCAGAGGAGCTGAGGGCCTGAGGACATGGGAGCCTGTGCCCCTTTTACTGTTTGTGCCCTCTTTCTGTGCTTCCACAAGAGCATCCGGGGCTTGCTTTCACCTGAAATGCTTCTACAGACTTCAACTCTCCCCCTTGCCCAAGCTAATTGTGACAGTTTGGGAGCAGGAATGTCCTCTAGGGCAAACAGTAGGAAAGTTACTAGAAGACTATGGACACGTAGATGCATTTGCTGCTGTACTCCCTACAAAGATGACAGGTTTTAGTTCAGGTTTAAAAAAAGAAGTCTGAATTGTAACCACAGCCAGATTTTCCAGCTTGGAGAATCTGGAGATTTTTTACTTGCATCAGAGGTGAATGTATTGGGCCAAAATATGTGCAGGAGCCAGGGCGAAGTGAGCAAATACAGACCTTAGTCCCAAGCAGGCTGCTTCTCTGCAAGCTACTGAATTAATCCCACTGGGCTGTATTGAGCATGACTTCTAAGATTTCCTGAACAGAGTTATAGAAGTTTTATTCTCTAAAAAAGAAAACATTTTGAAGCCTGTAAAGACACATACTGTAAGTGTAGGGAAGAAATGTACACAGTTGGAACAAGAGAGGAGCTTGACTGGGACAGAAAACAGCACAGTTATTTAAAAATTCCTTCTTCCTCCTAAGTATCCTTCAGACAGAATCATATAGGTCTTTCATCTCCAACTCTTGTTTTTTTTTCCCAAATTCCGGATTTTGCCAGGGTGCACAACTATGCTCAAACATACCCTTCAGTGCTGCAGCATGATTCTCAGAGCTGAGCTCCCTACCAAAGCAATATGTTAGAATTTATGGTGGCAAGGGGGCCGAAGGGGGATTTCATTACGTGCAACAGTCCCCCCCAGCCTATTACATGTTTCCCAGATTTTACAATAGATAAATTCTTTTCTTAGTGGCAATGCAAAAGCCCTTGCAGAATTTGCTGAGTTTCAGCCTTTGTCAGGAGTATGGGTATATTTAGATTATTAGTATGTGTGTTGGACAAATGAATAGGGAAAGACTTTGATTTAGATCTCAGCTTGATGTGGTGTCTCTCCCGAGTCCTTCCGAGGTGCAGATAACAGTGCCACAGCGCGAGCGGCTGAGTCAGCCGTAGCACACACAGCTATAGAGGTTGGCGTGTGGTCAATACTGCCCAAGCTGCTCAACATGAGGGGCTCTGCTGCTGTCCTGCCTGCTACTGCTGCGCTGCTGATCTTGTCCTAGCCAAGTGGTTTCTCTTCGAGGAGCTCTGAACCCTCCCTCTCCATAATTGTCTGGTAATGCGTTTCCAGCCAAGAACCCAGAGACATCATCAGGGGAGTCTTTGCGCAAGCACGCTGCAGCCTTTCTGCATTAGCTAGCTACACCCCAGCCCTGTGCAGCTGGATCCTACCGATGCCCACTGAAATTTCAAGCATGTGTTTTTGATGGATTTAAGATCACCTGAGGCAGCCAAAGTAATAATAGGAGGAGGAAATAAATAACTAATTCAGGTTTAAAAAATGCTGGACTTCTGGTTGGTTATATAAATGCGTATAACAATTATAAAGGTTCACGGTACACATGCAGCATTAAAAAAGTAATTAATTTACCATTTGGAACCAGATGGCTCTGAAACTTCTGGGGATTATGTAATCTGGGAGTTCAGAGGAGGAATATACCTAATGTTATTTCTTAAAAAATACTGTCTTAATATTAATTTCACAATTAAGGAAGATGGTTTTCTTGTATTCCTCTTGATGGTCTCTTACATAGTGCACAAGCCCAAAGATTCAAGTTTTTTTTTGTTTGTTTGTTTGTTTTTTTTTAATTTTGGTAGTGTATCTCAGTATTTTAATGCATAGACTGTCAGTAGTTTCAGTGGCAGCAGGAAAAGGTGATTGTGTTTGATGCTTTGCAACATGAGACCTACTTAGCAAGCATCCTATCTATAAAAAAATATATTTTTTTGTAAAGTGCCATGTTTCCTTTTGTACATGACATGGAACTATAATGACCCATGTTTCACTGTTTTTCCTTGGAGACAGAAAACCCTGGAGATAGATAGAAAACCCCTATCCCTGGAGGCAAAAAATACAAAATCTTGCAATTTTCTGGAAGCATTTGATTGCCCTACACATCAAGACTAAAGACTGTAAAAATGATATCTGTTTAATCATTGGCTTATTTTGTTGGAGAACTGACATTGTCATCTCGTTAAGTGATGCTATATGTTGAGGAGATGAAAATACATTTACTTTGTGACATTAACCATTTAATGGGGTACCTTAAAAATCAACCGGATTTATGTAAGCTAAGGAAGGATTGCTGTAAAAGCTCCCAAGTCCAAGCAGTGAGATTTAACTTTTAGGACAACCTGAATGGTGATATCTGGAGGATAGTATTAGCTTATGCCGAGGTGTAAGTTTACAGTGTAGTCTTGACAAAATGGTTTTGTTGTTCCCCACACCCCATTTTTGTAACCGTTGCCTATGGTTGGTAAGCCCTTCTTCTGGTGATTCGTTAGACTGTCGTAAGTCTGTTGTCTCTGGGTTTCTTTTTTTAAGTCTTTTCTACGTGGCATCTTCCTATACCATGTTAGTGTGCAGATGATCAGCAGCAGATTAAGTTCTGCTAATGGCTAATTGTGGGCTAGGCCTTGTTCCAGTAAACCCTTCAGCATGCACCTAGTTTCATTGACGTCAGCAGTGACTATATGCATTCTTAAAGGTGAACATATGCTTCGGTGCTCTAGTGAAGCAGTTGGCAAGGAAATTGCCAAGTTAATGCCAGGGCTATCATGAAGAGGAGCAAGGTTTCTTTTCCCCACCAGTGCATCTGCACTGTGGCCAACAGAGCCTTTTGGAGATGTCATGGGGGAAAATATGATGTTTTCTTGCAGGCAAGAGCCATGACTCTACAATGACTTGATTCAAAATTTCTCAAGAAGTGCTTGGGAAACTGCTGCTTTGTCCTCAGTTGGGTTTTGTCAAGTGTTATGTCAAAGTTTGAGGCCTGTGATTGAGCTTAATGCTATTTGTGCATTGGACCCAAATTTCTCATGTAAAGACAAATAAGACTGTCTCCAAAAATAGGTAGCTAGCTCTCCTATGAAGAAAATATTCTTTGTTTTTGCTGGCTTCATTTTGTGCTTCATGCCAAACATTTTCTACCTGCATTGTATATCTTTTTAAAAGAAGCATTTCGGTGTTTCAAAGTTGCTGCTGGTGTTTCTGAACTTGCTTATGAGAAGGGTGCTAAAAGATTACCTAGTATCCTCTGCTTTAAGAATGTGATCTTGGATTTTATACCTCAGGAGGCCTGGGGAAATTAACAATCCATTCTCATTGGTCTGCTGTTTGCAGTGCGACTATGTAAGCATTGGCCTATGCATTTGGAGGTAGCTTAGTTCATTAAATAAAATATACAGATTCATTAAACGTGACAGAAAGTAAAACAATATTCATGGTATTGGCATTATTTCAGACTTTTAGTGGATATTAAATAATCCTAGTTTTAGAGCATGTTCTAAAAATATGTGTAAGTTAAATTATTTAATATGATTTTCTTTTATAAATGTCATAGAAAACTTATTAGTACTGTCTGAGTAAATTCTCTGCTTTTGCTTTATGCTAGCAATAAAGAAAGGTATATGGGAGAGTTAATGTTGAAAAGATAATTCAAAGCATAGTGAATAAAAATAAATTGCTTTGCAAGATGTTTTAAGAACCCAGACCATACACATTTCACACACTAGTAATAGACTCCTTTTTGTAAAAGAAATTTCGTATTTTTAAAATAAATCAGGATGGTCCTGATTTCTTCTGTTTAAATACTAATACAACCATGCAGCATTTTAAAAATAAAAGGAAAATCAAATGTTAGAAATGAAAATGGCTTTAATGTTGGCACATATTGAAGATACTAGTATGCGAATATGTCAAAACAAAAGAATTATATAATTAACTTTATTTTTTTTAATAGTATTTGAAGTTAGGCAGTACTCTGGGTAGCAGAAACAGCATAGTGGTTATGCAGTGTGTTTATAAGTTGTAATCTTTCTTATTATTAGTTCAGAATTAGGAAACTGCAGATTCTCAGAAAGTCATGCTGGTGACTTTAAGGAAAAACACTTTTTCTTGCTTATATGTGAAACTGGAATACTGGTGATTTCACACACACTCTTCAAAGAATTGCTAGCTCTTGCTAGCTCTTTTCGCAAGAGCGTTACCTTAAGGTTTAAAGTCCAGATTTGAGGGAGAGAGGTGTCAGCTTAGGTGAGGGCTGCATTTCAGATACTTTTCTGCAATCACCAGCACTGGGAGGTCAAAACGTTACCTGGAGAGGAAAATCTAAAATGGTATGACAGGGTGATTCTGCACATAATAAACAATTTGGGTACTAAGCTTGTACAGTCTATATGAAAATCATCGCTTCTCATGGATGTTGGTGCTTTTGTGCTTCAATAAGAGCGTTACTATGAGAGCATATCCGTGAAGTGGATTTTTTGAAATAGTACTTACAAAGGCCCTGTAAAGAGAAGCCAGGTGAAGATGCTGAGTTGCATTTTGTTTTTCTTTTTTACCCTTCAAGTTGAAGATGGCAATTAATGCGCTCTTCTTGATCTTTTGGGGTTTAGTCATTCAGCAGAAAGCATGAAGCTCTCAATTCAAGCCTCATACGGGGAGCGATTGCTTCCTACTATGCTGAATAGGGCTATTCTGTACTGCAACTGTATCTAATCAGCAGAGAGTGGGCTGGCTTCACACCAGTTACAGAAAGCACATTTTCATAAGGTTTTTCCTGATAAATATCCAACCAGAACTTTCTTATATGCCATGGTGTGCATAGATATTGAGAAATGTTTAGAAATGCATGTATAATATCAGCCATACAAATACAGGTTGGTAATATTTCTTAGCATATTCATTATGAATTCTTGAAATGTTGGGTTATCTCTGTCCTACGTGATTTCTGTACAAAGTAAACTGTGGCTTGGGGCCAAATCCATTTTACAGCTATCCAAAGCAGTCTTGTGACCAATCAGTCAAGTTTACGCTTACAAAATGCCTATAGTGTACACGTGTGTACACTGTGCACAGTCCATACCAAAATAAATGTGATGAAATACTATCTCTGAACAGTGAAGTCAGGTGAAATTGGACATTCGCCTCAGAGGCTCTAGTAGATAAGAGTCCCATTCTGTAGGAGGAAGTGGTAATGTGGTGGAGATGTGTGCAATTTGTACGCCGGTCACAAACTGAAGATGTCAATGGAGAATGGCTTGAATGTCTGCAGGATCTTAAAGGGTAATGAGTAAGAAGATTTTGGAAATGAGACACATTCAGGCCACACAGATTTCTTCCACACATTATTGCTAGGTTCTGAGGAGAAGGAGAATCCAAGCTCTTGAGTTGTAACTAGATTTTACTTGTGGTTGTGTCTACTCACTGTGAGCAGCCATCATGCTCAGTAGATAATAACCATCAGCCAGCCCATATTGGGTGCAGCTAGTACAGGGCAGGCTTGTGCTTGAGAAATCAGAGGTTCAGTGTTGGCTGTTACCCTTCTTCGCATGACTCTCTACACAAACGCACAGTCATCCACCAGCTCTTAGTATTCACAATTTAAGCTAATTTTTGCCGATGACATCCCAGCAGTTGGTCACGGGTTGACAGTTTGCGGAGCTGTGAGCATCTAGGGATGCTGCGTGTGTTGCAATGGTAACAACTGAAAGAAAGCAGCGTTTTTTGAGGACTGAAAATAGTTTAGACACTGCAGAGCCTATTCTAATACAAGAATGCAGTACTTACTGTGCAGGTAGAAAGATTGCTTCTCATTTTGCTAATTCTTGGCTGGATAACAGACTGCCCTCTGGAACATAATTTCTGGCCTTTTTAGCTAGATTTGATAAAGATGCAAAAAAGACAGAAGCACACAAAAGGACTGTATAGAGCATCTAATTTGTTTTGCGGAGCTAGAACATGTAGTTGAATGTGCCATTGATTTACCCTTGGCACTCATTCCTGGTGAACAGCTAATTTTGAAAGTAGCTACAAGTTGGCGTATTTGCAGGAGCAAATCCTGGCACACAGTGGTCGTTGTATTAAAAACATGAAGCGCAGACATTCTGGGGACACATTGAAAATGAGGTATCAATAAAAGCTACGAGTTGCATTGTTATTCTCAGTACATACAGCATAAGAAAACAGGGCGAGCTGTGTATGTAACCAGTAGTGTGCAGTTGGTGGCATGGATTTTTCTTGCAAAATGTGTTAGTGATGCTGTGTGTATTAAGGATTTGTACTCAAAGACACTTTAAAGTCCATATGGTATCTGTTATGATTGCCTTAATAACAATAACATTATTATGGGTATTATAACTTCATAAAATTGAATGTGGAACAAACATTGCTTGTGAGCAGCAAGTTCTCATAAGAGATGACAGCTGCTTTAGAAACAAAATTATAGCTTATTTTTTGCATATGTATATTTGACCTGGGCAAAAAAATACCAAAAGAATGAAATCTGTGAAACAACTATTTCTTTCTAATATAATTTTGCATGTTTTCTAAGGAGGAAAAAATGCTACATGCAATACATATACACAGTCATTTTACAGCAAGGTTTATAAAGCATCATATTCAGGCACAAATACAGCACAAATAAAAACTTGGATTCTTGCATACAGAGAGAAAAACTTTTGTTTTGTGTGAAGGATCTTGGCATAAAAAGAGTTTTCAAAATATTACAAGGGTGCTAAAAGACTGGTTCCCTGGCATAAATTAATGCTAAGTTTCCTGTGTGTGCTGCGACTGAGCCTTTGGTTGTGCCTCCCTGAGATGTAAAACTGGGAGCAGGAATGACAGATCGGATTTACCCTGCAGTGAGATTCTGACAACACCGTTAGACAAATTCCTCCTAACAGATAAGGAAGGTTGATCACAGATAAGTTGAGCTACCAAAAAAAAATCAGTTTCAAACAATGTAAATGCTGTGAGATGTGAATAGAGGTTTGGCCTTGTCCAACTGTAGGTTGGGTAGGTCTGTGTGCGTTGGTAAAGTGGCTGTGGACACCCTGGACAAAGCCGCATTGCCTGCAGAGCTGTTGCGTAAAGAAAACCACGGAGGAATCATAGAATCATGGAATCATTGTGGTTGGAAAAGACCTTTGAGATGGAGTCCAACCATACCTCAGCACCCTGCCTGCTAAACCATGCCCCTAAGCACCTCCTCTGCACATCTCCTGAACACTGCCAGGGATGGCGACTCCACCACTGCCCTGGACAGCCTATTCCAGGGCTTGACTACTAGAAATTTGTCCTCACATCCAACCTGAACTCCTCGGCACAGCTTCAGTTCGTTTCCTCTTGGCCTATCTGTAGGTATTCTGCAGCCCCCGTCTCCCTGCAGCCGCTTCTCGGGGAGTTGTAGGGAGCAATAAGGTCTCCCCTGAGACTGGGAGCTTGCTGCACCTCTGCTGCTGCTCAGCTGACACCTGGGATCAGATATTAAACCTGGGAGCCTCTGGAGTACTCTGCTCCACACTGCTGCTCTGCAGGCATCTTCCATGAAAGACAGGACGCATTTTTGAGCAGGTAGCAAGGGGATTTCTTGCTTTATGCAAACGCTTCCTTCAGGCAGCATAGTGGAAAATAATACCACACGATTACCTTTCACTGAGAGTAATTAATAAACTCAAAAGTCCTCACAGCTTTTAAAAAAACAGCCTTTTGGGAGGAGGATTAATTTCAAAACTAATAAAATGCCAAATGCTTTGAACATCGTGGCAGACTGCATCATATGTCTTTTGTGATAGAAATTATTCTTAACTCTGTGAAACTGGGGGGGATGTTGATTATTTATGTGCTGGTATCTTTAAGTACCTTTAAATTGTGTGGATCATGTTTATCTCTCCAAAACCCATTATAAAGCGTAGTGGAGTTTAAGGACCCTGGATTTTTGTTCTGGGGCTGCATCATTTTTACCGTGGCTGTGAAATAGGTTTTGGTCCCATAATTTTATGGTAATGTTTTATAAAATAATAATGATGTTGCTCAGTTTTGCCTGCAGTCCTGGCTGTGATTTAGAGCAAAGTGTTAAAAAAATCATTTTGCAAATTGCCAGAGCTCAGTACCTAATGTACTGAGTTACGATGGGAAAAAATGCAGGAGTGGGTTAGTGTAATGACTGATCCTATTTGGACCTGGCTGCAGTATTTGTAAAATGTGCATTTAAGATATGTGAAACTGTAATTTAGAGGCTATATTCATTACAGTGCTGGCATTTGTGTGGAAATAATTTTACTAAATTCTAGATCACCATGCACAGAAATCAACAAATAAGGCTGATTTCAAATCAAAATCAAAAATCTAAATCTAAATTAGGCAAGAAAAGTGTCAACAGGTTTTGTAGGTGCGTGCAAGGCTGCCTACAACTTAAAACATTTAAGGAGACTTTTGGCTGGACTGCTTTTCTGTTCGGAAAATGTCTGTGGTCAAAAATTGAAGTTCTGTTCCGCAGTTCTGCCCAGGAGTGTTTCACCTCCTCTAAGTCTCAGCTCACTGGTAACTTGGGACATTAGGAGCATTGCTCCTGCAACTGCTGTGGCCCGTCGTTCAGTGGCCGAACAATTCGTCTGTTGTGATGAATTTTTTGAAGGATTAATGTAGGAAACAGTCAATCTTCCATTGTGTTTTTTAATGATAGAACTGACTTAAAGAAAAAAACAAGAGATCTTGCAAATTCTGTCTGTCGCATTTTGTAGGCTCGTGGCCCTAAGTCTCCATCCCCCTTCATTTGTACTTACTTGGCCATTGAATCTGCTGTGTGTCAAGATTAAACAGATGTGCAATTAAATAAGCGTAACTCAGCACTCTCTTTTACGTTCCTGGCATAGTAGGCTGTATCTGTGGCTTATCTGCGAGTCCTACAGTGGTGGAAAAGGGCTCATTTATGGCAATATGTCATAGCCATAGGCATAGTTCCTGTGCTAACAGGAAAGAAGGTGCAATGGGATCACATCAGATTTCACTTGAAAAAGAAATGTCAGCCCTAAGAGATCTTTACACACAGCTAGGATGACTTGTCGTTTTTCTTTTTTTCTTTTTTCCCCCAAAAAGTAGTTCCAGATATTAAAGGGACAACTTTATTTTATAAATTGTACTCATTATCAGAAGTCAGTTTTTAGATTAGTATTCTGATACCAAAAGCTTGTCTGCTCTTTTATTCTGTGTCATGATGAGTTTTAGTAGGACATGAAGAATAACATTGCTCTAGTAACACAGAGGAGAATTGCACTAAGATACTGGCAAACACAAAGAAGAGAGAATTTTCCTCTGCTCATTTCCAATGCCGGATATGGACCAACAAGGATTTCAGGAAAGAAATGCCTGCATGATGCAATCCAAGCTGAGTTTTGCTTTTGTGCCTTTGTGGCTCACAACCAGCTTGGCACCTCTCTTGTCATTAAAAAGAGATAAAGATAAAACTATTCAGAATGAAGATGGGCTATCTTGCTTTGTTTACTCTCAAGTAAATACTAAAACTTTAAATAGTGGGTCATTTAATCATCAGCTAACGAATTAGCTGATTTGCAATAACATGTTTTGAGGACCATTGCTTGGTTAGGCTAGAACTGAACTTGAAAATAAAGTGACATGAGAATGTTAATGCATTTTCAGACAAATAACAGTATGCTGAAATGTGCATTTCCACTGCGTAATCATGCTTGTGAAATATTTGCTCTTCTGGTTCTGTATCTCCCTGTTATTTTGAAGACGATTCCTTGGAGATGACGGAGTCAAGCCGACCAGCAAAATATAAAACTTACTTAAAATTCATATTCAGAGTGTTGACAGTGGAGGAGAAAACTGCTTTTACACAATCTTGATTTGAGAATTGTGCTCAGCCTTTGGTTTGGTCTGAGGCTGAGCATTGTACAAACAAGGAGTAAGAGTTTGACTTTTTTAACTGAACATGTGTTAAGTAGAAAAAGGTAGCTTAAACTAGCACGCTCCTTCTTTTGATCTTATTTATTCTGGTTATTTAAGATTACTGGATTGATTAAACTGTGCATATTAGTTTGACTCAAAATACTCATTTTAATAATTAACTTGTTTTTTTTCTGTGTGTTTTTGTTTGTCCAATCAGCGATTGAAATATTTTTGTTTTGCAAAATAATGTAACCACAGTTAGTGGAAATTTTTAATTTTATTCACTGCATTGATTTTGTCAGAGATGCTGGTAATCTGTAAGCGTTGTCAGAAGAAATATCATCAGCTCAATTTGTTACAGATCAATATAAAGAATTTTTAATACAGTCAAATTGTATAATGCTAACACTTGAGGAACAGTTCCTCAGATTAAAAGGTATTTATGAAAATAGTTGTCTTTTCTAACAAGTAGTTGTCTTAAAATGTTGTTCTGGTAGTCCCTTGTTTAAAATAAGAATTGGCCAAAACTGGCTGTGAATATTCAAGTAAGATTTTTTAGTATGTTGGAAGTGTAACACTCCTCATCCCCACCCTCAGTTGTGCCTTGCATTTTTCTGGTCAAGTTTGCTTCCTGCAATAGGAAAATGAAAGGAGGGTTCTTAATGCAATAATGTTTTGTTTGGAACATATTCAAATGCAGTTAGCAGAAGAGCTCATCAAGGCAGGATGCATATTTTTATCCCAAGACGATCAGGTCAGAATGCTGTGACTTGTAATTTTCTTTTCTTTTTATTTTTTGGTATGAAGTTATTCCGACAGATCTTCTATATTCTCATCCTTGCTTTAACTAAGATCTGCTGTTCCCTGGGAGGCCTTTAGCATTATTTTAACATGATGAAAAATATTACTCAATTTAAAAGTACTGAAGGCGGAATTCACGTTGATGAAATTTGCTGCTCCTTTCTTCTCTCCGTGACTCAATCTCACTCTTCTTTCTTTTTAGTAAGTTGAGCATTTCTGTAGGTGCTTTTGTTGGCAAACTTTGCACGTGGATAAAGTCTTTGCCATGACGATGTCAGATCAATAAAGAAAAGGTTAACTCTTATATCAGTTGAAGCTAGAAAGGATGTGAGAAGATCTCTAACGTGTTTGGTGTAAATAAGTCTCCTAGCAAGTTTCTCATTTACAGAAGAGCAGTGACTAACTCATTCTGGATAGGCAAAATTTTGTGAAATTTTAGCTGGGTGTTCCCTAACCTGATGCATCTCTTCTCGATCCATTCCTCCACCGCAGAGCTACCAACTCAGCCCTCCTTTTCTGGTGCCACCACAAATGTCCTTGCCCGCTTGTAGCCTTTCCACACATTTTAATTTTTTTTCCTAATATCACTCTATTTTGCCTGTGACTTAAAATATACTGTGGAAATTGTTGTTTGCCTTTAAGTCCTCGAATCTTTTAAAAGTGTCTAAAATGACTGCTGTGAATCAATAGTGACTTTGGAGAACCTTGGTCTGGATTCTGGGTTGCAAAAGGTGTTAACAAAAATAATATTAATAATTTAAGATTTGTGGGAGGCAGTAACTCACAGGAGGGGAAACACAGAAGGGAAGGAGAAGCATTGGGGTAGAAAACCAGTGGCATAAATGAAGGTGTTATCAATGGCAGAGGAGAAATAGAATAGAGGAGGGCTAAGAAAAAAAGGCAACACAGATTTGGCTCTGTGTGAAGCTGAAGATGCAGAACATTAAAAGGTTTTTGTGAGGTTCATCTGCCTTCAGGGAGTTTATAAGCACAGGCAAATTTGAATGGGCTATGAAGAATTGAACTTGCTGCCAGTTTTATTTTTGGGGCAGTAATTTTGAAATTGCTGTGTATTCCTCCAAGGATTCTGACTAATTTACACAGTCAGGAATTTGGCCTGTAACCCCAGAGAGCCACTTCGGACACCTCTGGACAGAGGAAATGCCCCAGAAGAAACTGCAGTAAAGGGGCAGCTAGTTGCGGGGAAAGAGAATAGGGAGGACTGAAGAAACACATGCGAGGTGACGGGGACAAATGTGGGTGCAATGGAGAGATCTGCCCCGTGAAAGCGATCAAGAAAAGCTAATGAACGTCAGGGAATGGCAGCAAGGTCTGACCCGTCAGCCCAAGCTCTGAAAAAAAGGGTTCTCCTCTTTTACCTTATATCCTCTTTATCTTATAATTGTTCTCTGAGGAAAAAAAATGACTTAATTATTCAGCTGTAAATAATTCAAAATGTTTGTGGCTTTGAGATATTAAATAAAACTTTACAAAGTGTAGAAATATTTTTCACTGGCTTCCCTTAGCTAAGCAAACAATAATGAGGGTCAGAGGAGGCTACATGCCTCTTAAACCAATCTGCTGTAAATGTGACTTTTTTTCTTTTCCTGCCCACGTAAAAAACCTGTGCCCATCTAGCTATAATAGATGATAACCAAAGGTTTGGCGAAATAATTTTGCCCTGACTAGATGTGGCAGCTGCTAACTCGTGTGATGGCTGCAAGGGGCAGCTTGGGAGAGGTGGACAAGGACAGTGACAGGCATGTGCGGAGGACATCCAAGGAGGAGACAAGGTAAGGAGGAGGAGGTAAACCAGTTCTTTGCACCTCTGGAAGAAACTGGAGAGATTGATACTGCTGAAAACTTCTTTTTTTGGAGGGGGGCCACTCGAAGGATCTGCTTGAAGATGAAACCACTCCGAAAGAGGTTGTGAAACGAGCTGACACAATCAGTTGTAGCATGTTGCATTTGCCCAAAGTTCTGAAGGTGCTTGAAAATGGGAATGTGAATTGCTAACGATGTTTATGTTTAGCTAAAACAGATTTAGTGGGCAACGAGGTACATGTAACAAGACCAGTGTTGTAAGGATCTCTTGGGAAGCGCTGGGAGCTGCAGACCTGCAGAGCTGCATATGTGCTGAGTAAATTACTAAAAATGATAATAAACCCCACAAACTTTTAACACCTGGATGGAGGTAGCCCATAATGTGTTTGGAACAAGCAAAAGCCAGGCTTTCTGAGGAGTGGGAACCAGGCTTATGAAACTTGTTGGCAAAGGATATTGTGATGGAGTTTAAAGAGGGGAATTACCCAGCAGGAAGGAAGCTGAAACATATTGAGTATTGGGAAGAATAACCACATTTCGGAGTACAGACCTTGATTATCATCTACTTTTCCTCAGTCATCTTTCTATAGTCTCTGCTAGAATTAGGTTATCGGGCTAGACGGATCTTTGGTTTCACATAGTGCCTGAAGACAGCAGAACCTGCTAGGAAATTGCAGTGGGAATGGGCTAGGGAAGTCAGGGAGCCCTCTCGTGTCCCTGCCCTGCTCTCCTCACTTCCCTGCCACTGTTAGACAGATGCAGAGTCATCAGTGGAAGGGCAAGGAGAAGCTCGAGTGACCTCCTGCTCTCCGACCTGCTGAGCGGCGCTGCGCATTCTGCCTCCTGCTCTGATTGTGATGCAAAAGATGGGATGGGACTGCCAGGAGGAGGGATTAAATAATAGTGTTTGCCCTCCCTCAGTGCCTTGCATTCCATGTCTTGACGACATATCATTAGCCCCTGAGTTCCTGCATCCCCATCTTTGTGTCCCTGTTAGCAGTACGGGCTCTTTCTTTGGGACTCTCTGCTCTGTTCCCAGGCCGGGGACAGGGGGGAGGACCAGTTGCCTCTTCTCAGGGCAGCACCTTCCAGATCTTGTTCCCCGCTCCCTGGTAAAGCGGCAGGAGGGCTTTCGATGTGCCAAGATGAGTGGGCATGAGCCTGGCAACGTAAGTGCTCGTTCCCTGGGAGCAGGAGATGGAAAAGGCAATTGCCGGGAGGCTGGATAAAAAAGAAAGATTAAGAAAGAAGTTGCGCAGAAAAAGCAAAGTTGCCTTCAGACTGGGAGCCTCCATGTTGCTGCAAAATAAGCAGCATGGGTGCTTATCATCGGACCTTCTTTTGGGGAACGAATGGCACATGCCACTTCATTTCTACTTCAGTCAGCTGCCTCCTGATAGCAGTCCTTTTTCCTGGAGAGCCCCAGTTTCAGAGTTATGCTAAGTAAAGGTTTCTTTTCCTGTCTGCCTGCAAGAAGAGACTGTTTTTTTCTTTTTTTTTTTTTCCATATTCAGTTCCTGAGGCTGTCAAGCAGCGATGTGATGTATGAAACTGCAAGTGTGGAGGTCCTTGAACAACTCAAGTATTAAAACGTCTTGATTAGGAAAAAAACCTATGGAACTTCCCACATTAAAGTATTGTGTTAATATGACTATGCAATATGACTAGGCTAGTATTCTTTTAACTGTAAGCATGGTTAGTCTTATTTTTTTTCTCTTTCTTTTCCCAAAACGCTTAAGTTTTGGCAGTACATTAAGACCATTAATTTGTTTAGACCTGTAGTCAGTGACAAAGAAAGCAGCAGAATTCAGTCCGATTCAGGCAGTTATTTTATTTTCAGGAATCAGAAAGCCAGAGTTGCTTCAGAAAGAAAAATGTGATTTTCAGTTTCAATGAAACCTCCTACACTTGCAGTAATATATGTTCTTGGAGAGTAGTTTGTATTGCAATGATTTATGAATTAACGATTGTAGAGATGGGTGATAAGCAAGATTATAGCATTTTATGTTTTTATTATAATCAATAGTGTTGAAGACAACAGAAGGATAGAGTGATGGAATAAAGTAATTAGGATCTTAAAAAAAAAAAACTTGTATAAAGACAAAATTATTAACAATTTATCCATTGTTTCAGATTCAGTAGATTCAGTTTTAATCCAGAATAAAAGATGCTGAAATTAACTTGCTATTGTGAATAATCTTCTTCAGTGCATGAGAAAGCATACAGCAATATCTGTTTGTAAAAACTGCTTATTCTCTGCATTTACTCCTTTTAATTAGAATTAGAATATAGGATATCCTGGCATAATTTCCATTCCTGGCAGTTTAGAAGAATAATTGTTTAGGCACGTAAATAAGACCTCTTAAATTCTGTCCTAATTTCTAAACCTAGTCATGATTATCCTGAGGCGTCCTCAGCAAAGCTTCCATTGAATGTGACTGAACTCAGGTGGTAAGTTGTTTAGTCACTTGACTAAGTGACTAAACAAGTCACTTGTAACAAGTGACTTGTGACAAGTAAGTTGAATTAGTCACTTGAATTAGTTTTCAGCACCTAAGTTTGCGTGGGTAGATTTTTGAATATATGCATATATACTTCTCTTTCTCTCCATGTATATAAATAAAATTTTCTAGGAAGGCTGCCGTGATAAAGATGCTCACCAGTTCTCACAGATGGTCTGTAGCTTTGAATTACCTGGGTTGGGGCAGGCCTCAATTGTAGCTCGGCAACATGAAGAAACTGAAGGAAAAAGAGGCCTTCAGTGTACTTTCCCCTGCATAAATTAAATAAATATTATTTGGGCCCGTGAGATTTTTTTTTGTCTATTTATCTTTCTTCGGAAAAAGAAATTGGAAAAGTGGGTCTGGCCAAAGTTGCGCCCGAGTATCTGTTCTCTTCAGTGTGCTGCTGTTAACACAGCAGGTTTTTCATTCACAGTAATGATGAGGCAGGGTTAAATGGTTCGTAACCTCCTGATCCTTTTAGGAGTAGTAGTTCTGAAATTCATGGCTTTTAAAGTCATGGTTTTCTGAGAGTCAGGATATCGTCCAGAAATTTATTCAGCTAATGCTTTCTGTTGTTGGCGTCATTATTCACCAAGTGCAGTGGTTAGTTAGTGCTTTGCTTTTGCTTCCCGGTTGTTTAGCTTTCACTCCAAAGAAATCAGCATGTTTCACTGCTGTTGATAATGTCCCTTTGCTTGAGAAAGAGGCATCTTTTTGTGTGTGCTGTGGTCAGCATCCGTACCTTGTGATGCCTGGTGTGCTACCTACAAACCACGTTGCTTTAGAATCTTCTTTCTTCGGCAAAAAAGGGACAGAAGTCACGAGTTTCTGTTTGAAATGGTAGTGTTGAGGTCTGTACTCTACTGCAAGAGCTACCTTGGCCTGCACAGGACAAGTTTGCTGTGTGTCATGTAAACATTATTACTGTGTTCTCCATTACGTCCATCTTGATCGGAAGGAATTTGGCTTGCATTGGACAGCACGAGGTAACACGCAGTGTTCCCTGACTTGCCTGTCAGTGACTTGGAAGGTAAACTGAAAGCCATGGCACATGTCATGAAATACCGACTTTTTTATATTTGTGTGAACTGTTTCCATTCTTTCTCATTTTTCTCACAAGTGGCATTTTGAACGCGTTGCGTTTTATGAAGAGTAAGTGTCTGAATGGTTTTATTTCTGGAAGGTTCATTTAAGGGGAAAATATCCATGCTGTAACCTTTACGATAAAAAATAGCTGCTATGTGTCCACCTCCTCAGAATACAGTTCTACTTGGGTGGATTTGAACTAGGTCTCTTGAAGACTTTCCTCTCCTGCCTCCTCATGATCAGTGTGAATGAGCTCCTCTTCATGAAGGGGAGAGCTGCTCACGTGTTCTCCTTCAAGAGCTGCATGCCCAAGCTCTCACGACATCAGGAACCAGGTTTCCTGCAGCATTGGATGATAGCATGGAGAGGCAGAAGATACTGCACTGTACATTTGGCAGTAGTATTTCTTTTCAGAGCTACTTCTTTACGGAGAGTTTGATTTGCACAATAAATACTTAGTCATTTATTTATCCTTAGAGAGATATGCATAGAGTCTCTGTATTTAACAGTGCTTACACAGAATTGTTCTTTCAATATGATTTCCAACTGTTTGCCAAGTGATTGATTACCAGTGTTAAATCTCTGGTTTAAGCATCATTTTTAATATTCTCACACTCAGCTAAAGATCCCAACTTACCCCTGAGAGGTTCCTCAAGAGCAGATGGCAGAATAACGGCAGACCTGGTTCTGCTGTAGAGCCCCCAACTCTGTCATTAATTCTCATTTCCACTGTGTTGTTCTGTGGGTAGAAGCCAATGTTGCCATCAGTGTTCCTCAATGCAAATATGTGATAAATAGTAAGGGAATGATGCTTAGTAAAGAAACTTGGGGCTTTAATGTAAATGTGACTCTTCAGATACCATTAGGAGAACGTTTGACCTAGTTTGACCTACTGCAGTTAAGAGGTAATTGGAATATAGGATTTTGTTCTTTTATTTGTTGTTAATTGCATAAACAAGAAGTAGAAAAGATGGGGAGAGTGCAAAGAGACAGCTCTTCAAAGGCAAATCTTGCTGAATCAGAGAGGTTAAAGTAGTACTCATTGAGCACTAAATTTAACTTTTACTGTAAATCCATCCTGGAGGATGATTAAGTTGTCCCGTCTCAAGGGAACATTTTTTTCACACTGTAATAATCATTGGTATTCAATATCCAATTTAGGTTGTTTAATAATTCAATACTCATGATGAATTTTTGTAAAGGAAGCTTTTTGCATATATATTTGTACAGTCCTTGAAAAACAGCTTAATTTTTAGCTTTTATACTTCATTTATATATTTGTATTCCCTAGACTTCTGTTTTTCAATAAATAATGCGATTCCACACATGTATTTCTTTATGTTTTCATAATTAAATTGTTAGCATTTAACAGACACTAAGAGATCATCTATAAATAATCTATTTGGTGCCTGATAAAATGTTTTTAGGAGCTTTGTTTCTGGGAAGAAAAAATAATATCATACATACTAAGGGTACTGGCTACTCCTCCGTCAAAGTACTTCCCCATCTCTGGTGACCTGATACCTGCCAGGCTATCGGGTAAGATTTGCTAGTTAGCAGCTACCTTCTCTCTCCAGAGATTCCTTGGATAAATTAACCTGAACGTGAATCTGTATCAGCTGCTGGGGGTGGGGGGTGATTTGCAGGTATCGTCCATGAAAGATGACTCAGAAGGTCTGAGTGGGGCTGAGTCCAGGGAAAGGAGCTTATCAGTCGAATAGTATTTCTGGGCTTGCAGAAGGTATATTTACAAATAGAAAATTCTTCTATAGGAAGGGATTTTTTAAAATTATGTGTTAAGTTGGAACACGCAACCCTTTGCAGTGCTTTTTGGAGGGGCAGAAAACTTGCAACTGTGAATAAATTAATACCTGTGTATTCCTAGATGGTCATTGTCGTTACCTAAGAATGCAAAGATGGAAGAAGTTTCTTAGCCCATTGGTCAATCATCTTTATTAGTATTTGTAAAATGCGGTGTATATCTTGGGAAATAATGCGACATCCAGATCTGTCTCGATGGCTTTTAACTGTTTGAAGTTGAGGGCCATCAATTTTATACCTCTCCGATCTATACTTAAAAGGTTTACCAATTTAATATGATCTTGATGACAAACTTAATGGAAGTGTATATATGGAACAGTACTTTTGCACCATGGTAACAGTATGAAAACACTTTTGCCCTTCCTGTACTCTTCTAGTTCTTGGTTAGTAAAGCACTTCATGACTGAGTGCTCTGAGATATTTGTACAGGTGCAGAAATTCCCTGCACTTTTTCCTCCACTTGATCCATTGGCCTAGTTTCCATCAAAAGTGCCAAGATACAAAGTATGTATATATGAAGCAACTCCTGTATTAATAAATGAACAAGGAAAAGCCCCAAATAATCCAGCTGTGGTAGAAAAATATATACAACTCAACAACAGGCTGGGTTTCCTCCTGCCCAGGGCACTGGGTAAGGAGACTAGAAAGAGCAGACCCATGGACATTTCTTGACAGAATGAATAATAGGCTGGAGGAGAAGGTCAAAGCATCTGTAATGGGAACTTTTATTACTTTCTTCAGTAACTGCAAGAGGTATTAATTTTGACTGTCAAAACACACTAAAGCAGTATTTAGGAGCTGAAGATTATTCCTTTAAATTATGAAAAGGCTAAAGTTGCAGTGATGGATGTTTTGGAGAATACAAGAGGGGACTAAAGTTATATTTAAATGTGAATCCCCTGTGAAGCTGTCATAACATCCCTTACTGTAAAAAGTGAAACTGCTGAGCTGCGAGATTTGTTTTCTGAAGCTATATTTATGACACATCCTGGATTCTGCTTCTACTGTACTTTTCAGATTAGAGAGTTTAATCTTTTGAAGTTTCACTGTTCAGTAAGCACTGGCACTTGCAGTGGTTGTGTTATGAGAAGGATCCATGTCATCCTGAGGGCTGGCTGGGTCCTGCAGGAGGCTGATGGGTTGTCTGAAAGGAACCTGAACCCCCAAATGGCATCCTGCAGAATCATTGATTTTGAAGAATAGGAAACCAAAATGTGTTTATTCTTCTTAAGAGTCCTTTGATTCCATCAATAGTTGAATATATATTTATGAAAAGATGCAGTTCAAGTCTTAGCTTCAGTGAGATGGCAGTGATAGAATAGGTCGCAATTTCCTCTCCACCATAAAATTAAACTATTTCATTTGCTAAATTCTTTTTCTTTTTCTTTTAAATATAGTTTAAAGGACTATCTTAGGTGCTTATGACAAATACACTTTGGTTCTTTTTGAGATTAATTTGGAGATTGTAGTGGTGGAGTATATCAGCTGGGTGCCTTAATAACAGTTGCATTAGTGCTGTATTACAAGGTACAGTTATCGTGGGCATTGGCTTCTTCCATTTGTAACAGAAAAAGTACTCATGATGAGTGTCAGACTGCTGAATATCCCCCAGTAACCTGCACAACTGATTTTTGTGCTGTTTTTAAAACCTTCTTGTAGGACCTAACCTTCTGATTAATGCTTCTTATACTCTCTCTGATGTCAGCTTCCTAGTAAAATTTCTAACTGCTGATCCCATAGAGGGAAAAAATTTATCATGTAAAGACTATCATCTGGTAAAACTGCACTACTAGATTATGCTTCTGGAATATTTAAAGTTTAGATTCTTTTCTCATGAATGAGTTTTGTTAGTATTTCAGAAATCAGAATTTTCAAGGATTTGCAAACTTCAAGCTCTGTAGCTTTCCCCATCTTCTAAGAGAAGAAAAGATGAAGCAAAACTTGGCAAGGATGGGGATAAAAAGCCCTCCTAAGTGTTTTTGATAAAGCAGTTAGGAATGAGTCAGAATACACAGAGACATCTCACTTAAGGACAGTCCATTGATTGAGACACATTGTCCTGCCAGATATGTTCATCCCATATCACTACAGTCCTTTGAATGTTCAAAGCTTGGTATTTTTGAACAAAGGTTGTGAAGAAGTCACTGCTTTTACATAAATTTACATTGTGATATCATTGATTAGATAGTCTCTTCAGAAGAGCACAGTTAAAGTTGATGGAGTCATGGTGTGTTTGCTCAGGAAGATGATACTTTTCTCCTGCAGTTCTTTCCAAACTCAGGATACTTGTAAAGATTTCATCACTACAAGCATCTTGGAGCAGAAAGAGACCTTGCTAAAAAGGTGTGTGTGTTGTGTGTTGCAAAAAATATGGACTTCTAAAAGATACAAAATAATTCTTTGAAAAACTGCATGATTTGCACATTGCTAAAGTTTATATAACTCACGTTTACATGTTTCTGTGCAAATTCCAGGATGCTAAGTACTTTTTTTTTCTTTTATTTCCCACCCTCAATTTTAATTATTGCAATCTCAGTGAAATGAATTAGTTAAAACCTTGTCTTGGATTTGAGCAGTTTTCATTTTGGAGGAGACTCTTCTTGCATTAAACCAGAATTTCTCTTACCCACAGGATATATTATAAAATAAAAAGCTGGATGATTGGTGAATTCAGCAGAAAGAATTTTTTTTCCTAATTTTTTTTAGTCTTTTAAGTGACGGATTGTCTCTGTTGCTCTGTTTTATAGCAACTGGTTTCCCACTTAATGAAATCTTCCAGGAATAGTCACCAAACTACTCCTACTTCTATCTTGTACAGATCAGATGATTTTGGAGTAGTAATAGATTGTTAACTAGCATTTTAAATGATAATTAGGATTAATCATTTTTACAGGGGAGAGTTAAGGAGGACTTCATTTAAGTCCCTAGCATTATAAAGTATATCATAAAGCTGTTTTGGTCTAATTGATTGTTGTGTATTTAAAATATATATATATACATGATTGCATTTTTCTGATCAGCAAGTAGTTCTTGCCTTGTGGCAAGAAATAACAGAAACATAGTGAAAAAATCTTTTTCTAAAAATGAGGTTTTATAAAATTAAGAAATGCTTTGCTGTGAAAAGCAAAGACATTCCCGTGCATATTTACTGATATGTGTATCCATGATATGTATGTATATAAGTGTATGTGTAAGTATGAATTTAATATAAAGGAATTGACTAGGAGACTTTTCATCTCAGTAGTTTTATAAAATATGAAAGAGGGCATTTCCATTAGGAGGTTATGCCTTTTCCTTTACTCCTTTTCTGTTTTAGGGATTCTTCCATTTTTTATCTCAATCTGGGACTTCTTTTTCAGGATCTGTTTTCCTTTTGGTCTTGTTCTTCAATTTGTGCTCCCCCAGAGTGTTCTCCTACACCTGAGAAGTCTCTCTCCATATTTACCTTTGAGTCATTTCTCCACGTGGAATAATTCTAGTGTAGAGATCCAGCAAGGAAGGAGAATTGGCTCCTCAGCTGTTTCCTTCTCCACTCGCATGGAGAGCCCTGCTGCCCCTGACTTGTAGAGCTTCTTCCTCTTGGTGACAAAGGCAGAATTAAGCCATTCTGGGCAGGGCGCGTTCTACTTTCCCCTTGCTTGATGGAACGATGTTTGACCAAAAGACTGAGTAGGAAATACAGTTTTAGGTCATCAGGAGAGCTCGACAGGCCCAGTGAAATCCTGGTTTTGCAATACTTAAGTAAAAACCCTCCCCCAGTTTCACACTTTGTAAATATTTTTTGACTTGTAGCTGGCTCTTTCCACCTCCTGATTCGAGTGGCTGTTGTCGTAAGAATATTTTAATTTGATTTTATTTTCAGTCTCTTCCTAAGGTGCAGTATCAAACTGTTCTTACTCAGTATTCTTGCACATTAAGCATTTCCTCTTTGTTCTGGTGTAAGAATTAGTTTTTTTTTTCTTGTAATTTTCAGTAATTAAACTGATTAGAATTAAACTGGTGGAGAAACTGCATTTGATTACACAGGCAATATAGGGGAGGTGAAACTCATCTAAGTAGGTTCCTTTCTAGCCTTTAGGCTTTTAATAGCTAAGTTAATTTCCTAGAGGAATATGGACTGATTGAAGGAAAAGCTGTAATCATTAATTGCGGTAGATTTAATTCCTTTGAAATATAAAGGAAAGACTGCCTGAAATTTCAGTAGTCAAGAGCTGTACTCTTGCAAAGTTATTTATTCCAGTCAGTTTTCTTCCTGTAGTAAATTCTGGGAAAATTATCAGGCTGTTTCTGTCATTTATATGTATCAGTAGAAGTGATATTCCTAGGTCAAAGGATTATTAAAGAGATAAATTAAGGAGACATCTCTTCCTACAAATCATGAGCATAAGCTTATACTATGTATTTAATATCTGTGCCATGCATTGTGGCATGCAAATTTATCAGGGATATAAGAATGAGACAAGGTTTAGGGTTCTTATCTCTGTACCTGACACTGCAGAAAAGAGGCATAGGGTATAGTTCTTCTCTAACTAAACTATCCAGTGAACTATTTCTTCGCTGATGTGGTAATAGAATATGAGATTGTGGCAGTTATTTTCCAAGAGAAAATAGAATTTTCCATGTTCAATATAGGCTTTTTAAAATTGTCATTTAATGTCTTTCTCACTGAGGAGTAGGGCATGTGCCTGGTGTTCTGGGGCCTGCCGCTAGCAATTGTCGCGAGAGAAGTAATTTCATAAAGAGCTGGTAAGATGATTCACCACCTCTAGCAGCTCTAGGAACGTGCTTCACCTGCCCTACAGCTGTGTGCATCCATAGCGTCAGATGCCTGTAATGTCATTTCATATGCTGGGCACTGCAGTCATATAAACGCACTTTGTATTGTGCCTAATTTTATTTTCTCAGTACATTTTTGAAAGGTATTCAGCTGCCTCCAAATTCTGTTAGCATCAGGATAATGAAATAGCATGTTTGCTGTGCACTTACTAGGTTATAGTTTTGTTTCTTGGATATGGAATAAAGCATCATGGGTACATATTAATGGACCTGGAGGCAAAATGTCTCTATGAAAACTTGGATTTTTTTAAGCTGTTGAATTTACCTGATACGTGGAAAGCACAATTAATTGTTAAAATAAAAATGTATTGTGTATCTTTGTTCCAGAAAGTCGCTCTGGATAGTTGGGTTAAAAACGAGGCAACAGTTGGGAGAAGAATGACTGGTTTTAATGTGTTTTCTTTCCTCTGCCTGGTTGGAGTGACAGCGTGGCCAGTCCTCGTGCAGTCAGAATTACCCCAGCAGTGAGGTGGTATCTCAAATCAAGTAATGAATTACACGGTAGGCAGAGGAATCACCGCCTGCCAGGGCCTCGCTGACTCCATCGGCGACTTGGTAAAATTACCTTTCTGAATGTGGTCTTCTGATTTGCATCACAAGTACGTGTCTCTTCTGGAGAGTTCAGACGATAAAATTAGTGATCTGCTGCTGTTTCGTTTGCTGCACGGTATGGCCTGTGTGAATACACGCTCTTGTAACAAAACTGCCTATTTACTGCATTTTTTCCTTTTTGGTAATAGCTTTTATCAACTTCGTAATTGAGAAATGCTTGTTGTGGTGGGACATGGGGATGGCCAGGGAGCTGACATACAGCTGGTGTTCAGGAAAACCCTGAGCAGGGCTGTGGGGTCTGCACGGCGAGGAGCTGGCAGGGTGGCTCCAGCCTGACCGGGCCTGATAGCTCCGGAGCTGGGAGAGTTGCACTCGGAGAGACGAGAAACCCCCCAGAACCTGACAGGAAAGGAGCCTCGTCCCACACTATCTGCAGTCCTGTCAGTCCTCCTGATCGCATTGAGGCTCCCGGCTCCGTCCAGCCCTGGGAAATGCCTACAGGCCCTCATATCATCCCTTTTCTTTAAAGTACCTGAATGGAGGAGATTTTTCAAGTTTTCAGAGCATGTGAAAATGGTAAAGTAACAGTAAAAAATAATTACTATTTTTCCCCCCTCTTTCTTTTTGAACTTTGAGTTATGGTTCTTCAATTTTAAGACCTGAGATTGTGTGTTCCAGGAACAGGAAAGTTGAGAGGATCATCAATGTCTATCTCCCTAAGCAAACTTACTTTTATCATGAAAGGGGCAAAGTCTGATATCTGTGGTGCAGTAAATGGAAGGCTACATTTTTTTTTCCTAAGATCTCTTATGCTTTTCTCAGGATCTTTTTATCTTTACTTTTTGAAATATTTAGTTAAGATAAAACATGAGTAGTATATCTGACAGTGATACACAGATAGATTTTAGGATAATGTGTTTATGGACAGTGTAAAGATACAGGTTCTATATTTTCTTGTAGATTATTATTCCTGGTTTAATCAAAATATTTAGTTTATTTTTTATTTAATAAAGCAACACATGACTGTTACCGTTACAAAAATATTTATCTCAAGGGCAATGGTTTAGGCCTATGCTAAGGGTAAAAGTAAAATCAATTCTGTGTTTCTTCTATGTTTCTTCTGTAATCTGGCTCACAATGACCACAGCGGGAACAGCTTCTAATTGCAGCCTATATAAGAAATGGTCATTAAAGAGGTTAGAGAATGTTGCATTCACTCAGCTGGATGTATTTTCAAGTAGACCTCCCTTCCTCGCTTCACTTGCAGGCTCTCCAAATCCTGCATGTCTGCACTGGTTGCTTGCAGGAGCTTATAATTCACTGTCAAAATCTGCCTTCCAGGGCGCTCTTGCAAAAGCAGTGAGGTAACACCTTGCATCCTCTAACTTTGTGGCAAAGTTTACAAGTAAAGTCTTGTCTGCGGAGCTGGAAAAAACATGAGGGCTGTTTGGGTAGGGAATTAGGTGCTTTTTTTTTGTTTTTGTTTTTAGCTTGATATTGTTCATGCGTGTCAATTTCCTTAGAAAAAAATGAACAGTGAAGGTGGTTGCTAGTGTTTCTCTGAACTCTGCTGACTGATGCGAAGCCTAGAGCTGTCGCTAGCCCGGGGCTCACCTCGATGCCAGGAGGAAGATGAAGTGCCTGAACCCCCCATCTCTCCCTTCCTGCATGGTGCCCTCAGGAAAAACATTCTGTTCTACTGCGAGGCCCCGGTCTTCCTTTTAACCGTGGACTTGGATTGCATAATGAGCTGAAGTCTTCTCTGGTTTTGAAACCCTAAGGTTGAATATTAATACTTCAACGCTGAAATATTTTAGTTTCCATTACCTTCTGATTTCTTTTTGGTTTTCATACGATGTTGTTTTCTTCAAACTTTTTGCAGTCAGACAACACAGAAATTATTCTACTTCTGGAAATCAAACTTTATAGGATTATTTCCTAACAAAGGAAACTGAAATGAATTCTTGTAGTTTTTGATTGTTTAAGTGGTGGACCAATGTGAAAAGATGAGCTAAATATGTAGCCTGGAGACTTTTGTAGGTCCAGGAGTAATCACAAATTTGAAAAGAGTAAAGCAAAGTAAGCACAAAGAACTTGGCTGCTCTTTTTCTATATCCCAGGTAATATAATGCAGTACCCTTGGGATACTGGGGAGATGCATGAAATATATAAATTTCACTAATTATTCTTTAAAAATTACTAACAGAACTGCACTGGTCCCTATGCTAATGTAGGACTCCCTCTTAACTCCAGTTTTTGTAGGCTTTTAAATACTGATGATGACTGTACACAAAGCGGTGAGTTATATGCTGAGGCACTTAGATTTCCTTTAATGTTACTTTCAGAAACCACACAAATTGTCCAAATTATGAGACAGAGAATTGGCTGTAGTAAACCTGCACATTTTTTCTCACTATTCTGCCCTGAAGTAGTTGCTTTTGCATTACATTTCAGCACAGCTACATTTTAAAATAACTTGATGATCTAGAAGGCAATTGTAAGTAGTTGAGCAAACCACAAATTGACCCACAAATTGCATGAATTCATAGCCTTCTTTTTAGCATCTGGTAGTCTGTTACAATTCCCTGACTTGTCTTTTGGAGTGAAATTATTCCTGCTTTGTGCATGGCTTCTGTTTGCTATAAAGAATGACAAGAAATGAAAAACAGAGTGCTTTCTGAAATGGAGCTCACACAAAACGTGATGAATCTGTACTTACTAGCAGGTTTTTGCCTTTTCTAGTTCCTTCCCTTTAAAATTACAGCTTCTGATTCAACACCTCTGTCATCTCCCTACCAAGGATGAGATCAGCCTCATAAAGCAGGTTCTTCTAAGGGCTCTTTACAAGGTGGGGATGGGAAGCCTTTTGCTTTCGTGTCCCTGTTTTTTTCTTTGATTAGGAGTAGGGGTTTCTGTCTAGCTGAAAATCATACCATGTTATTGCTATAAAGGCTGAATTCTGTTTTTCAGAATTTGATGGGAAAATGTGTTGCTGAATTGGGTTTGGGGCTGGAGATTCTGATGCCTCCTGGTGAATGTTACTATTTAAAAAGTTCTTCTGCTTTTGGAGTGTTGTTTTAAGATATTCTTTGCTATGGTCAACTATCCCAACAAAAACAGGCTACTGTAAGGCTCAGGCTCCTTTTTTAGATGGAGCTCAAACTTCAGTCTATATGACAATTTATTTGGAAGTTTTTTTATCAGTCAGCACAAGTCTACAATTGTCTACAATTTAAGTTACTGTTCATATTCTTTCACTGTGCAGTAGGGCAATTAATGTATTTCGTTGTAAGAGAAAAAAACTGTCGCTTTGTTTCTTCTACTTTGAACATGCACTTCTGATCAACAGCCCAGTGCTCGCTTGGATACAGGTGCTTTTTAAAAATGGTTTCCCTAAGTAAAAACGTTATTATAAATTGAGTTGGCACTGTATTAAAGGAAGAAAAAAACCTGAGAAGTTATGATAGTTATTGTTTCTGTATTGAATTCAGAATGTTGCAAAGGGAATTGCCTTGTCAGACCCAGATCCAAAAGTCTTATTAGGAGACTTTTTTTTTTGCTTCCTTTCCCTATGAAGTATCCTTTAAAAGCTTGAAATCAGCGATAATGACTACTTCATTTGCAAAAATGACAGAACTCAGTTAAAACAACTTGGTCCTTGTAGAGACTTTTCCAGAGCAAGGAATAGAACAGAAGAGACTGCATAACCTCAATCATTGGTAAAGCCATTCTTATCAGGTCCAGATAGAAAATCTATATTTTTAATTGCACAGAGCTTCCCGTTAGATTTCTCTTAATCTTTAAAGCACAACGAATTTGCAGTAGGAATTTCCCAGCGTCAGGGAGGAGAGGGCCAGCCCGGGCAGGGAGCCCGTGTTCTTTGTCAGCATCCAGCTGCAGGAGGGGGCACTGAACTGCAGAACAGATGGGCAGCATTAGCCCGGACCAGCTAAAGCAGGTAATTGTGAACTGACTGGCTTGCGTGGTACAAGAGAGGTTTTAAGAGGAGTTTGTGGAAGTGGATTAGCTTTTCTGCTGAAGTGTTTTTCAGCTTCTTGGATCTCCTTTTGTTTTGGGGAGATTTTAAATAGTAGGTGCAGAGCTCACCTGTGGGGGTGATAGAGATTGAGAGGAAGGCGGGTTGTTTGCAGAAATCTGCTGGATGGTGCAGAGCAGTGAAGCAATTTGCTGCCACGTGTGTTGTGGAGGTGGTTCTAGCTAGCGTCGACTGCGTGATAGTCACAGTGACGATGGACCCGAGGTGTTTGCGAAAGGCAGGTACGTGTCTGAAAATGCTAATGGTGGAATTGGCCTAAATACTTCAAGTTGATCCTTTTTTGCATAGACTTTTTGGATTCCCACCAGGCTCCTCTTGGCATCCTGAGGTACTTGTGTAACTCCACAGAACTTGCTTCAAGCCTCTGGCTACCATGTTGTTTTGACTCTCCTGATGGCAGTGACTTTATGTGCAAGGAAATTCTTCAAGTTAATTACAGGGGTGATTATACTGTACTACACCATGTGTAGCTGTATTTTTTATTATAAATACTTTGAAATCATCTTCATGATCTTTAAGCTTTAACCATTTTCCTGTAAGCTGCCACCCTGTGTCTTGTGTAACATGGTTTAATGCACCAGGTCTGGTTGCCAGCTCTCATTTCCTCCTGCTTCTCTCTGCCTTCTGGAGAAGAGGTCAAACAAAATGCAGTGGGAGATAAGGATGTCCCACAAACATGCAGAGAAATGGAGCTCACTGTTCCATAAATTAACATGACTCTGTTCATAAGTCGCCCATTAGGATGTTATATTGATGAGTAAAAATGATGTTTGAGGCCATAGTGTTTGAGGCCAAGTGAGGCATCTTACAATGTTGCCGACTATAAAGATGTCATCTCAAATTCACAATTAGAAGGTATTGACAAAAATATTTAATCTTTTTACATAAAAATAAGCTCAAATATCTGCCAGAGTCAGACAATATCAAGCAATCTTTCGAAAGTATATTTTTATTATACTGACAGATGCATGGCTGCATGACATAGATGTCAATTTAAATTACTAGTGCCATTAATACTTGACAAAGACATGCTCCCCAAAGGATTTATGTTTTTAAAATGTTGTCAGATGAGTGTATGCCAACTAAAAGTAACCAGAGTTATTTGGCTGTGTTGTTAACAAAGCTAAAAGCCTGTTATCTCCAGAGATATCACAGAAGTATCATCTTGGCTTCAGTTTATTTTTTTTAAATCCAACAGAATTGACAACAGAAAGAAAAAACAAATCTTTTTATGCCTGTAAACATCCATTTAAGCAGCATACTTTTTCACTTTTTAAACCTTTGGGTTAGAGTATAGGAAGATTTTCAGTTTCATTAGAGGTGAACTTCTTCAGCATTCATTTGCTTTCCACAAAATTTTAAATAATCCTACCGTTTGGCAAGATTATTGTTGTAAAGAGAACACTGAATAAAATGTCAGGATTCTTGCCAGAATTTCTGGCCTGCATATTTAGCCAAAAAGTATTGGGAAGCCATATGACTTATTAAGAAGGCTGGAATCTAAAACATTCATGTCCAGTTCTTATTCGCCAAGTATACTGGTATATTCATTATCCAAATCTGTAATTTGAGAAACTGGAGATCTCATTGCTGGTATTTTGTAATGGGAAACTAAGCTTACCCTAAATTCATTTCTCTCAAGTCACTTCCCCTAAAGTGTTTTGGAGAGCAATTCGGTTTCCTAGAGCAAGAGATGAGTTTGCAGGGTAGGAGGGATTCACGGAGTCTGTTTAGCAGCGCTATGCTGGTGCTGAGGGAAATAGCATTAAAATCCAGTCCTTTGAGCTGCTGAGACAAATAAAGTGTGGCAGTTTCTGCTTGAATGTAAGGTCATAAACATCTCATTAAGGGCGAAATCATTAAGCTCAATGGATGGGCACAGGTGTGTTTTGGGTTTTTTTTTTTATTTTTATTTTTTTTCCTTCTTTTGGATCAGTGCTCTCCTTAGAGATGAGCCTCAATGTTGTAGAAATTCTGTTTACTTCAAATAATGCTTCAAATGCTTTAAGGCTGATCTGCTTCAAACTCCAGAGGTCAATCCTCCTTTTACAGCATTGGAGATGCACAGGGTCTCGTGCGCTGCAATTTAGCTCCCCCTGAAGCCAGTTTTAAAATATGCCATGGGAATTACCCCAAAATATGTGCCTGTTGTCCTCCCTGAAGCCTATGTGAACTGACTCAGGTGGATGTACTTAGTTAGATGAGCTCTTGCCTTTGCTGCCTCTTGCAGACTGTGTTAGTGAAGTGAGGTGTTTTGGATGAAGCCTTGTGCAGTATGACCAGGAAGGCATGTTAGTCATGGCAGGCTGACCGTGCTGTGTCAGGAGTCCTCTTCATTTAAGTGAATACATAGCAAATTTATATTTCCAAGTCTATTTTTTTACACTATTTTGTGCAGGAGTCTGTTGTAGACGGCAGTTTTTAAGGCCATAATTTTAGGCAAGTCAGGCAGGTCGGCTTGAAAGGATATAATGTGGAATGAAGAGAGGCATGAGAAGTCTTTTCTTATTTCTTTGAGGCTACTCATGCTTGTTTGTTTTCTTATACCTTGGTAACGAAGTAGTCTTCCTCTTTTTTTTTTTTTTTTTCTCCTTTCTCCTCTGTTTTATATGACTTCAGCATTGCGTATTCAACTCCAGAATGGGGAAATAAAGATGAATCTGGCCAACAGGGATTTCCTGTGTCTACAGATATTGCTTGTCATGTGTGCATGTCTTATGTAGGTGAAGGAGTTGCGCGTACGTGCAGGGTGATGGTGCAAGCAGGACAGCAGTGGCCATGTGGACTGCAGCAGGTTTTGCCACAGCTTGGTTAACACGGAGGGCCTGGGAAGAGGCCACGTTTCCTCCTGTGTGATGTGCGGTAAGGTTTCCCCAAAGTGAAGTATTGTTCACTGAACCTTTGGAGTATGATCTAAAAAATGGAAAAATAGAAGCTCTTGATTTTTGATTTTGACGCATTATCTTTCTGGGAAGGATGTTTTAAATACCATGCAGTCATGGCCTTTTCTGGCATCGTAGGAAAATGTTTTGATATTTCGTCTGTTATGTAAGCATAAAGCTTTGAGGTTTTTTTAAGTCTATAAATTATTACTGCATTTTGAATAGCTTTAATAGATGCACTGCAGCCAAAAATCTGTTTGAAATGTTGTTGCTATTTCTATAGAGAACTGTGTGATGCTGACTTGTATTACGTGTTGTTACCAAGTTTTAGAAAAATATTGGAAAGATGGACATTTTTGGAAAATTTTAATGAGAGAAACATAATTCTCTGAGAAGCGAGCAAATGAGAGGTTACAATGGGAATGTTGGCTGGATATCAGAAGAAATGTTTTACAGCAGTGGAAACTTTCCTAATAGCAAAATTTAGCAGACCTTAGATATATCTCTCAAAAGCAGTATCTGAAATTCTAGAATTTGACTTGACTCATTGGAAAACAAGAATAGAAATTATAGGTTTGTCATACCATGCCAGAAAAGAGTAATGGTGAATGGCAGATTCATGGCATGAGATAACATTGCTGTTGTTTTCTTCTGATATTTGGAAGCTTCTGTAAAAATTCCTGTTCATTTTTAGTTTGTCTCTGTCTTTAATACTGAATTTCAGTGAGGGCAAGAGCAGATAAATACTGAGAAATTGAAGTTCAGAGGCACTCTTTGCAGTCTGTCTCCCCACATATTCATTACCATTATTACTACATCTTTTCAAAGGCAATTTCTATATGGCAATATTTGTTCCTTCATTCTTGCTGTACAGTAGAACAACAAAGTAGGTACCATGGTGATGTGGTAGCAAAATAATTGATTAATGGGGTGTAAATGTGTGAAAGTTAATTGAGGTTCTTGAGCTAAATGAACAGTTTTAATAACCAAAATGGAGATGAAAAACTAACCCAACCAGTCCTAGGCTGGATAACTCATGGAGTTTATGGCTTGCTTTCTTTGGAGAGGTATGGTCAGTTACACTGGATATACAGGAGCATATTTATTCTTTTAAAACATGCCAGAGCCACTGCTGCTTGAGTTGCTGTAATGATGGTACTGTTAAGGGTCTATGATGCTCTTCGATTCTTGGGAGGCCTTTTTGCTCGTCAGTTAGGATGGCTTCAGTGCAGGGTCAGGGCAAGTGGGCTGCAAAGGAGGAAACTGGAAGTGGGAGTCAAAGGTGTATGTGGAGAATCTGGAAAAGAAACTGAAAGGGAAACACAAGTGATGATCTGCCTGAAAAAGTAGGAGTCTCAAAAAAAAAGGAAAAGGTGGAGGTAAAGCAGGGAAATTGCTCTTTAAAACCTTCAAATTAGGAAGCAGAAAGAGATCACGGAAACAACAGCTTGTTACAGAGAGAAGTTTGGATGCTGGAAGAAGCATATTCTGTGCATCTTGCGTTAGTCCTGGAGGGGTTTGCTCCCTCGCTTCTCCTTCTCTCATCTGCAAACCCTACAAAATAGCAGTGACCACCCTTCTTCCCGGTGCTTTTGGGTTTCCAGTTTCATTATTATATGAAGGGAATTTGTTCCCTACGTGGCTAAAGGGTGACTCTTCACTCGAGGCAGCTTTAGAGACTTTGGCTTTTCTTCCCTCTTTGCTAAGGCTCTGGCAGAAAAGTGTTTGGTGTGAGTCTAGCTGCACTGGCTTACTTTGAATGGCCATCTTGGGTCACGGTCTGCTGAAAGTTGCTTTCCATAAATGCTTTATCTGTTTTTGACATGGGTAGCTGGTGGCTGTGTCACAGAAGCAATTAAGTATACTAACTTAATAGGAAATAATGATAAAACTCCCTTTGGTTTCAGTGGGTTCACAGTCATCCTTAAAGGTCCCTGCCTTAGAAAATGAGCAGATCTAATCATAAATTGCCTCAAAGACTGTTTAAGTTTCTCTAAAATGAAAGATAGCTTCTTTCCTTTGTTAATCAGAAAGAAATATAATTTATAGAACTATAATTTCAAGGTTACTATTTCAAGAACTATTCAACACGTAAAGCTTTTGCACTTACTGTTTTATTTATTGATTACATAGATTCAAATATATTGCAAAATGTTGTAAAGGTAAACACCATGCTTTGACTTTGTTTAAATAAAAAGGTTGTATTTATTATTGGTTAAGTGTAGAGTAACAAAGTCTCTGAAACAACAAAAATGGAAAACCCTACATCATATTTCTTCTGTGGTTTGGATCCCTATATGTTTAGGAAACTCGGTGCTAATGATTCTCCTTTTCTTTTTCTTACAGCTAATTCCAGCCTCCTTGGAGGTGGAGGAGGTAAGTCTTAATGCTGCCTTTACTCTTAAATGTATGCAAAATATATGCTAAAGAAACCTAGACCTTAGTTGTTTATAAAACAACATGTGACGACTTCAAAGGATGGAAATGTAAAAATACTAGATTGGAAAAGTCACCTCGGTCGTTCTGCTTACGTGCAGTCCAGGCATGGGCTTTGTGTGTGTCCTCGGATCCAGCTTCCCTGTGTTTTTTATTCGCCCTGGTCTTTATGGGGGGCTGACTGAAAGCATCAACCGACTGGACAGTGTCCCCTCATATTGCTCCTCAGTAATGCGTACTTGTATTTAGGTTGCTATGTGGGGACCTTCAATACATGCTAAATTGCTTTTCTAAAATTAGATGTTAAAAAGATGAATATAAGGCTAAAAATCATTTTAGTAAAATAATAAGGCTTTTGCTTTCAAGTTTGTTTTTTTTTTCTTTTTCTTTTTAGCTGGGTTTTTACTCCATTGTGTTTGCTGGAAGAATCGAGTTAGATTTTGGTACCGATCTCCTGTGTGTTATCACACAGATGCTACCAAAATACCTGCAGAGCAGACAGAGGCGGCACGCACAGAGCGAGTCCTGTTTGACAATATTTGTTTGCTCTTTTCTTGAAGTGCATTGGTGCCACTTTGCTTTCCGTAACACCATAGTACTACGGGCCATAGGGGCTTACGTGAGCGTTAACAATTCAGGGAAAAAAATGATGCAGTCTGAGATTCCACTTTCCTGTTCCTTGCTCAGCCTGCCAGAGGGAAGGGAAGGAGCTCAGCGCTGGGGATTGCACAATGTAGGAGCGGTACCGGCAACTACTAATCTTTCTTCTTGGCTAGAGTTAAAAGGACTTGAAGATCAGAGCTTACATGTGCGAGGGTAAAGGAAAGGGCCCTGTGAAGAGACAGCAGATTGTGAGACGGAGGATAATCAGTCAAGGCTCTTGTTTTAACAGCCTTAACTGAATCAGCAGCTATTACTATCGAGCAGGGGATCGTCACATGAAAAGGTGCTTTGCAACCGCAGGGAGACGTTTAAATAAAACTGCTTGTGCTTCTCAGCGAGGTAGCTGGCCGTTAAAGCACAGAGAAGCCTTTCCCGATAATCCTGTTGGATTAATCCGTTTCTTCTGATTTGAGTCAGTTGTTTGCAGTGTACCAAATTTTTCTTTGTTTAAAGAATAATCCTTTAAAAGGTAATCTTTTACTAGCGATTCGGGCATCTATGGAGCCATCGTTGGACCTTGGCTTGAGTACTTATTCTCAGATGGTAATTAAAAAAAAAAAATAGTCCAAATATCCAAATTCCAATCATGTTCCCAGGGCACTGCTGTTGTGGAAGGGTTTTGCTTATTACTTTTCGTTGGGATGTATTTGGCTGGCCTCGGCTTCAGAAGACATATTTGGCTCCCTCTCCGCCCCCCTGGGGCAGACTGGTCCAGTTTGGTCTCATGGTCAGCTGGGATTTTTCCTGTGGTTTTAGGGCTTCATTTTTTGCATCCCCTATTGTAATTATGAGTCAGACAGCTACATGGTGCAAAAACTGACTTTTGTGACTATAGGTTTGCTCTGGTAATCAGAGAAAGGGAAAGATGCTTCTTCAAAGAACATAAAGCATTTCTGAAATAATTTTCCAAGGGAATAGAAAAAACAAGCTAGTGAAGCTTCAGATACAGAAGCACATTCCTTGCCACACTGTCCCATCTGGAGATCCAGAACCAGAGTCAAATTGTTCTCTGTCACTGACAGTACCTTTCTTAATGGAAAATAGTGGGTGTGGGTTTTTTTTTTTTTTTTTTATTTATCTTACTCATTTCTTTAACACTTGCCCTGGTATTTCCCCTGGAAGAGTATTTGTGAAGTCAAATTGTTCACAGCAGTTGCTAATTCCTTCTCCTGGCATTTGTCCTGTTTGAGCACCAATGTGTCTTTTGCCACTGCTTTGGTTCAGTCTGCTTGTGGAATGACAAAACATATGATGAAGCATCTCTTAGATGTTTTCCCCAAATCCTTTAATCTCCAGTGGACAGATAATCCTGTATCCCCTTGCTTGAGACAGAAGTAAAATAACCGAATTGACTATTGTGTAGCTTAGAGTGTGACTGATAGCAAAGGCAGCAGTTCAGTATAAGCACCGTGAGGTGACAGGAAGCCGCCCTCAGTTAGGTTTCCCTCTTGTTCCAAGTCTCCTTGACTATAAAGTAAACCAATTTTCTGGTTTCTATGTCTCTTAAAGAAAAATCTTGCAAAAAAAAGCATCTTTTTCAGTGTACTTCCTGCTGAGAATTTAACTGAGAGATCCTGGCCATGGAATGCTTGAGCCACAATCCTCGAGAAGGTGGATTATTGACTGTGCTCTTTGAGACAAGAGCAGCAAAAAGACGCTTTTTTAGGTAGGAGTTAACCTGGAGAAGCAGAAAAAAAGGACTCCCAGGACTCCGAGGATTGCAGGAACTCAGGTCTTTGCTTGTGACTGATTTGCCTATCTGAGCACTGGAAGAGAAAGAAATCCTCATCTGTTGCATAGAGTCAGTATCTCTTGGGAACTAACCTGTTATTAGGAATGTTTATTTTTATATAAAAGAGAAAAACTAATTTTCAGTTCTAAAATTTGGAACTTGAAAATCTAAATACATTTTTCCCTTTCCAAATGTAAGTGGCAGCATTACTCTGTGTGAAAGATTACTAGTGAATTATTAGAACTTTATTATATATGTAAACAGCAGTCGTCTTTTGATTGCAGATGCTGAATATTTATGATAATGCATAATACCAGTATAGTCTCTCCATTAATGGAATGCAGATCTTTTCAGTAATGCCTGTTAATTAAATCTCGTTGTCACTGCTGGGGGTATGAATATGTGTCTCTGTTTTGCAGGAAATGAAAAACAAATTCCAAGTTACAAGTTCATGTAAAAGTTTTTGTGCTTTTTGAACTGCATTTGAGCTATTTTGTCATCTTAGAACACAGAAGTAAATTCTGAAATCTTTCTAGTATGGAATATAAAATAGTTGGAAATATTTGACAGTCCTGGTCTAGTATTTGCACAGTACTCAATGAATATATTACAAAGCTTCTAGAAAAGTATTTTTGAGGAAGCCAATGGACAGTCTTGTTGCCAACATGATTATTTGTAAATTTAAGTGCTGACGGGCTTGGGTTGCTGCTTACCAATTCTGTCCCCTTGGAGCCGTGTGAGAATATAGGTGCACTTCCATCTCATAGAGTCCAAGTAATGATTTGTACTTGGATTCCAAATATGAGTTGCCTATTTTAATTTTTATGACTTTTTTGGATGCGAAGATAAAAGTTTGAAAGATACCAGAAATATTTTTTTTCACTCAACTATTTAATCATCAAATCAGGTAATCTGCAGTGGAGTCCTCTAAGACTCTGTAGTTAAATATAAATGTCTAAGGTTTCTTTCTGCGTTTCTGAAGCTTCCTAGATTTTATTATGAGTTTGGCATGTAAGTCTTTTTTTCTTTCTTTCTTTACAATTTTTAATAATTTATTTTTTATTGAGAGGAGTAGGTGTAGACTTAACAGGTATTCAACATCTCAGTGCATCTGCTAGGTGTGATACAGAGCAGTATGACTTGTACATCATGTTATTTATTTGCTCCATTAGGTACTGCAGTGTATAAATGAAAATGTTTAGGAAATTTACTTGCAGTTTGAGGCTTGAGAGAAAGAGATCCCTTCTTAAGATGTATCATGACTTTTGGCTGTTCAGAAATTGAAATATTCTATTTTGCATGACATTTTTTTCTTTACATTTATAATGTATTGCAAGTATGTGACTCGTGTATTTGGTTCATTAAAGCAAAGTGAGCACGATCTAAGCATTTTCCCCTGCATTACTGTTCTGGACAGTCTATTTCTTTTTTTTCTGTCTTTCCTCCTTCCCTCCCTTTCTCCTTCCCCCCTACCTCTTTCCCAGTTGTTAACTCTGAGATTTATTTTTTCCTTTACTTTATTTGCTGAGTGTAATCAAGTTCTTACTGCCCAGTAATTTCTGGATTGCTTTTCTTTGAGCTTGAATTGATGGTATAAATAAAATAGCAAACTAGGTGGTGTTGGTACTTCTCTTCTTCTCTTCTCTTCTCTTCTCTTCTCTTCTCTTCTCTTCTCTTCTCTTCTCTTCTCTTCTCTTCTCTTCTCTTCTCTTCTCTTCTC
>VWPW01028701.1:0-230102 GCA_013389825.1 Crypturellus undulatus
GAACGCGGCCTGGGTACTGGCCAGCCACGGGGTCACACACGTGGGGATGTGAAAGACCAACTGGTAGAACAGGAGACGATAAGCGAGGAAACATGTAGCCTGAAACCCATCATGGGACTTGTTGTTTTCTTCCTACAAAATTAATTTACAGTCCTGCAGAACCGATGCTTACTATGAAGTGGAAAAAGCATTTATGTAGTCTTTGACCTTGTCAAGTTGAAATTTTTTTAATGTTTGTCACAAAACAGGCATAACTGAAATTACTATGAGGCGGTCATTCATGCGGTGCAGTAATTCTCAGAGCCTATTTCATTTTTTAAGTTGTAATTAGATTGTCTCCAATATATAAATTGATAGAGCTCATGGAGTCCTCGTGATCCCCACAAAAGACATTATTCACACAACTTACTCGCAGAGGCTGAAAAGCAATGGGAAAACTTTTCCTCAGTTTTGGCTGCTTTTGCTGGTTTATAGGGATCAGTCCTACAGGGATACTGCTTGACTGGTATGGTAGGAACTCTTTACCTTAGTCTGAATTTCAAACTGCCCCAAAGAATTCAAAGCAATCACCAGACCGTCCAGTCTAAAGGATCAAAGAGTGATATTATAGACCTCTTTATGAATAAGAATCCCTTTCTTATTATTACTCAGTTTGCTTTCACTGTAAATGGCTACCAATAGAGGAGTTTCATTATCTCTGAAGAGATGAATGGTTCAAAAAACAATCCTCCAAAGCGTGTCCCCAGAACGTTAATCACTCCTTCCTACTCCGTCATGACTATGTTCCACAGAAACACAAATCCTTTGATGTTAGAACCATATTTAAATATGGGTGCAACCTTTGCCAGGTCTCATTGCGCTCCGCTCTGCCCAGTCCTCCAAGGATAACCAAGCAGGTCTCTTGGGCTCGCGCGGCACAGCGCGCCTCAGCTGCCCATGTGCCTCACCCTTGCTCTCACGCTGTAGGAAACTGCCATGGGGAGGCTTTGAAAACACACTTTGTGAGCATTTTCATGAGTCTGAGAGGAGCTGTGTATAGAGCTAGGGCGCTAGCTAATATCTCTGCAAACTAGTGTCTTCCCTTCACGCTGTATTTTTACCTTTTTTCTCTGTCACTGAAGGTTGTCTAAGATGGATCAGCTAGACAAGGGCAGTCCTCTGGCATGACTCACAAACCTGGTGCTAGCAGGTATCTTGAGACAGGTACCTGTGCTGATGACAATAAAGGCATCGCAGCAGGAAGGACACACAGACTATGCTGAGGGCTGGCTAGTATAAATGAGCAGCCTTTAATGGTCAGGAAATGTGTCAAAGAAAGGAAAGACTTTAAAAATACCATATGACAGTGCCCTGCTGCACTGACAGAAATGTGGAATTATAGACCCTTTACAGATCGCAGTCCCTTTTCTGGTGCTTGAGAAGGAGAAGTGGCTCAGCGATTTCTGCTTAGCAGCCAGTAAAAGCCCAGCTAGGGTTGCTGAGAATCAATCAAATGGACTGCAGCTGCACCAGGGAGCACGCTCATGCCTCCCATTGCGCCAGACATGCACATAACTTTATCACCTCTGCGTCTTACCTGTTTGAATCAGCTGTCATGATCAGCACTCATAATACAGCAGTATTACAAGGGACACAAAGCTGTCTGCATCCTGCCTCAACCTGCTTCTGGATCTTGTCAAGGGACGAGTGCTGCAGCAGATGTGGCCAGCACTCCAGTGCTGGCTTCACGTGCCTCCTCCTCATCCGGGGACACGCCAACCAGCAGGACACTCTCCATCCGTTTGCTGCTCAGCTACCAAGACCCAGGAGAAAAGCAGTATCGCTGTGGAGCTGCCAGGGGAGGTAGCAGGTTCCTGCCATCCTCCTCTGCTTGGCTGTTTGTCAGGCTCCCAGCTCATGTCCCATCGGGAACGCATCAGCCGACAACGATCAGGAAACCGTGATGACGGCACCTGCAGCCTCAGCAGAGCCTGCAGGGCCCAAGAGCGGGAAGACGGGCAGGAATACAGGGATCTGAGGATGATTTTCCTTAGCCTACTGAGACAGCAGGCCTGGAGAAGGGAGTTGGAGGGGGCAGCCCTTGGGGTGACTCCTCAGCTGTTTTGTGTGTGTGTGTGCAAGTACATGCTTGTGCATGACGCTGGAAGGGTTCAATTCGTGTTCTGCCAACCGGACGTGGTAAAAACTAACTTAGAAATATAGTCCATGCCTCCACATCTCAAGTAAAATGATCTGCTACTGCAGTCAGTATGTTTAGGAATAGATCTCAAGCCTGTTTGCAAAAGAAATAGCGTCACTGTTATTTCTTCACATTGGGAAATGAAGGGAGTTTTCTCATCATCACTCAGAAGCAGGGTGAGGACTAGATTACTGTTCTTCTGAATCTAAACCTACCATCTGTAGTTAAAAGACCATGCTGCCTGCCAAGTAGGATCATTTGTTTTTTTTCATAAAACCTTGATTGCATTAGAGCAGAACCTCACTATTATTTTTTAATTGCATTCACTTCTCCATGTGCATGCATGTTATATAGAACTGGTGAGGACATTTTACAACAGAAATTTCAGGAAAAACTAATTTCTTTTACTCAGAAGTTTCTACAGAAAGTACCAGTTTTAACAGACCTTTCACTAGTGATGTTTACTCTTCACATACAACTTGAGACGTGGAACCTTTTTCAACCTTCTATTGTCCACAGAAGCCATTTTAAGCTGAAGTGGCACAATTTTTGCTAAGGATAATAAATCTCCTATGGCTCAGGATGGGAGATATGATGATTTTTTAATTTCCGTATTATCTATGATTTTCAAAAATTGAACTAGAAACTTTGTAAGACTGTTTCTTACTGGGTTTTATAGCAGTTCTTCTACTTCCAGGTGGAATTACTATGAGGGCAACCTCGGCTGCTTTGACTATAATCATTTTCTTATACGGCCACACACTTCTTTTCTCAGAGTGCCTTATTTCCTAGATATTTTTCTTTGGCTTCACTAGATTTTGCTAGGGTATTCCTCCACCTCTTTGAAGCAAACCCTAACTTTCACACAGGTTTGTTTAGTACTGTAATCACTAGAATTCACCCATTTTTCTACATTTTTCACTGAAAGTGTAGGGTTCTGCCAGAGATGCATCTGTGCTAGAGAAATGACAATGCAATGCTGTTCATTTGCCTCTATATAAAAACTATTGAGTTTGCAAGTGAAAATACGCTCTGCTTTCTTAATGGAGGGCACACAAATATGAAAAATAGAGCTGGTTCCTAAAGCACTGCAGGTATTCCTAGCAGTGAATACCTAACGTAAACTTGCATAATAATTCCTTTGATGATGCACAAATAAACTGTAGTCCACTCCCATTGTAGTGTACTGGAAAACTTGAAACAGAAAGTTTGATGGTTCTTAGGCATTTGTTAATACCTTTTCAGAGTTCAAAATCTCTCTGCAAGACTAAGTATGTACCTGGCAGCGTGGAAAAGTCAGTCTAGTAGATTTGCTGACATATAGATCTTGCAATGTCAAAAGCTTTTTGCATAGTGGATTTGCATGTGACTGTTTCTGAAATATGGCTTCCCTTATTTCTGAGGGGAAAAAAGTATTCCTGGGCTTTAAAAATAATAATAATACCTTCATTTTCAAATCTATTAATCTGAGAAAATTAGAAACCCTTTGTTTCAGTCAGTTCTATCTTGCAAAACTGTATTCACTTTCTAGGGTGATGAAAATTATAATATAGACTTATTATATATTTATATTTTCAGCGAGAGACATATTTTAAGATCCTTTACTGACCTTATCAGAGTTTTAATGAAATGTTTTGAAAATACTTGTGTTACTATTAAGAAGGGTCTTAAATGGGTCTTTCTAGTTAATTCTGAATCACAGAATGTCACTGATCGGACATGCAAAAATATATTGATGTTAGATTTTCTGAATTACTGAGAGATTCTATGTTGTTAGGAATAGAAATAGCTCATCCAACAATTTCCTACTTTGTCATCTACATCTTTTTTTTTTGTAAACTGCATTTCTAAGGATAAGAAATAATAGATGTGAATGAATCATTGTTTTTGACTCTTACTGGAATTTGGTTGTTTAGTCTTTAAGAAAAGTTTTGACTACTTTACCCTCAGGTGATTATTGATGTCCTGGGCTACTACATGCACGGAATACTGCTCAACTGCTTCTTTTCAGTAAGATTTATTTTTCTTTACTAAGGCTGCCCTGTGAATGCCATTGCCTGTAGGGTCAGCCAGTAATTAATTTGGGTCTGAATACATCAAAACAAGGGGATTGTTCTCTTTGGCGCTGAATATTATGATCAATCTGACCACACAAACCTCTGGTGGCATCCCTATCAAATGGCAGGGACTGGTGCTCAGTACCTGCTGTCATCCAATTTTAACCTTCAGCTGAACTTTGCTGGTTAATGCTTGAATTCTGAGCCCTAAGAAAAAAAGAATCCAAAGCTCTTAGATCTGGTGTTTTTCAGCCTTATCTCAGGGAGCAGAACTGCTCTTTCTGAAAGTCATTGAAAACAAAAGTTTATCTGTAGGACTGAGAGCAGTTCCATTTCCATCAACCCACGGACAACTCATTGCTCTGGTTACTTTTGTTTTTCACTGTCCATTCCTTCAAAGAAACAGGAGGGTAAAATGCGATCAAAACCACACTGTATCCTCTGCAATGTTGCAGTAAGGAAAAGTCATTTAAGTTTTTTTTTGGCTTATTGTTTCAAAGGTCTACTGCACTGAGCCCCAGATATTCACTGGGAACAAAAAGAATTCAAGAATGTAGGATTTCAAAACAAGAGAAGAATTTTACTTAAACACCTTTACTTAAGGTAAGTAAACACTTTAAACACTTTACTTAAAACCTAGTAAACCGAGCAACCGAAGAACAACGCTGTGCAGGGAAGACACAGAAACTTTACTTTTGGTAGTACTGTGGAATTTTTTATTTCTAAAATTGTGTGTAAAACACTGAATAAAAATAATTCATATTTAAATTAAAAACAAAAATCTTGAGTTAGAGTGCTAGTAAACGGCCAGCCCCTTGAGAAAGAAGTCTTACCTAATTTACTTACTCTTAGAGATTATATGAAGTCTTCTGCAGTCATCTGCAGATTGTAACACTTTCTTGAAGAAGAATCTCATTTTTAAGTAACATTATATACTGTTATCTATATAAAATAGGTGAATATTACTAATTATGAATTTACTTTGTATAGAAATTGCCTTGATGATAAGATAAATTAAGATGTGTTTTGTTTCACAGTGGTTACAGAGTATTGAATTGATTCCCCTGATTTTAGTTCAAAATGCAGAGATATTTTGATGCATGTGAAATAGAGCTACTTTGGAGAAAATGAGATGGAAAGTTTAATCCAGACATGCACTAAATGCACTACAGTGTCAATGGCAACGGAGTGGTCCAAAACTATGTTTGATGCTTTTGCTGTCTTCAAACTATGAGCGTGATGGGGATATTCAGACCAGACTAAATGTACCCCAACAATCCCTCAACAAAACAACCAGAAAACAAACAAACAAAAAACCCCCCAAAACAAACAAATGGACAAAAAAGAACTCTGTAGTTTAGATGTAGAAGAATCTGCATTTTCGCATCTGGTCAGAATTATTTTATTTCTACTGGTAACCCCTATTTATCTTACGGTACATGAGACAAATACATGTGCTGTTGATTCTACTCAAACTGACTTTCTAACCTCTGGCTGTAGAAAGGCCTAACTTGTTTCTTACTTCTTAGCTCTTCCACTTCCTAGTTTTGTAAGCAAGAGTAAAGCTCAACTGGACACACATATGCTGCACAAAATTCTTACCTGTGCTTTGTTAAGCTTTATTTACATTATTATTTTATACTATTTTATACTTTATACTACTAATTCATAATGGTATTTTAAAAATTATTTCAGAGAATTCCAGCCTTAATTTCTTAAAAATAATTTAACAATTTATTTTATATGACTTCTTATCTCTCATATTGGATAGTATCACAGGTTAAGTTTAATGAGCCTGTAACTGAGATGCCAGATTCTTAAAAATCTGTATAAAATAGTTAGTGATTATCAGATAAGAATGATTTTCCTTACACATTTCTAGAGATGTTTTCTCTCCTAATCTAATATTTTAAATGTAAAGCAGTGTCTAGTTGTCTCTTTAGGATCAGTAAGAAAGACATTCATCATTCCAGACAGGAGTTTAATTCCTCTCCTTATCGATGTCTCATGCTTAGACCTGGCAGCATCTGAGACTCTTGTTTGTTATTGTCCCTGCCTGACATGAAGATGATATCAGGCTGCCATGGTTCTTGAGTTTCAGGCTCAGAGAATTGTTTCTTCATTTTAAAAGAGGTGACAGACACCGTGCTTTGTTTCTTAAATATCTGGGCCATAAATTCCCTAAAAATGTGTTACATTTTGCCATTTTGAATTAACATTATATTTGTTTGTAAAAACAGATAGTAGCTGTTTTTAGTCTGTTTTCTCTTCCTGGAACATCCTTGGTGGGTCTTTTACCTCTCGATCTTCAAATTCTTTCTCAAGACTCAATTTTTTTTTTCTTTTAAGCAAGACTTCCACTTCAAATAGTTGAGGAAATGCATGCAACAGAGACGTAGAACATGACTTTGAAATGCAGTGTCCCTTCTGCACCTGATAAGTTTTCCCATGTACACAGCGATTCATTATCTTTTGTTTCGCTTATATTCAATTGAAGGTTTTATTTGTTGGGAAGTTTAGAAGTTGTTCATGCACTACAAACAGTTTAAAAGTACAGACAAACATATGAAGATAATGGAAATGCTGTATATGTGTTTTGACTAACCAATGCTTATGGTTCCATATATTTAAATTAAAATCCTGCTGACCCAGTGCTTCATTTCAGCTAACTATTTAGTGCTTAAATTGGTAGAAATATTTTGTTGCTACATAAATAAATAAATAAATAAATCTCTTTATCCACTTTATCTGCAGTATTTTTCAAACTCCTTTCACTATAAAATACACATCTTTTAAATTAAATGAGACTTCTCAATTTGCTAGATCCCTAGGTTAATATATTACATGTCACAGCTAGAACAAGCAAATCATTGCAGGACAAAGTTTACTCTATAGACCTTCAATGTTTTACTTCCTCTGAGAGCTACGGAATTCTCTTCACATGATTACATGGGTTAATGTAGTAGGAACTTTTAAACTGATCATCCTAAATAAATAAAAAAGAAATATTTGTGGTTTAAAGTGAATTAAATAAAATAGCTGACACAAAAGTATGTACTGTACCTGCAATAAAATCACCTCCTTGTTTCTTCCAGCAATCATTTCTCTGCTGCTCCTGTGATCTCACTGTTAGTCTTTCTTTTCTGTGTCTCTCTATGTCTGTCTTTGGAGTTCTTTGTTCTTCTTCACTAAGGGATGAGAATAATAAGCTGGTGAGGTGAACGGGTAGTCCTTGTTGTACAAAGAGTCGTTCTTGGTATTATCACCTTGGATGATAATTGGCAATATATAATCTCAGCATATACTCAGACCTTTCCTTGTACTCTTTGCAGTCTGGTAAGGTTTCCTTTTTACTCTCGTCTTTAGTGCTAGTTTCACATTTGCTAGGCCTGTTCTCTTTCTTTCAAATAAGTAAAAAATACTTCTGTGGGAACCTTCCCTTCTCTTTTCTCCCTTTTTAAGTTTTGTCTCTTCAGTCAAATTCACCCTATTTGGTTATCCCCCTTCTTGATCATTTAGGAAGGTTCTCAGAAGTTTTTAGAAGGGTTCTGCCTTCTAGCTGAGGGCAGTTTTGTGTGATACTATAATAAAGACAGTTTGAGGAATGGCTTTCAGGTTCTTCTCCAACACAAGACTTTCAGGTCAAGAGATAATGGTATTGGGAAATTCTTTTTTAAAAATGTTTTGGGGTATACGTTATTGACTCTTATAAAATACCCATTATGAAAAACAAGGCTGTATTTCAGGTCCAAGCAAGTGCCAAAACAAAATAAAACAAAACAACGTCTTCACAAATGACTTCATCAGCCATGATTTTGGAAAGATAACTAGCTCGTGCTAGCTGAGCCTGTGGCATTGCTGCTGAGAACAGCAATATGGATCTCAGCTGCAGTGGTAAATTTTTGATAATTCCTAGATGACAGATAAAGTTTTCGATACGACCGACTAGTTTTCTTTCCATAGAACACAAAACTTATTATGAATGAATAGATAACCAAAGTTAATATGTAAATGTTAGATCCATAACCTTTGTCATGGTTCCAACGGATCCCCGGACAGAAGGGGACCGTCTCAGCCTACTAGTCTTTGTATTATCTTTCTCATTTAAGCAAAATTAATCTGGCTCATTTGAGTTTACTTATCTACAATCTGGCGCATGAAATGCAGGAAATGCATTTCTAAATTGGCTTCTGATTACTAAATTGGATGGTAGTTGCAAACATGACCTCAGTTAAACTCTACTTATATATTGAAACTAATTCAATTATTAGACTCCATTATAAATACAATTTAGCTGCACTCCAAATGCAGACATCTTCCTGCTCTTGATGACCCCCTAAGTTCCATTAATACTCACTCATACTAATGTTGAATAAGTTCTCTTGATGCAGTTCCTCTGATGTAAAATTTATGGAAAAAAATGTCAGACCAAGCTATATAGTATGCTATTTTATCTAAAACTGCTAGTGGCCACTACCAGGCACACCATACAAGCAGGTTCCACAATATGCTTTGCTAATCTGAAGTTTGAAATATTCCTCACACTTTGGTTTCCACAGAAAGCAAGATTATCAAGCTTCAATAAATAGAAAACAGCATTATAAAACCACTTAGAAAAATGGATGAAATGTAGTATTCATTAAAATTCACAATGCATTTGTCAATAACATGAATGTGAATAATGGGAAAGTATCACTCCTTATCCGATTTCTTCTTAACTTCTTGCTTGTCAGCTACCTGATAAACTGAGATTAAAGAAGGCTTGCCTATTAATTTTGTTAGAGAACTTTGTGTAATTATGCTCTTTATATCCCAAATTATCTAATGGACATACTTAGCCACAGATATTTCACATGGCATTTGGGATATTTATTCTTTAATTAAAAAAGCATTTCTTTAACATAATAGATTAACTAATCTTCATTCTTGTAACTTCATTAGAGCATAATGACCATCTATGTCTTCTGTCTGTAAACGATTTGTAACTGCTGTCTTAAATCAATGCAATGGAACCCAGAGGTCACTATATCCTGTACCTTGCAGTTGCTTTTCTCTGAGAGAAGTGTTTCTGTTGAAGACATATTTATCAAAATCTGGAATGGATACTCTTCTCCTGAGAAATTCTGTCAATATGCTGCTAAACCTTTTGAGAGGATTTTTTTTCTTTTGTTAATTGATGTTCACTTTATCCATCATTTAATGGATTAAAAAGGATAGATATATATTTAAAAATAAATAAAAAAAGCAATATGGAGATAGCCGAGCCCACCTCTACTAAGATTGTATGCAGTGTCATTAGAGAAACTGTTTAGTAGCTTCTTCTATAAGTTACCTGATTTCATCACAGAGTTCCATGCTTTGTCTTGTTTGGTCTAACAAAATTAAGGCCTTGGTGGCTGTCCTTGCTCTTGCATATCATGTCAGTAACCATCACAGAAAAACACTCTGTTCAGCTAAATGACGACAGCCCCAAACCAAATCAGTGTGTAGTAGTATACGGGTCATAAGTCGTAAGAAACAGATGTATGAAGATTGGTCCCAACTATTAAAACAGTGTATGCTCCAAGCAGTCTTCCAATCAGAGAAATGTAAGACCTAACCACTATGAGATGGGCTTGGATATACCTATGGAAGAGATTATATGGTGCATACATTCATGGGCAGCAGAAAAGCCTTCTGCAAAGGCACTGGACTGCAAGCTTGCCTAAACCAGGCTGTTTGCAAGGCCCAGCAGCTTGCACCTACACAACCTGACTCCGTGCAAGTGCGGGATCCTAGTTTGCGACACACCAGCTGCCGTGGAAAGACAGCTTGGACCAGGTGGGAGTGTGGCGTGCTGCAGTATGTTCCCGCTCTAAGTTATGCAGGGATTGAGGACCCAGGCAGGCCAGCGTGAGTTTAATACTGCATACTGCAGCTTAATCTACATGAAAACTAAGATTAGTGCAATGGTGTGACAGCACCTGTAGCAGCCTCATCAGCTAGGTTCGCTCGGGCAAGGTGTAGCCTGGATATGCTGAGGAGAGACATACTGGTCCGGGTCTCATCAGCCCCTGTTATTTTCCTTTAAATGTTTGTCAATTTTACTTGTGCTTTGAGATTCTATCTGTCTGTCTGTCTCTCTGTTTACCTGTTTCAATGCCTCCCTACCTTCCTACATGCAGAACAGCCTTCCTTGAAATGCTTCTCACCGCAGGCTTCTGATCACATTCTGATTTAGATCATAACCCAGATTTGTCCTGGTAATCAGAAGAGAACTCACAACTCTTTTGAGAACTGCTGGCATAACGCTTAATACACAGGCTTAGAAATATTTCTAATATTTCACTAACCATAAATCCTTCATGAAATGTATTGTTGATGCACAGAAGCATAAACATGTTCTTCTTAAGATTAAAAAAAAATCTTTTAAGTTATCTCTGAGTTTATAAGTTTCCATTCTATCTCTTCTCTAAGTGAAAAATTAATTTCAAACAATAAAGGAATTGCTCCTTGGCATGTCATTTTTCAGAAATGGGAGGTTTTTTTCTTCTTCATTATGATTTTTTTCAGTGAATTCCTGATGAAAAAAAGGGACTTTTATAGCTATGAGTGACAGGAATCACTGACGAAGCAAGAAAGTACTGTATAAAGGTTGTCACAGCACGTGCCATTCACAGCAACATGATCTAGGCTAGCAAGCCTCCACTTTTGGTACTTCTGTTCACTGTCATGTCATCTATGAGTGCTATCTATAAGAAATGGGAAAATCCAACCCATTCACCTCTGTACTTCCACAAAAGTCTTGGAGAAGTTAATATCTAGCCTCTCTCTGAGCTTTGGAGGGCTAATATGGCCTCTATCTTAGTTTGGTGGCCTTCCCATTTCTTATCCGGGGGATCCCAGCAACGCTGTCCCCTAGGCTAGCACTGACCTTGCAACTGAAGAAAAGTGTACGGCAGGAGGCAGTGCAGCTACTAAAGCAACGGCAAACCCCAGCAGGGACCATGCAGGGGCCAAATACTAAAGAACTCTATGAGTGAGGGATGGAGGAAGATTAAACAAGGCTTGTAATTAAACATCACTTAAGATTCTTAACTTGCCAGTTTCTTTCCTTTTTCTTTTTTTTTTCCTTCCTTTCACCCATCTATCCATGTTTTCATTCTATTAAATGATGGAACACCTCTTTGTGGCAGGCTGTTATAAAGCTTTCCTCTAAGTCTCAGAACAAATAGCTAATTTCAGTTTTGTAAACTCAAGTCATTCTGAGAGACAAGAGAAGAATGACAAGCTTGACACTTGCAAACTCCCATTTGCAAACTCCAGCTAATGTGCCTGAAAATCTAGAGAATAAGCAAGTATAACAGAGGTTTGCTAGAGGCAACCATGGCACAGATTACCACAGACGACAGCGTTGTGCCAGCAGAGGAAGAGAAGCTGTGAGCAATTTCACTTGCTGAAAAAAAAATAGGTAATCGCCTCATTCACATATTTTTAGCATAGGATCATCCCATCTTCATGTTTATGGACACAGTAGCTCTCGTCACGGTATCTGTCTGGAATGAACAGGCAGTGGAAAAACACCTGTTTCCGCTGACTGTTCATCCTGACTTCAGTGTTGTTAATTCACCACTTTCTTAGAGGTCTTATGCTATTTTCCTATTGTGTGAACACCTTATATAAAGAAGATGAGATACACCACGGGAAGGTTGCAAAGACCACTGCATTTGTTTAAAGCCAATCTCATGATTTTGGGAATCATTTTAATTACCTCCACATTGAAAACAGCCTCTCTCAAGCACAGCCCCATGATGGGCAATGGATCATTGTCCATTGCTCTTGGGGGGACCACTCTTAATGCTCCTAGTCACTGGGACAGCAGCAGTAGAAGCCCTACTGGCAATAAGGGAACCTCAGAGCCTACGTAGGCGTTTGCAAAGGTAGTAATAAAATCTCTGCAGTTTCTCTCTCTCTCTCTCTCTTTTTTTTTTTTTTTTTTCCAAAATCACTTGACAATTTTGGAGGGAAATTTTCCTTTTTTTTTGGTTTCTTAAAACCTACTAGTGATCTTTGTCTTTCCTGGCAATAGTTCTCTAGGAGATGCCAGTTTGAAACAAAGGCAAAGCAATGAACTGAAAGACATCAAGATGCTCTTGGGTTATGAATGTAGGTGTCCATTACTAGGTGCACACCAAGAATTCAATTCTTAGTTAAGAAAAAGAGGGAACGGTTAGACTTCTTAGGGAAATAAAGAAAACAAAACACTTAAGAAGTAGTTGCTAACGTTCATTTACATAAAAAGAATAATTCCAGTAAATGTCCAGTGATATATCTTCCCCAGTTAGATCTGGGGAAGACATATCTGATTTCTACTTTCTTTATTTTTTTTGTAACTTATTCAGCTAGTCTCAATATTCATTCATTTCAGTCACTCAAATACACGATCTAAAAGTAAAATCAACCAAATTAGAGCTTTCATAAATCTTCTGATATTAAACATGCCTAATTAAAATCTAATGAGAGAGGTTAATTGGGCTCTCTTGGAACCGAATGATAAACACACTGCAAAAATACAAATAAGGATATTCCAACCTCTCTAAAGTTTAGGATGCACAGATTTCAGCAGCTTCAGTGAGGAATCATTGTCAGAGGCAAACAGAATAACCTATTTTATGTGATATTCAGCTGTGGAGTTTTTAATGCTCACTCCAACTTTGAATTACATATAAATCAAGTATGTTTTGGTAGCTGCTCTCTGACACATTAGTCATCAAAACAGTACAGTAAACTCAAGGTCTGCTTAAATACTTTCTCCAGAATAACTCCTGTTTAGGAATTTCTATTAATGTTTGTTTTGGATCAAAATGATAACATGGCAAGAGCAATGAAAGACAAAACTGAACAAAATGATTGTTCCGCTCTGATAAATAAAGGTAATATTTTTTGATCTCTTCATCTTTCCTTAAAAGGATGAACTTGAGGCAAATTTCAGAATATGTGCTGCAGGCACCACGGTGCTATACAAAGTGAGGGAGAATCAGATGACAGCATCCTGTTCAGAAACATTCTCTCCCCTATAGAAGACAACTAAGCAAACAAACAAAAAAAACACCCCACAATAAATAGCCACGAGAAGGAGAAGAAACATCTAAAACCCATTCAAGACTTAATTCAAAGCTGAGTATTAAATTTAACACTTACATAACTATCTGCTTCTGGAAACATCAGCCCTTTACCCAGATCTTCTGCAATGGATGAGTGTTTTTGGGGGTCACATTGGTTCCTGCTTTGGTCTTTTCTTAGAAGACAGCAAAAATGTGTTCCCGTCTGCAAGGATTTTTTGGGTCTACGGTTATTACAGAACCTGTTTTTTTTCCCAGTAGAGTCTGTCAGACGCGTAACTATTTTAATACCATATGACTGAAAAATACAGCATAGAAGTGAAGGGGCACATCCAGTGCAGTATTACCAATGTAAAACCCCAACCAGCAGAGGCTGCTCAACAGCCATGAAACACATTTATACACTTATAATTTTTGAAACAACTTGCACAATTTCCCACATGATCTCTGTTGATTAATGGTCAAGGTCACGCACAAAACAAATCAGGTTGGTGAAAATGGCCTCTGTTGGAGGAGTGTTTGGAATGTGTGACATGGCTTTAGAGGTGACTATTTTAAAGCACAAAAAATTAAAAATTTGGAAATGACTGGAAAATATGGTTCAGGGTACATTCTACTAATCTTGTAAAGACTAAACCCTGAAGTAACTTGAAAACAGTGTTGAAAGGGGAAAACCTGCTTTAACTTGGAGATGAGTAGCATTTCTTTTGCAATGGAAGCACATCCACATTCTGTACCACATTTGTATGTTATCTCTAACTAGCAGGATTAATATCATACACTCCATTCTGTGAGAACAAAAAAAAAAGGACAGACCAAATAGCATATTTTATGTAAATTCTATGACTTTGTATGCTCTTAGATAGTCTTGATAGACCATTTTTGTTGCTTTTGTTACATAGCAACAATAAAGAAATTTAAGTGGGAATAATTATTCCTAAAAAGAGACCCTGCCCAGTGCATTCAGGGGTAATTTTATGTACTAAGGAAGTCGTGGGTTTTTTCCTAATTAGATTAAACATCTGGTGTATAATACCCTGGTAATGTATAGTATTGATGTGCAGCAGTACAAACAATGGCTGCTCCAACCAGGGCAGCCTCCTGTGGAAGGTTACAGATCCCTGCATAAGAGGTTAGAAACTGATGATTCAATTATTATTAATAAAGAAATTTAAGCAACTGCTTAACTATGCCTGAAGTTGGTGTAATGAATTAAAGTCCTAAACTTTGAAAAGTGAACAAAAGCTGAAAGCACGCAGACCAACTAGTCAAAAAGGCAAAACGCACTTTTTTTTCGGAGGGAGTGGGTGGTTGTGCAAGCAGTTTTCCCCAAATCCGTCGCACTGATTGCATCCTTCGTTGGAGCTGATGGCAGGTGTGACCAAGCTTCTCCTGAGAGCGCGTGGGAGGTTACCTGGGGAGAAGAAAATTGGGTGTTTCACAGACTGTAACCATGCCTGAAGCTGCTGGAGAAAATGTGAAATAAAAAAGCGACAGCTAGACAGCAGTTAGCCAGTCCTTTGAGACTGGGGATTAGGGAGGCCCCGTGAGTCCCTAATCCTCAGTCCGATTAACAGTGCTGTTAATTAGTTTAGGCGCTACAGAGCTAGATACCCCTGCACAGGCTTGTTTGTAAACATTTTATGGACTACAGCCTCAATATTACCTTCTCGTTATGAGCATTTTGCTCCCTTTTCCTTCAGTGTAAATGTTCTATCTGTGTGTGAAGGTAACACAAATAAACTGCTGCGACTTAAAAAGTTAAGACTTTTTCCTTTTCCTTTTTCCTTTCCTTTTCCTTGTCCTTTCCTTTCCTTGTCCTTTTTCTTTCTTTCATTCTTCCATTCTTCATTGTTAATGTTGACATTTATTGCACGATGAAGTCGGAGACATAAAATGAGAAATGACATTAAAATATCTATAATCTCACATGTTACTAATGGTGAACTTTTTCAGGCACTTCAGAAACAGCAGTTCATTACTTGTGTTGTTAAAGTCTTAAAGGCAAATAGATCAGCTTAATAAACAAGTTATTGTTTATTATTTTATTTATTATTTTATGTTATTATCTTTAAATTATTTTTATTTTGTTATTATTATTTATTATTGTTGTTTCCTTATCAAAAAAGGAAAATTACAGAAACATCTGATTTTGCAGCTAGGAATACTTTATTTTTGTGCTGATCTTACTGCCAAAGGCAGTAAGTCTGAACATCAACAAACAAGTGTTTCAAATAGAGAAATTGTATTGCGATATGAGCAGTCTGACACAATTAGTATCTTTCCAGTGAGATATTTAATTATTTTTTCTTAAAGTTTATTTTCTGTTGTGGAAACATGAAAACTCAATGCTTTTTGACCTCTGTAAAGCTCCTTTCCTTCTGCCTTATATCCTAAGCAACAACCCATCCAAAAGGCATGTATTCCCAGATATTTCAGGGGGCAGTGTCACATCTCTCTTCTTTTCTCACCTTTGTGAGCTTCATTCAAGCACAAAGAATAAGAAAAATACTGCCAAACCAACATTCTCCGCTCACTCATCTTGGCATTAATATTTTAGAGTAAGTGACTATTAAAATGCAGGATAACAGTGAAAAAGAGCAGAGGATCACAGAGGAAGCCACCCAAGAATGACTGCCCAGGGATGTAGGTGTTGCTTAGCAGCATCGCATCGTCGTCCTAGTGAGAAAAACAAGCATGAAAACACACAGAGAGGACAATGACTAGAAAAAATTCTCACTAGTACTGTGGGCTTTCCCTCTTCTCACCTCTTTTTTCTTTGACAGTACTTTAATTCAGTGTTCTGAATTAAACTAAAGGAAAGGAAATGCACATCTGACATTATTTTCAAATTAAAAGTATGGGATGTTCAACAAAGTTAACTCAGTTAGTACACTCCAGACTGAAACTAATGATCTATTTCCTTTCTGATTTCTTATCCTGTAATATTTTATTTTGAGAGAGACCATGTTATTGCCTCACAATTTCAAAAATTATATTATATCAGAGGGAAAAAAATTAATCAAGTGACAAACACGTCTTCAGTGTAAAATGAGCATATTCTTATATCTTATCCCCAATTTCCAACATGTAGTAATCTGCAGGCACAGATAAAATGGAGTCCATGAATGCAGTAACCAGTTTTCCTTTCAATCAGGTGGACGTATATGATTATATATATATATCAGATCCAAGACTGAAACAGAAGTGTATTCTCTGCATCATACAATATCAACAGGAGCAAAGTGCTGTAAGCTGTATTTTCACTGCTGGTTTCTTGATTTAGCCCTTGGCTTGCTAAAAGCACCCTGGAGCTGGCTTTACAGTACAGTTGGCTTCAGCATCTTATATTCACAGAATCACAAACCCCGCTGCACAAACCCCAGCAGGGACACCCAGAGCACGTGGCACAGGGCGGCATCCAGGCGAGTTTGGAAGATCTCCAGAGAAGGAGACTCCACAGCCTCTCTGGGCAGCCTGTGCCAGGGCTCTGTCATCCTCATAGGAAAGAAGTTCTTCCTCACATGGAGGTGGAACTTCCTGTGTTTCAACTTGCATCCACTCCCCCTTGTCCTTTCACCGGCCACCACGGAGAAGAGCCTGGCCCCATTCTCCCTACATTACCCCCCCAGGACCTTGACCGTGTTGATCAAATCTCCTCTTCTCCAGACTAAACAGGCCCAGCTCGCCTAGTCTTTCCTCACACGATAGATGCTCCAGTCTCTTAATCATCTTTGTGGCTCTCTGCTGAACCCTCTCTCCATGTCCCAGCCCAGCACTGTCCCCAGTACTCCAGGTGCGGCCCCACCAGAGCTGAGCAGAGGGGCAGGATCCCCTCCCTCGACCTGCTGGCAACGCTCCTCCTGATGCAGCCAGGATCCCATGGGCCTTCTTGGCCACGAGGGCACATTGCTGCCTCATGGTTAACTTATTGTCAACCAGGACTCACAAATCCCTCTCTGCGGAGCTGCTTTCCAGCAGGTCAACCCCTAACCCATACTGGTGCCTGGGGTTATTCCTCCCCAGGGGCAGGACCCTGCACTTGTCCTTGTTGAACCTCATGAGGTTCCTCTCTGCCCAACTCTCCATCCTGTCTAAGTCTCTCTGAATGGCAGCGCAGCCCTTGGGAGTGTCAGCCACTCTTCTCAGTTTGGTGTTATCTGCAGACTTGCTGAGGGTGCACTCTGTGCCCTCGTGCAAGTCATTGATGAACAAGCTGAAGAGCACCGGGCCCAGTATTGAGCCTTGTGGGACACCACCAGCCACAGTGTGCACATATTGGTGCATCTAGCAGCTGCGACTAGCTGATGCAAAGTTAAATTCACATTCGTCTATAGGTTATATACCCAGTGACGGATTGTGGGGTGAAGGTGTAGAGCTATTTCTGACTTTTCTCAAGACGGAAGACTTATATCCATGAAGAGCCAAAATAGCCATCTCAAAGAACGTTTCGCAGAGCAAGATAAAGAATCACATTTACTTTTTCATGGTCATGGAATTCAATTTTTACATGAAGATCCATGTAAAAATATCAATGCTTCTCTCTTCTTAATTTTTCAAAATCTATTGAGTGGAAATGGCTATTTTTCCTATGTTTAATTAAAAGAAAAACCTTGTCTGCTAAATCCACAGTTCTTTAAGATAAAATCAAACAGGAAAACAGAACCCAAGAGGAAAGCATCTGTCCCAACTTTATATCTTTCAGGCCAAAGTTTGATAGCCAGCATTATAGAAGTTTTTGAAAGCCCAATTGAGTCTGAGAACTGGGGAGGTGAATTCCAGAAATGAAGAGAATGTCACCGTGCTTGAACATCTCTTTTTAACAGCCACATGAATAAAGAGAAAATCCTTCAGGTGTCTTGCACTCATACCACTGGTAATATCCTCAAGTCAGAAGGTACCTAAACTAGAATTAGAACATATTTTTTATCATTACTGTAAATTACTACTAGCAGTTTCTATGAATGACTGACACATAAAAGATCATTTGGCAAATGCTTCACACATGTTGTAATAGCAACTTCCTTTAGATCATACATTCCCTTAAACTGAACTTCTGTGAGCATTAGAAAGGATAATGGGAAAGAGCAACAGATATAACATTTTTACAAACAAAATAAGAGAAATCTTATCAAATTACATAAGTTGCTTACAGATACCTATGTAACTCCACATTTGGAGAGCTGATTACTTCCCTGCAGACTTAATTTTGGAGTTGCCCTTTTAAGCAAAAAGTCATTCATTTCCTGAGTACAAACTTTTTATGTTGCCTTGCAAGGCAACTATGATTCTCTTCACCTGCTCATGACATTTTTTATTTTCTCCTCATAAGTCAATAACTTAATGGGGTAAAGTGTCAAGTTGGCGGGTAAGGTTTAAATGATCTTGCTAAAAAAATAAGAGAGATGATCAATGCTTGCTTTTTCACTCGTGCTATTGACTGACCTGCCTAAGTATTTGTTCTTGCTTCTCACCATGTTTGAGCTGACTAATGTGCAATTAAGGAAGGAGTCCCCTGGTGGGACTATTAAGCAAAAGCTGCACTGCAAGATTTTGCCCTTTGTAATTGTTATTTGTGTTGAGATACAGCTTGCAATATTTTGCTTTGGGAGAAGAAGGTTTGAAAGATGCAAACAGGACTCTGTGCCTCCTTCTCCATATGAAATTCTTCAAAGGCTCCCGTGGCAGGATAGTTCCCAGGACCCGAGCACCATTTTGGGGTCTGGGATCTGTAGAAGAAGGCAAGGCCTGTACATCTCCTGCTTGTGTGTAGAAACAGTTGTGCTCAAATGGGAACTGGATTTTTTGTCACTGTCTCCTCTTTGGGGCAACAAAACCTCTACAAAACCTTTTGCCCCTAGGAAAGGGGGAAGTATTTGAGTGTGGAGCGATATAGGACAGCAGTCCTTCATGAAGCCTCTTCTTCCAAACTCATGAAATGGGTACTATCTATGCAAGTACCAGTGCTCTTAAAGCTATCCTTTAAAAAGAGTCAAGTATTCATAAATTATAACATCAATCTTTCTTTTATTCTCCTTACCACATAAAATGAACCATGAATTCACCATATAAATATTTTTCCTGAAAACTTTCCTTAGTGTGATTGTAATTATGCTACTTACCCACCCGAGATATTTCCAAGAGTGTCAGAACCAGACATAAACGGAATCTGGCTCCTGGCTTTTTTCATAAATCAATGAGGGAGAATGTAATGGAATAACTTGTTCACAGAACTCCTGGCAAGTTGAGAAACATCAAAAAAGCAATAGCGACAAAACTTGGTTCATTAGTAGTCAAATGAAATGTAATCATGAGGACTCTTATGTAAGCACCAGAAGTAGAAAGCTAAAAAGGAAAAAAAAATCTCCTTTTTCTTTACCCTGCAGGGAAGAAGGAAAGAAACAAGCTCTGAAAGACTTATTTTATGCAAAATGTGAGTCTAACACATGGCATTCATCCTACTGTTAGGCTGGCTTCCTAGAATTCAGTTTTCTGATTCTGAAAAAGGGATGCATGTAACATTCACAAATAGCAGAGGGTGCAGAAAGCTAGTCAGTCCTATAAGACATAGACCCCATCTGGACAGAACATGCAAGCAGAGCAATATGAGTATCTGGAAATCGCTTCTAGTAGTAGGTGATGTTTCCTCTTGAGGATAAGCATTATAGTTGTATGCAGCTGAGTAGGTCTGCACAGAGGAGCTATTCTTGTCATGTCCCTGGATGGCAAGGAACGGCTGCGTAGATGGTAGGGATCATGAAGATAGTCTCCTGGGTTTGGAATCTATGCATGTTGAATTTTAACAACCGCATTTGAAGAACAGTATAGTGCATATATAATATTTTCCTTGTTATTCAGGGCTTGTTACCAACAACACGATTTTTGACATCCACTGGGAGGGATTTCATATATATAATTTTTCGTTGTCAGTGTTTTTAAAGACATTAGTGCTTATTTTCAGTTAGTTTTAGAAAGAATTATTTTTGTAATAATGTTAACAGAAAGTTTGTCCTTTAATTGTTCTTTTCCACTCTCTCGTGTTTTGTATGGTAAACAACAAATGTGATTGGAAAAATATTATGTGGCATTTGCTTTAAAAAGCAGTCGTTCTTCTAAGAATATTAGTTTGAAAACAGGAAGTTTTAGTGCTCCTGGAAATTTCACTTTTAAATCTTCATAATCATTTTAAAATTGGCGTGTTCAAAAACATTCATACAGCCTGATGTTGTAGAAAGTGAATGAACTATGAAGAAAAAATGATGGTAGAACTGTGAAGACATTGCATTAGGACTAATCTATTCTCAAACAAAAGGTGAAACATTCTATCTAATAACACTGCCTAAAGCAGTACTTCTTAGACTAACCTGATATCTACCATACATGAAGGTGTCAGAGATCTTCAGGAGATGGGTAAAAACTGATTGCAAATGAATAATTATGTTGTACTCCATTCCATTCTTCCAAATAAACTAAAAAAATGAAGATACTAAAAATAATTAACACAAAATTTGAGCAAGTTATTATTAGATTATACTGGAGAACAAACTACTGTGACAATTCCACAGAGCATGGCCATTAGATTTTTCTGAAAAACTGGGGAGATTCTTGGCTCTTTTAGAGAAAGGTGAGGTGAGCCTCACAGTAAAAAGGTTGGGCAGGGCAGGTTTATAATGCTTTCCTATTTAATGTAATTTCTGTTGCAGTTCTCTGCTAAAGAGACCTTGTGATTGTAATTGGAGTGAATTACCATGCTGCTTTTTCGGTGCTTGTTGTAAATCATTGTTTCATTTGTAGCCTGTTCACCTCTCTGGATGTAGCTGTGGGATAAAAATGCTTCTGCGGGCAGACAAAAATGGTGGGATCCAGACACTAAATCACTAGTTTGCTTTCTGAATCAGAGGATTTCTTGAGCTAAGCAGCACTCTTTTGGGATAGAGAACAGAATGCAAATCACAGGAAACAACTCTTAGTAATATGGCTTAGAGAGACTTTTATTTCTTTACACAGCTTGTTTAGTCACTTAAAGGTAACATTACTTGACATTTCAGAACTTTCATGCATTTGTGGCTTTCTTTTTCTCTTTCATGCCCATGTGCCATAATTGTGTATACTTAATATATATTAACTCAAGCAAATTTATTTTCAATAGTGAATGCACAATTGCAACATATGTACCTGAAGCAGTTTCAATGAATAAAAAAAATGAAAACCTTTTTCCGAGGTCTTATTTGCTTTCTATTTTCAATGTCTATAGTGTTAAAGCTGAAATTTCTAGAGGCAAAATCAAGAAAATGACGCAAAATAAAAGCAGAAGCAAGTGTCATTTAGGAGAGGTAAAATGTGTTACTACAATATCCATGTGGTCTGGGTACTGAAAACCCTTGTCCACCTTCTCAAATTATACTATCTGGTCCCATGAAGATATCAGTTCTCCTTACAAGCCTTCCTTGTCTCATAAATTATAACAGCACTGTAACTATGGCAGAATTCAAAGAATGATTTGGCTCCATTGGCTAGAACCATCGTTTACTTTTATCTGTGATACTCTGGAGGAAAAAGCAAAAACGTTTTTGCAGCAAATTTGTGAATTATTACAAATATTTCAGTGTCGCAACTCCTTTCCAGTTTCAGTTGACAGATTAGCTTTGGGAGAAACACTGCCCTCCTCTCCCTCTCCTCTAGTTCTTTTAAAAGATTTTTATGCAAGTCTCATCTAATAGACAGAATATACTGTAGAGCGCAAAGCAAACTTTGGAATTTACTGCAGTGAAACCAAAGACTTTAAGTGCTTTGTTACTGAGGAAAGGAAATAATTTGCTTGAAAAGGGACATCCTCTGATTAAATGCCTAAACATAATAAACAAATCCTTTTAAAAATCCTCTAGTGATTCTAGCAACAGAGTAGAGGTAATCATGGACTTTTTTTTTCCTTTTCTTTTTTTTTTTTAATTAGGAATAAATCTTTCCTGAAAAATTACCTACATGTACTCTATTCCCTGCAGAAGCCCACAAGAATAACAACACAGCCAAGTTGCAAGACAAGTCTTGGTGCTCAGATTGCACTAAATTCTTTACATTCTAAAAAATAGCATAATGAGAGAGGCAAGAATTTTCCTGTATTTTATACATGAAAATATGTACTCTATTATGCTATGATAAGTCATCCCAAGCTTCTATAAAGATGAAATCTTAGATGCTGTGTGTCTTGTCAAAGACAAATCATATGATATTGTCTGGCAGCAGTTAAGGATGGTGGAATTCCTTTGTTTTTGTTGGCAAACAGATCAAAATAACATTCTAGGGGCTGCAAATGCACCCAGATGGCTCAGAAATGCAGATGATTCCTGAGCATCCATTGGGCAGAGCCAATAGGCTTTTCATGGGCTGCCTATTTTAACTGTTCAGTGGGGATTACATGAGATATTCATTTCATCATGAAAATCATATATTTTTTCTGTTCCACTGTTCAGTGTACGATACCTTAAAAATCGCAAAAATAAGCATGCAAGATTATAAAAAGATTTTTGTTCTACCTGGTAAAATTTCCATAAAATTACTTATTTCCTTTATTCAAACTGATTTGAATCTTTCTGAAAATAATTCTATTTGTATAGTACTCATTGCCAGCAAAAAAAAAAAAAAAAAAGGATTAGTGAGGACCTGAATCACACTGTAGGAAGAAAAATTTCCATTTAAAATTCAGGATACTGACAGTACCAGTTGACTGATCAAGACTGAGGCTGTTTTGTGCTGTCTTTACGAATCTGGATTCTGATCTTGGTTTTATGGTGACTTCTCATCAGATCTGCATAAGAAAGAGAAATAAGTAAAAACTATTTGTAGAGGTCTTATTGAGCCATACCTTACATAACTATGCGTGGGTTTCTGTGGTGCAGAAACTGAGCAAAGCTTTTCCAAATATAACTGTGTAACTAAGGAATAAGGGTTAAATAAATTTTCCTTTCTCCTCTGCTGAACTTCTTTCTGTAGTATGCTGTTATCAAGTTTCAGTGTAACAATTGTTTAGGAAAAAAAGGAAAATTGTGCAAATGTATACCAAACTTAAAATAAGGTTATCTCATTAACAGATTCACCAATATTGCTAGGATTTAAAATACATCCACTGTCTGAAGAACACTGATAGCAAAGTTATATATTATGCATTAATTTGAATCCTTTTCCTCTCAAGACAACTTTGAGAGAAAGAGTAGTCACAAGGAGAATTTTCAGACCCAAGAGCAGAGCAGCATAACCTGGAAATGTCCAACTGTTCCTTTCTTTTAGTTCTTTAAATTTTAATAGGCATTTTCTTTGCCTAAAACTTGCCCCCAGTATATTCTTTTTTATTTCTTGTTTAATAAATGATTTATTCTGCCACTCATAAGGTGGGAGAAGTACTAGCATCAAACAGCTGACATTTATTATCATAAAAATAATGTTGGAAATCATTATGTCTTTCAAATTATCATAAATTGCCAGTCCATTATTACTAAGATAACATGTTCATTAATCACAAGCCTTAATTGAAATATAAAAAAACTTAGTAACTGTAATCTTTTATTACTAAAACCACATAGCATGACCCGAAGGAAAACATAACTAATGAAACGTGTTTGAAGTACATGCCATTAAGTTTCTTGAGACTTTCTACGCTTCTTGTATGTGCAAATATATAGAATTGTTTAGCTGTATTAGGTAAACTATACTAATTTGGTGCCTGTTTCTTAATGGATTCAATTCTATTGCTAGATTTCCAAAGATACGGTCTGTGCCTGCCTTTCTCATTATTTTGGCTTGTTTATACAACAACAACTTTGCTCAAATGACTACTCTGTTACTGGGCAGGTTCCTGTCCCTGAATGTGTGAAACGGAGGGAGAATATATTAAGCTTTTTGAAATGCAGCTGATAAAAAACTGATATAAAATTTCATCCTGATGAAAGAGAGAGAAAGCGAAATACAAAAAACAAACAGTGATGGTGCTGATGAAGGAGAGAAGACTTTATTAAGGAAGACACTAAATACTTGCTAGCTATATCATATTTTCATATGGTAGGAGAGACACTAGTTGTGCAACTGATTTAGGTCAGTGTTATCTTGTGACTACCTCATTCCTGAGGTCGACCGTGTTTATAATCTGTGTCTCATGCTTTATGCAGAATGATCTTGATGCATATTGAGAATGCTACCTCAACACAGATCTAGTCATGCAATTTCAAGCAGAGCCTACTGGGAGACCCTGTTTGGGGAAATAACTCTACTGAGCTATAGAGAAGGAAAGGAAGGGAAAATGAACAAAGTTCATTGAAACTAGAATTATTAGTCCAGCATTAAATATATCAGTTCCAGACTATCTTACATTTCAGTTTGAATTGGATTAAACAGGACATGCACGTAAGAGTCGTGCTATGGCTTGTGCTACCATTCCTGATCAAAAGCTGGTGATGCCAACAAACAACTGTGTCTGAAAGAAGAAATAATCACGAAGAAAGTAAGGGAACACATTTGGCAATTTTCTATCACTGTTCAGGAAGTACAGCTCCGGTATGGCAAGAGTAAATAAATTTTTTAAGTGTTTATTATCCATGACATCAGCCTTCAGACAGACTTCTCTTTCTGTACTTGCAATACAATGACTGCACTTTGCATTTTACTCTTTCACTCACAACCATGTTACTGAAGTTCTGCTGGCTTGGCAATTTAAACAGTATGCCTCCACTAGGTTTCCAGTACTGTTTTCTATGTAATTTCTATTGAAGATATTAAATCAAATAAAATGTTCTCTCAAATAAATAAAATGGCAACTTAGGGAAAGTTTTCAAAAAGGTTAAAGGCTATGTCTTTCAGAGCTCTTTAGGACAGCTTATATCCTATCATGTGGCCTACTGATGTTTCTAATGAAGCCCAGAAATTTACCTCTTCATCTACTGTTGAAAATTAGTGCATGAACTTTAGGAGTAGAATCAGATACTTCCAATCTCTCCTAGGTATCCAAACCAGCATGAAGAAATAGCATAAACATCAGAGCTAGAACAGAGCCAGACAAAACTTCTGCACGCTGAGACTTTATCTGCATGCAGCATCATTCATATGTCTAATTTTTTTCACCTCTTTGTAATTCAAGCTGGTAAACTTGAACGTAGAACAAAATCCTTGTAATGTGCCTGAAACTCTGACATTTCAGAGGAGAAGTACTGAGCACTGAGACAGCAGGGCAGGTAGAGCCGCCTCCCTGTGAAAAGATACAGTCTCAGGTCCTGGATAAGAATTAGTAGTTCTCAGGATACTTTACCTAAGCCCTTGCTAACAGCCACCTTAGACAAGAGGATGATAGGTGTCCTCAGCTCTGCATTTGTGTGCAGGTGGTGGTTCTGGGTGTCGAGACTTGCTTCAAGTCTACCCTAGAATGGATTACCAGGAAGCTCCCAAAACCTGCCATGAGGCATTTGCTTTATCTTTTTGTTGTTGTTGGATTTAAGAATTCTTGGTGCAGCCATGTTGTCAATGCCAGGGTTGATGTGAGAGCCGTGAAAGCCAGCGTTGCTGCCTGAAGTAGTTCTAGTCTCATGCGTTCTGTAACCTTCACACTGTAAGTCTCATCCTGACCAAAGTCAGTGTTTTTCAGGGGATTTACAGTATTCTTATGTGTCACTGTTTGAACATTTTCAGCCACTTAAGAGGAAGAGGTCAAAGAACCGAGCGAGTGAGGCTGTTGCTTGGACACAAATGGCTGTTGCTTGGACACAGATAACTCTTCTGAGGACACCTCTGGAGAAGAGCACAAACCTATTACTCTCACCTCTTCTAATTTATAAAAAGCAAGCCCAAAGCTACTTGAATCAAAACTCATCCAGAAATCACCCAAAGGCTACAAATAAGAGAAAGCAGGCAAATAGTACTGCCATTTCTTTGTAACTTCAGTTTGAATAAATCAGTAAAGAAAAAGAAACATTTTTGAAGCTAACTAAAAAATCCTCTCCAAGAGGATCTGCCAAGAACACCACTTGCCTCCTTGTCTTTAAGAAAATGGAAGAAGTCAGATTAGAGAAAAGTGTGATTGTGATGACAGTGCTTCAGAAGCCTGCACTTTGAATTTATTTGCATTAAGAATTTTTTCATCCACTGCTACAATAGGCAGGGTATCAGTTTGAGATTATGACTCCTAAAATAGAGTTTTGCACATGCAAGTTAACTCCCTAACCTAGCTGCCTAACTGAATACCAAACTTGAATGTAGGCAAATGCATGAATTTAACTGTCTCATTCTTGAAACTAAGGCCATACCAAGTGCCCAGTTATTTCCAGTTGGTGAATATTTATGTTTAAAAACTGCATGTTTGCTATAAAAGAAGATGAAGAAAAAAGCTACTTCAGCAACCTCATTTTTCTATAAAAAATATCAAAAACCTAAAATGTTCATACAAAGGACAGGTAACGGGTGGCAGATACATTTATGTAAATTTTAAAAGTGATAGTGCTGCAGTGATAGAGGCCTTGCAGAAGAAGATTGTTAGAAGATTTTGTTTCTAAGAAAATATTCTCAAAGTAAACACAACATAACAGGCCTTATTGCAATGGCAATTAATATTGTATCTCACAATTGCAATAGGAAAAGAAGGGGCTCTAGAGTAGTTTGGCAGTATTGCACACACAGAGAAAAGTTGAATTTTGGATTTATGCTTCAACCTTTCCTACAGCGGAGCCAATGCCAATGCTTTTTGAAATATTTAATCAATCTCTTAAGTATGCTTTTTTTTTCTGAAACTTTGTCTTTTTTCCATCATCTTTTTCCATTGCTAATTGCCTACTCTGATTGCTGAGTCATACGAAGTGGGAAAATTTTAAGAGATATGCAAGTCTGCTAACAGATCTTTCCGCCTTGCCAGTTGCTCCATTGCTATTATACTTTTGGTTGGTCATGGGTATCTGTCAATTATCCATCTTATTTATCCCTGTCTGGAACTTGAAAGAGAAAAAATGTAGAGTTGGTTTCTTTCTTCCCTTCACAAGACTTGTGTATAATTCTAATTTGAGCAGCATACAAATCAGGCATTTGTGATATCTGCATTTTCAAAAGTCCTCAGGTGATGACCTTGTGCTTGCAATCATTACTTATATGCCAGCAGTCCTGCCTGCAGAAAGGTTTTCTGGGGAGACATAATAATTTTTCTCATATAGAGGTAGCAGGGAGTCACATACACAACTGCATATCAAACAGTTGTGTGAATCTGAAAAAGTGACAGCAAAACTTAAAAGCATTTAGCTCTATAGATTATTTTAATCTTCAGGGTCTTACTTCATTATCTCTTAATGTGTCGGCTGGTTTGGCTGCTTTGTCTATGACCTTCACTGCAATTTGATCTTTCATCTTACACATTCTTAGCCAGTAGCTCATCAGTTTACCAGCTTAGGTTTCATCAAGAGGAGGCCTTTTGTTTTTCTGTTCTTTTTTTTTCTTTGAGAAAAGATCAAAAGTATTTATTTCATCTTGCAATGCTGAACTAATTTGCTGAAAGTAACAAATATGTAGTGCCTTGCGTTATTAGACAATATCTTAGACCAAGAAAATCAGGTGACGTTTCTGTGACAGACTGCTTCAAGATCATTCATGAAGGAAGTAGGTCATTACCGGTATAACTGTTCCACTGATTTAACAGAAAGGGGTAACACAGCGTTTCCTCAAGGCCAGAGAAAAATTATAATACACTGGATTATCTTTTACTCTTTCAGTGTACAGTTGGAAGAGAGAAAAGTGGAGGGAATCCAAAATAATTTTTCTTTCTCATTCTCTGTTGGGTAAATACCCTGACAAAAAATTCTGCATATATGGCTGCCCTAAATCTGAAAGAATTCCACCAAAGAGACTGTTGTCTAGCTTCTACAAGCAAAATAGCCATTTCAGAAATCTCTCCATTTTTGTACTTTGTGTTATAGGATAATGGAGTATATAATGTAGCCATCTCTAATACAGCCAGTATAATATAGAAAAATATATTACAGTACAGTTCCTGCTAGCCTAGAATTCTCTATGGCTTATAATGAGGCAAAGCCCATACATAAAAATAGCTTAGATGACTCAGATAATTTTTTTTGTGATACACGGATAGTCAGGCAGTACTGTTACTTCTTGTAAATAAATAGGTAGGATTTAAAAAATGAATCCTTGTGAAAATAAATCACATAATTCCATACTCCTTTCAGTCTCCCCCTATCTTCCGCACACAGTGATCATTTTAATGCTGTGTTCTAAGCAAGTAATTGTATTTAAATAGAGGCTTTTCCTCATGTACGTATTTCATTTCCTCCTTCAAGCCTCAGGCAAGGCAATAGCCACTCTCTTTTGCCACCCTACTACTCTACACCATGATGAAGTAATGTGACACAATATAGTAATCACAAGTAAATTATACCCTTCAAAATTACCATCTCCAATCACAATACCTGTAACAATGTGATAATTCCTGTCATACAAGCGTGGGAAAAATAGAAGACTACTTATTAAACAAATAGTATGATCATTAATAATAAGAACCATGTGAAATAATAGTTCTCTACCAGTCATTAGCCAGAGCTGTAGTGCAAACTGCAGATTCCCTTTCAAAGACCAAGCTGACTGCACACAACTTAAAAAAACACATTTACTTGCCAAAATATTTTGTACAGCAACAGGTTTTGTGCTGTCTTTTGTACACTATACATTTCTATACATAAATATGGGTTAGGCAGTAGTTACGCAATCATGCTCAAATCTCTCCTGTGGCATTTTGCCTCAAACAACATATCAAATTCAAGTGGCTGGGCTTTATAACAGCATTCCTCCAACGTCTCTGCTTATTTGTTTCTGGTTTTGCACTGTCCTCTTACCATTTCTCATGACCTCTTGAATCCACAACTTTATATAAATAGTCCTTTCGGGGGTGAATAAAGTAGATTTTAAATTTTGTAATAGCTATTGTTTAGCTATTGGCACAGAGCTCTATTTAAACTAACCTCTCAAAAATTTTTCTCATTTTATGTATATTAAATTCCTGTGATAGGATGTCATTTCTACATGTGTTCACTTTACAAGGGTAGAATAATGATAGGGCAAGAATTAATCCAGACCTATCACATTTTCTAAAATAGGAAGCATAGTTTTTAGTTCACATTACTGCACAAAGTTAAAAATGCTGACACCTGCCCTCTTCATAACAAATAAACAAGTCAGATGATAGTTAAGGCAACAAACAAAATTTCCAAATTAATACCTCTCTCTACTCAAAGGAAGGTGAATGCTTCCTCTCAGTCAGTCATGAGAAACATTAAGATGACTATTAGTTCTTCACAAATGATACTCAGTTATCATGAGTCTGAGTATCGCTCTGTTCCCCTAAAAAGATAGAAAATCATAACTTTGTTTGCTTGTTTCTTCGCTGAGAAAGGTTTACAAAAGAACATTAGTCTGCAAAAATCTATTTCATATATTGCCAGAATATTCTTGGAAAGAGGATAATAGAGCAACTGCCAGGAAATAAAGTATTAAACCAGGAAATAAGTATTTTTTTGCCTTGCCACACAACACCTGTGGTCAGCACCTGCACATCCTAGCCAAGCAGTTTGCAGCCCTTCCTCTGCATCGCTGCCCCAGCATCTACCTGTCTTGGGCAGATAAGATTTGCTGTGGTCAGAGGTCTGTCTGATGCCACCAAGCTTAGGATTCCCAATATCTGAAGGGATATAAGATTAACCCTTCTGTTTTTCCTTCTTGTGTTACCTTCAGTAAATGGTATACCTTACGGACTGTGAGTGCCCTTCTTGCTGGGATCATAATGAACGCTAGACCCGGTGCTCTGCACCACTGCTCTGTGATACCTCAGATCAGTCTTTTGTGAGCTGCAAACAACAAGTCCTGATTTGTTTCCAGTTATTTCTACTTCTTATTTTTAACAGTGATTTCCCAAGTTACACACGAGCCTGATAGCTACCTCTAAGCTTTATAGCAATAATTTTTAGGATATTCAAATTGAGTAATTTATTTTTAATGATCTGTAACTCTGAAACAGTTGAGGCAATGTGCTTTATATTCTTCAGAAAAAATTATGCTTGGTCCTCAGGGCAAACTCACATTTTTCAGGCCAATCCAAATTTGCTAACCAAAATGTTTATTAAAAGAGAAAGAACGAGAGTGAGAAAAGGAGAGGGACAAAGCAAGGAATCAGTGTTAAAATACAGGCTGAAATGGTCCTTGTTGATGTCTTTAATCAGAAAAGTAACCATTGTAACGTCTGTAACCATTGTACCTGAGAAAAGTCAATATGAAATACTCCTAAACAAGAATTTCCTTCATCATTTACCCCAATGGAAGCATTGCACACTTTGCTGAATATAAACAAACTACTCAAAATAGTTCAGAAACAGGCATCTACCATATGGAGACTGTTGTTAAATACATCTTTTGCCATGGAAAAGCTACTACTAATAAAATATCTTACCTCGCACAGTATCTTTGATAAAGATTTTCCAGCAAGAGATAGTTAAATGAAAGTGCCAAAACAGTAAGATTCATTAAGAGCTAGGCAATATTACCCTAAAAAGACATTTATTGATACTTGGACAACTGAGCGGGGGTCTACTTAGCATTTATTTTAATATTGTAAAGATCTTTGAGAATGCATTTGAGTGCAGAGCAGGGCTCCCAGCTGAAGGCTAAAAACATAGCAGAAATTTGGGAGTGAGCTAGTGAGCACTTTCAGTCTAGCCCTTCTAGCACTGAAATTATAGTAGCTGCATGATAGGGCTGCAGGGATGGGCGCAGGGGAAACTAGAAGCTGCACTAGTGAGGGGACATCATAGGGTTATGGAGTGACCTCCTCACTCTCCTCTAGTTTGGAAAGGTACTAGGAAATGAGAACTGATATAGAAAAGAATATTTCATATTGAATGTGCAGAGAGGACGTAAGTTACTAAGGCAGTACCTCATTTATTGTGTGCACATACAAAAGATTTATCACTCACTGATGACCATTACTCTTCTTCTCAAGCTGATGCTGCACTCCTTTTCCATCTAGCCAGTTTTATCTTGTTTCTCACAAGGTCTCAGTGCTTGGGTATTTGGAATTTCTGTCTGGTAAGATAACACAGGAAATGATTACTGAAATTTGGGGTGGATGCTTATATTGCTAGTGCTTGTCCTTTGAAGAAGGGCTTTTAGGTTAGAAGAGTCTTGCTACCTGCAGGCCCCTTGTCCCCACTTTAGATTGCAACCTTGAGACATATTGGATTCAAAACTTATTGGTTAAGCAACACATGGCCAAGGGACTAATAAACCAAATAAAAGATCAATAAAATAACAATTAACAGATCACTATTATTCATTTATATTTCTATCACTTGCACTATACAACCACTAGTTACTGGTCGTAAATTTTAGAAGGGGTACACCACTGCTATTGAATGGCACTTCTGTCAGCCTCTCCTCCCTGCTCCACTTGGGATTAGGTGCAAGTCTATGCCTCTTTACCCCACTTGCTGACACCGTGTCTTTTGANGTTACTGGTTGTAAATTTTAGAAGTGGTACACCACTACTACTATTGAATGGCACTTCTGTCACCCTCTCCTCCCCGCTCCACTTGGGATTAGGTGCAAGTCTATGCCTCTTTACCCCACTTGCTGACACCGTGTCTTTTGAACACAGACCTCACATAAGGCTAGTGAGGTCACCCTTGGGGCCTCCTTCCAGGAGAGTGGGCTCTGCAGTTTAGCTCCTCAGCTGTCCATAGGTGTCCTCACATCTACTGACAGAAAATGTTGACCTCTATTGTTCTACAACTGATTATAGATTTTTTTTTTTTCAGCTACAGACCACCCTTGTGATCCACTTGCTTTTGTCCTTTGTCCTCCCCCTTGTCCTTTGCTTCTCCAGAGATTTTGCTTTCTCTACCAGTTACCTGCCCACTTCTATTACTTTTTTCCCATCGTTCCTAATTTTACTATAGATATACATCCACTTTTGATATATCTAATCTTCCATCTTTTATATCTTGTCTAATACCCTGATAGTCCCTGCCTTATATGATATTATTGCTATGGCTACTGAGGAAGAGTTGGTCGCCCACAAACTTCCCTTCAGTTATCCCATTTATACTGGTTACACACTGCTTACCTTTCACACTGAGACAAATCATTCACGTCTAGCCCTGATACCTCTACCTTATGTTATACACAGACAAGCACTTCCTTATCTTATACTCAATCCACTTAGATCAACACATTTTTCACGCAGTTTTTGTGCTTGAACAGCATCTCGATCTTCTTTAGCTTAATGCTTGCAAATCTTTGGCCTTCCTGTCTTTTAGTTTTGGACATTTTATAGTCTCCTGCAGAAACCCCATCTGGGTAGGGACCTGGGACCCAGGGAACCTCTTGATCCAGTTACTATTGAACACTGCTCCTGTTACTGTCCTGAATGCTTAGCAGAAGGATTAGACTTGCTGATAGTAAAAATTTCCTGTCCCAAGGCCTGGACTTTTTTTAATATTCCCAATATTAATTGGAAAATTAAGCCTAGTTGTATTTACATACCCTGAAAGTAGTGGCATAATTAGTCTGCATTGATTGTGAGATGAAAAGTGACATTCGATTTTTTACAATTTGATGCCTGAGATCAGCTTTTACTGATTCTATCACCTTTTCCATGCTGTCATACTTCGATGCTTAAACACAAATTCTGAAACTGCTAGTCACTTGTTCAAATCTTAGAAGAGATTACTTTATCCTTCTGTAGGAGATAAATAGAACTCCTTGCAATCTTTTATGGTTAATTTTCTTTCTTTCTGTAGTCTGGAAGAGATTTTCAGAATAGACATCCTGTCCTTCTGCTCTATCTGGAAGATAGGTCTATCTTTTCAGCCACACTGAGAAAAAAACGTTTTGTTTGTGGCACAGCAACTTCAAACTGGGCTCAGAAAAGCTGTTCTCCACTTTTTCATTTACAGGAAGGTTTCCATGTGAAAAAGAAAATGGACCAGATCACCAAGCTAAGGTACAAGGATGATAGAATAAGATTACACGAGCAAGTGTACTTTCTGGCTAGACATAACAGTGTTTCTATGGGATATAGGTACCATTCTTCAAAACATGAATTTTTGAAAGACATTTCACAAGCAAGGGAAATGATAACTTTTTTTTCCCCATTTTACTCCTCTCTTACCAGATTTTTAAACTATCCAACACTTTACTGTCTGTAGCAGTTTTGTATGTACATCCTGCACATGAATAGAAATAGTGTGTTGCGAGATTATATTTTCTTGAGGTCCACACAGTTATAAGAGGTGAATCATACTGGTTTCCTAAAAGGAAAGTAAAAGAGGCCTTGGCGTATTTAGATAAATTCAGATAGAAATAAATGAGTTAGTTATAGTATCTAGCCACCTGTTTGGGTTTTCAAAATCTTTTCATTTCAAAATTCATAAGATAGTCAGGGAAACCATTCATCAATGGAATAAAGAATAAAGCATCCACAATGTAAAATATATTTACATAAATATTACAAAAATTAAGTTGATGGTTTTAATATTGAGATCACAATAATAATAACTGACGGATGAGTGAGAAGAAATTCAGTTCATTTTCTATGTAAGTTTTTATTTGGGATGATGTAAGTATTTTAACTAAATAGATGGAAGAAAATCACTGTTAGGATTCGATATATTACCAATAATTAATTTAATCAATTTTGTAATTAAAGATGCTCAACAGTTTCATAACAAAATTGTGAAAACAGATTTCTGTGAAAATGTTTTTCATGAGAAGATTGAAACTTTATTTTTCTAAAAACTATATTTCTTGAATATCTTTTTTATCTTTTGCTATTGAAGGCAGGGCTTCAGTTTTAGACCATTTTTATGCATACATATTTAGAAATCACTTTCTGTTTGTAAGTTTATAAGCTCTTTTGAATGTACTTTTGACTAAAGCAAAACTGAAATTTATGGTTTTACTCCTCTCTCTTCCTACATGTCTCGAATATATCTGCAATGTAATTTTAAATAACATTGTTTATGGTGGCATAAATTTCTTGTCTTGAAGTAAAAGTTGCAGTTATCAAAGACTAGGCTTTGATGGCAGCTAGAAAATGCCACAGAACTCCTGTCATTCCTAAAATAACTAGTCATATCATTTTAAGTTGGCATAAAAAATGTTTATTCATTGGATTAAGGACAGAGAGAAGAGTGAATTTTTATTCTGTATTATAATAGAGAATTTTTGAATTTTCTGAATAAAAATATGTTAACTGTCATTGTCTTTGAGTATTAAAGAAGGTATTTATTTTCTTAGAACAGAGAAAAGCAACAAATTGATAACAGGTTTGCATCACTTAAATTTGGAGGAAGTAGAAAAATATGAATAGTCCAGCAGAAGTGTCAAAATGAGACTAGAGATTAGAGTTAGAATTGAGAGTAATCAACTGATAAATTTTACTGACAGTAAGACACAGAACAGGACATGGAACAACTACAAGATTATACAGTGAGACAAAGCTGAGATGAATGATGCTATTCTGCACTGTAAAAGACATGCTGACTCTTTCCTCTCTCTAGCATATTTGTTCACATGTCCATTATTTTCTTTACTTTAACTTTTATCAAGTTGCCCAGTAGCGATGACAGACCTATTGATCTGTCATTGCTTGGATTCATACTGCAACTCTTTTAAAAAATTGGAGTCAAATTTGTCATATTCCATCCTTCCAATACCAAGGTTGACTGAAGTGGTACAGCACACACAGCAATTAGTTAAGCACTTATATATTCTAATTTCTTCAGACTCACTAAAAATTACCTAGACGTGGTTATTTATTGCTATAGGTGTCACTGATTCAGCTGAGTTGCTGATTCTTTTTAAAGCAGATTCTTTTAAGACTGATTAATTCTTTTCAGTAAACTGATTCCTTATAGAAGTTCCACATTGGTGTGAGACACTTCCTTGGCTTTCTGTGAGTCCCTATAAATGCAAAGCATTTTACTTGTTTTACTGTGGCTTTAGCTTTACATACACTTCTACAGACTGGTCATCTATCACTCCATCATCTTTTTGTGGACCTTTGACTTCTGGCCTTTTTTTTTTTTTTTTAACAATAATGAATTGGTCCTCAAAGTGTTTTGCTCAGCCACACCATGAGACATATGTTTTCCTTTCAGCTTTTTCTATTTGGCCATGACTGACATGTCGGTTTTCTCTAATCAGTCTTGCTGGAGTCTCTGTTTAACAACATTGATTAGCAGGCAAAGGGAGGGAAAACTCTCGTACAGTTGCCTTTTCAAAATTTTGGAACGTATTTGTTATATGTGTCAATATCAAACAATATAGTCTGTAAGCATTTTATGCCTTTAATTACATCTTGCTAAATATTCAACTGAATATTCAACTGAATATTCAACTGAATATTACTGCTCCAGTTTCTGAAGTTATGTGCTGCTACAGTGGAATGTTGTCCTGTGAGGGAATGTGAATGTCGTAGTTCAGTGCTACTGTAGGCAACTTTGGAAAGGACTGATTGACAACATCACATCAGTACTTTTTGCACAAAAATGTGACGTTGCCTGGGGCAGAGAAGCAGAGATAGTATGATCTTGCAATAATAGGAAGAAATACAGCTCAGAGCTAAGTAAATATACTTCCAGAATGCCTTAGCAGTGGAGGCATAACATACTCTGTGATAGTAGCAGAGTAATATTGAGACACTTGCTGATCATATGCCAGTATCCTATAGCAGCATATCAAAAATGTTTATTATTACAGATAGTTATCTGTTGTAGTGCACAGATGTTATACACACAGAAATTTTGAAATCCTATTTTATCGGTATATTAATGTTTCACAAACAAAATAATATTGTAAATATTTGTTTACATAATAATTGATCATTTTATAACTACACACATATAAACCATTGTGCCTTAAATCAGAGGGTCTCTTTGATATATGAACAAGAATATGAATACCCTCCTGAGGTCATTCCACCGCTCTGCGTGCAAGAATTATGTGAGCCTGAGGGTACCAAGCTCTTCAGCATCTCACTGTAGCCTAAAATGTAGTCAATATTTTCGATTGCTAAGTTTTGAGAGTTTTGTTTCCATCTGTAACAGGGGTTTTGAAAACTGACAAGTCATTTCTATCAAAACAAGAAGCCTTTAAAATTAGAAAAGCAATGAAGGGTGTCAGCTCTCCAAGAAACAAATCTAGCTGAGGTCTATGGATGAAGTATCAGTTTCATTCATTTTATGAGCAGCTCTGAGCACTTCTATGTATGCCACTAGCAAAAAGGTAATGATCAAGAGATTTTTTGAGTTTCATCCTCAGTAATGCTTGCAGGTGGAATTATTTATCTATATTCCTCTCTGAGGTTAATTCCAAGAAGGTTCCAGTGTTATATGTGATAGCAGTCTGAAGCAGTCTGAAGCAGTCTGAAGAAGTCTTTAAGTTACTTTGGAAGTAATATAAAAAATTTCCATCAAAGCAAATTTTGACATAAGCTTTTTTTTTTTTGACTGAGAAAAATAATAGCACAAAGTAGCTCTTCATATGACATCCTTTATTCCATAAAACTGTTTTAGATTACTTTTTGCTATTGGGCAGGATAATTTTCATCTTTTGTGCATAAGCAATACCTCCTGGGAAAAATATTTTGTCAAAGGAACCTACTTGGTAAAGGTGAGTGAGAGCACTGAGGACCTAGGCGAGACCTTGCTGGGGAGTCATGGCCATATTTCAGACATTTGTGCATATATTTTGTCATTCACAATTCTTTCAGATTTTCCCCATACCCATTTTTTTTTCCACTTGAAATTTGAAAGCAAAAGCATAAATACAGTTAATGTATATTATGTTGTCTCTATGAAAAGCTGTGCCAGATTTCTGCATAAGTTTTCTGGCATTTTCTGCTGAGTTGAAGAACTGATTCTCTCTTCATCAGGTAGGACATTACATTAAGAAGAGTAAAGTACCTCTTGTTTGCTTATGTAAGTAAGAACACACTTTCATTGCCATGTACTTGATCTGGCTGAACTTCAGGTAGGTGCTTAAAGATGTTTGGAAACAGTTGATCATTTTTTGTTCCTTCTAGATATTTTCTTTCTGTGAAGTTCTCTGTTTCCTATTTCTGCTGGGTGTATAAGACATAAATGAAGCAAAAACAGATTGGTACCTATTTCTATTTGAAAAAGATTTAGTAGAAACCAGTAGAAAAAAATATTTTAATCTGAGACTGCTGGGTCAGTTTTGCACAACCAAAAGATTTGGAAAGAGAAGCTTGCAATCCCTCTATGCTAAAGAAATTTCTCCACTGAGATTTCCTAGGGTATTAGTGTGAGAATATTTCAGATATTCTGTCCTTCATGGTGATAAAGTGTGAATAAATAACTTTGAAGTTAGTGACTTTAATTGGTCAAATTATGCAAATTATGAAGAATGATAAATACTATTTTCCAGACAGGTTTAAAGGAAACAAAAGGCTAAATCTGTAAAAATGATTCGAGAGGGACTTAGATGTGTCTAACCTGTATACAAACCTGTCTTCTCCTCTTAAAAAGCAAATCTTTACCGGAAATAAAGCGCTATAATGAATTCAGCCTGCTGTGGAGAGGTCAGTTTCAGGGACTCCTGTCCCTGCTGGCAAGTGACTCAGATGATAAATTGCCAGTACGAATCATCAGAGTGATGCCTGGCAGGAACTGGATCTGGCCTTGTTCAGGCCAGCTTGTACTTTTTAATTAAAAAGAAAATGTTTCATATATATATATATATTTATATACATATATATTTTTCTTGTAACGGAATAGGGCTGCAGGAGGAAGTAGGCAGAGGGCATGAGCAAAAAGGGGAAATACTCCAAGAGGCCTTAAGATTCCTTTGCATCTTAGCCAAAATCAGGAGTCCTAATGATAATAAGGTTAGGAAGGGAAGAGAAGCAAAGAAAAAGACTCTGCTTATTTCTCAGCCTGATCATTTAACACTAGCTTCCAGGTAGTATTCATGCTGCATTTCCCAGATCTTTATGCAATTATTGTAACAAGGATAAAGGTAGTATCCATCACCTAGTATCAAGGCATAGCTTTGAAAACTGGGGAGAGGAAGATTTTTAGTTCAAGGATTTGAATTAGGTTGGTAAATGCATAAATGTCTTGGAGAGAAGCCAGGAGTTTTAATCCAGCAAAGTGGCACCTACTTCAAAGCACACTGGAAATCCTCCAGAGCCATCGGGAGACACTTTGGTCTGATAAAATGGGAATCTTGCATTGGAAAAACTCTGGTGGTGACATGGCGCCAGCTTCTCTAGGGGGCTGCTCTGGAGACTCACTCTGGGGCTCCAAAGCCTACAGCTACAGGCTGAAAGTCCTGGGCATTTCAGGCAGGAAAAAAATAAAAGGATGTCGCATAAACAGCAGAGTCTCCTGTCTCCTGTCGCTATGGAGAACTTCACATACAGATTACACTTTTGTAAATGATTGCTGCTCGTAGGGGATCATAGCGCCCAGTTTCTCCAAATTAGTAAGGGTTTAGACAGAAATAGATCTGGCTTAGTAAATCACAGAAGCAAAATAGCTTAATGGAAAGCAAAATAATTGCATGAGGACCGCTGACTCCTGTTTCAAATAAGTGAAAAGGCTGGAGTTCCACTGAAGTCCATATTTAATCCCACCATTCTCCTCTTTATGTGGGTTTTCTCATGTTCTGAAATACATAACCTATAATATGAATCAAGCCAAGTTATTAATGCTGAACTACAAGAGCTTGTCAGAATCTCTTTAAAATTAAGAAAATCTGTTCCTGGGTTAACTTCTTCAGTCCCAGGATGTTAAAAAATGTGCTGGGTAGGATGGCTGCATATTTTTGTTACTGTTTTTGTTTTCTGTTTGATTGCTGCTTTTAGTTGCTTGTGCACAGAGAAGAACATGAAGAGCTATGATGAATGCTGTGTAATTGAGGGAGAGTATGCTGCTGCTTGCCTTCTCTCATTAGAGCAATACAGTTCTCTTATAACTTCATCACTGGTCAGCATGATTAGATTCAATTTTCCATGGCATAATTGCTTTTATTTTTATTAATTTCTGTTTAATTATTTTATTGTATTAATTTGGGCTCATATATGATAGGATAATCTTATTCTGCTAAATACATTGCTTGATTTTTGTAGCTGGAAGGTCTTCAATTGCTACATTTCTAACCTTTTTGTTTTGTTCTGTCCTCTTTCCAAGGTGTTCTTTGAGCTCCATCAGCACTGAAAAGGAGTGATAACTCTGCCTAAAATGTGTTCATTGCAAAAGTCTTTTGGATTAATATGACTTATTTAAAATTCATAAATGATTCTTAAAGAGAACTTTCAACTTTGATTCATCACTTTTTTTTTTTTTTAATACTGCAAAGAATAGTCCTACATTTTTTCAAAGTCAGGACTTAAAAGTTGTACCAAAGATATTGCTATGTTCTTAAAGTGAAAAACTGTATTCACACCAAACTGGTATTATTATTATATCCTAGAATGAATTAAAGCATTTCAAAAGCAAGATACGTTATCTGTTACATGGGAGGTGTCAGGAGCCAGAGTGTTCTTAACAGATGTGACAGGGCCCTGGTTTGACCCCCGCGATCTGCGACATGACTGAGTTCTTGTTGATGCCAGGTAACGACTCACATCCATGTACGTTCTGAGGATCAGCAAAGCGACAAAGTGGGAGTCTTGTAAGACTCCCATTGGTAAAGAGCTTTGCAGCACGGGCTGATGACTTCTATAAGTCAATATTTAATAATATAGAAGTCAGGATCAGTGACTGAGACACACGCTATAGTGTGCATGAAGAAATGCATTTGAAATGAGGAGATACCCATACTTGCAGTGCCAGGAGGGCACATTCCATCATGACTGAACTGATGAGTCAAACTGTGGCTTTTTATATACCTTGAATAAGAGTGCTTTTTACACAGTTCCATCTAAGCTGAGTGTTGGAGGAAAAAAAAGAAAGTATTTTCCCAGTATTTATTTATGTTACAAGATACTATAATATGAAGTAATCATATAGCGTAATAATGTATCATAATAAATTGCAAAATTACAGTGAGCTATCTAGTATTCAGAGAATGAGTCAACAGGGTTTCCTTCACAATTCCTCTTACTTTTGCTTCTAGAGGCACTGGTAGGTACATTGCAGGTCCACACCAGGGCATTTCTGCTTGTTCATATCCTCCCTGATCCCCAAGGCATCGCTGGGACAAAAGGCAGCATCTTGCCAGAGGTCTTTGACTCTGGTTTTGCATCTGTACAACTCTGACCAACTCCTCATGTTGGCTGTGAGAGAAAGGCCTAAAATACGGGCTTCTGGCCTCACTGAAAGCATAGCACCTGTGATTGCCACAGAGCAGTATGCTCAGTAGTCTGTCAATTCATAAATATTAGAGTTGTGTCACAGCAACTTACATGAACCTGTAGTAAGCCTGTTGTTCCCCCATTACCACAAAGAACTCCTTGTGGAACAGAGCCCTTCTGGATGTAGCTGGCTGCTGCTTGTTGTTGCTGATGCTCTAAGGAGAAAATCTTCCCGCAAGAGAGCTAGAGTGCATTTCGCTTCTGCTAAGAAGATCAATCTTCTGCGGGGATGCTGCTGCATATTTGACAGTGGAAGCAGTCAGTGAGCAAAAAAGGCGACACTGCTGCTGCCGTTTCTATGGCACACGAGAGAAAAAAGTAGCAAGCAACCACCAGCAAACTAAGAGCCAGGAGTCACTTCTGCGTAGCAGAAAATAGCAGAGTCATAGCGGAAAAAGTTTCACTTCCAGAACTGCAATCATAATGTCTAAGCATTAGCAAGTGGCAATCAAAGGTCTGTCCTGTTGCTCATTAATAGTGTACTTTTAGCCAAAGAGCTAGATGCTCCTGTTGCGTCTTTAAGTTGCTCCCTTTGTAACCATGTCATTATAGAAAAGGCTGTGCTTTCGGAAGGGCACAGGAGGTCAGTTAGCAGGTTAGCAGTAATAGCCAAGTCCACCTAAACTTAGTGACCCATTACAGTCAAGAGTGAAATAGTATATCTGAATGTAATATATAAAAACATATATAAAGGGCTTTAGAGTCAAGTTATCTTGATAAGGACAGGGAGGCTGCAACCATGTTAAAGAAAGGTGCACATGGTTAAAAAATTTTCTCACTTTAAGTGTTCTCGTAAGACAAAGTGAAACTACTGCTTTTTTTTTTTCTTTCATTATCTGCTTTTAGATCTTTTAGACTGGACCAATTTATTTCACCCCTTGCCCACGTTTGGTTGAAGAATGAAAGGAAACTGAAAAGGCATTAAGACAAACTACTTCACATCCATAACTGTAGACAAGCAGAATATTAATTGTACAAGGAGCTGTGTAAGACATAGGAGGATAGTTGCCCTGCCTAACATCAGACACCCAACCGAGGCATTTCTGGAGACTGCAGTTTGTGGACTCTCCATAATCTCTACAGTTTTCTACCACAGCTAACTCCAGCGCTGTCTAGACTGCAAGGGAGAGTCCCACTCTCCATGCCAGAGAATTCAAATGACTCTCAGAGCATCCAAGTTAAATTTCTGTTTTCATTGGATGAATATAGAGTGGTATGAGCTGGAATGGATACTTACAAGTTGAGAAAAGGCTTATAGGAAGAAGGGACAGTCTCATGATTAAAGGAGATGAATGTCACACTGGAGAACTAGATACTTTCCCATCCTTGGTCAGTGAGTTCCCATGTGACCCCAGGCAACTCTGCATTATTAAATCAGGCATAAGTGGATTCTAATGATGTTCCCATAATTTTTTCAAGTGCCCTGTGGGAGGCTTCTGAGACCACATTAAGCAAAGATATTGACTGCTCACAAACACAACAGATGTCAGTGGGAGCTGTTTCACATCTGTAAAGAATGATCAAAAAAAAAAAAAGAAAAGATGTTAAGTGCTCTGCAGAAATTAAGTTTGGACTTTCTGAATTACAGGGCACTTTCAATCATTTAAGGAGCTTAAAAGCCATCTCTCTGCATCTCAGTTCCTTGACTGTAGGATGGAATGATTCCTGCTGACAAGTCTCACAATAGGACAAATTTGTTCATATTATGAAACACTTCAGATGTCATGAGAGAGCCACCCTGCTATCGCCACTAAATAAATATGAGTGGAAAGCTCTGTTAGTGAAGTTCGTTGGCTGCCTCTAATGCAGATGCGTGCAGAGAAAATGATAGCATGCTCTTATTATCTGTTGGTCTGTTAGCTCAAGATGCACAGGTCTGCTGGATTGATTCAATGCGTTCAACCTTGCCAGTGACAGATCTGTAAAGTCAGTATGGTGCCATGTGGTAACATTCTTCTGTTCTTTTTTTTCCCCCATAGTTCTTTTATTTCAGAAATTATGCCCAAGAAACATTTTGTTAATGGAATTTTAATGTTACAAAAAGAAACCTGGTGCCTGCAATACCTACTTGTAAAATAGCCATGTTACCTACTCCCACAAGCATGATGTGAAGATAGGTTTAGTGATGATTGTGATATTGTGTATTTTAATAACCTATTTAAACAGTTACACACAAACCATCAAGAAATTAACAATTTCTAGTCAGTGCCAGGACTTAACTGGTACATGGTGAGTGAGTCTAGGCTGTACCACGAACAACAGGATTACATAGAGATAGTGTGATTCTTTAGTCCTTGAATGAGAGAATGTGACTGAACAATAACGCCTACCATAGAAGACTCAGAGGAGGTGCGCAAAGGGTGATGTGCCCCTGAAGCTCTGGATGTAGGATGTAATTCACTAATCACGTCTATTGTACAGAGAAGTGGCTTTATTTCAGCTCACAGGGCACCAGGGGCATGACCTTGGTGACCTAGGCAGATGTGTCTGTTGAATGGATTAACTGGTCTAACCTTTTCTTCCTGAGTTGACCAAATGAATGTTAAAAGTCTCCCCGAGATTAGCCAGACCAGTATGAGGTACCTGTACGCATGGCTCAAGCCCACAGCTGAGCAACTAGCAGAGGAATTTTGGAGAGCAATGAGCTTGAGCTGCCCGCAATCCCTGTATTCCTTCCTGGTGAATGGGGATGCCCAGCATTGTGATGGTGAGCATATAGAGACCAGTAATGATATCTGTATACATGAATGTGCTTGTATTGTAATTTCAGTACATTGCTGAATTATGGTGCTAAATCAAAAATCCTGTGTAACATTAAGCATCTTAACATAAAAATAAACATTTACATTAAACATTGCACACTCTGTATACATACAATAGTAGAAAGAACTTGGTCAGAGAGTATTGGACTCTGATAGACAGGAAATAACAAAATATGACATTGTACTTAAAGCTACATCACAGAACAAATACAAAAGGGGTGAAAAAGTCTGCACAGCTGAGGTTGATTTCTAAAAGTTCCTGCTCCTGAGTGTTTGATTTTGCAACCTGAATTCTTCTAACAATATGGGACTTTCTATTTGCTTTTCTTTGTTCATATCATTTCTACTCACTGAACGCCAAGCCATACCTTTTGCTTATCAGATTGCTCTTGAAAGCCTTCTCAGCCTTCATTCAGAAGAAATTCCATGATTAGAACTGTAAAGGTTAAAACTGTGAAAGAACAGGTGCAATACTGCCTAAAGTATCCCAGCGCTTCAAGGTCTGGGAACAAGTTGGTCGATACTGGTGTAGATAATTCAAGAGAGTTAAATACGAGATAGTGATTATAACTGGTTTCTACAAAAGTATTGTAATGATGGGATCATATGTTTCCATCAATCATGTGATTCGATCCTCCTGATCATGGTAGTAAACTGGTGGACATGATCACCCACAGCAAAAGAAAGAAAACCGGTCAAACAGTAGTTAGTTTGCAGATCAGCTGGAGGTCAGAAAGACAGGCAGTAGTAGCCCCTGTGTCTTTTTGTGACACCACATTCATCACAAATTTGTACGGACAGTAAAACTCTACAAAAGCAGGTCTATTGGAGCATTTTTGTTTTCACTAAAACTGAAATATATAAGGCAGAAGAGCAAACTCTCTGAGGATAATATATCTTGTTGTCCTGACAAAATCAGGGTGAGTTGGTTTGCCTGTCTGCCTCCAACACATCAACAGGTTAATAGGGAAGGGAAATGAAGTATAGTTCCTTTTGGAGGCAGTAAGAAGCACGGAACTCAAATGTCCCAAACTGGACATAATGGGGTAAGATAAAAGTGACCAAGTAGGCACAGAAGAAGAGATGAAGAGCAAGAAAGTGATGAAGTAATCTCCTTTCAGTGATCCTCAAAGATTGCTATGGATCACAAGCTTCAGGAAAGGCAGACAGGGCAGATTCATGAATAAGGTAACCACACAGTTTTCCTCACTTTCTAAACAGCTACTGCTTGCTTTGTTACTCAGATCCAAGTTTCCCAGCTGTCACATGTTGGCAGACTGGCAGAAATAGGGTCGTTCCTGCTCTCTGCTGTTTTCCTGGCCACTGTTCACTGTGTGAGGAATGTTGTCAGTCTTGCAGTGATGCTGGTGTTGTAAATAGGTGTACTTCCCTCCCAGTCACTTATTCTTCAGGCCCACCTTGAAGGAGACACTCCTAGAACATCTCCTGGGCACTAGCATTTGTCTGCAATAGTAGCAATATTGTGGATCAGGGAGGCTAAGGTTTACTGAGCAACTTCACCTGTGAGCTTCCAGGTATCATATTTATTTGTGTTAAAAGGCCATTTCTGTAAAAGACATCATGAGATCCTGCAAAAGACATCATGAGATCCTTGACTCACTGTGAGTTTCAATCCAGACTGTTTTAGAACTTAAAATCAGGAAGCTCCGTTTATTCGAGGACATGTGTGATATACACTATTTTCATCATTGCTTAAATGACAAATCATTAGTTAAATCATCTGTCACTTTAAATTCTAAGAACAACTGAATGCGCTAAATCTCTTAAATATATTGACTGCTTATGACTGAATGAGGTTTACCTGCAGTAATTAATTATTTTTAACCAGACCTGGAGATGTGAAAGATGAAGTCACTTGTGAAACAACAACTTTAATACCCCGATAGATCTTTCTAAAATGTGGTTGGAATTGAGGTAAGTTTGCTAGTACTGATACTACAGGAAGAGGAGATTCTCAAATACCTCAAGGGGACAGGGAGGGATGGAAACACAAATATATGTATCACTCTGAAAGCATAGCTCCCTGTGTGTACATCAGCCTATCACACCACTCTCTGACCTGGCAACCCCCTGAATAGAGATTGCAATTGCCAGTTTTGATATTCCTACCCCTTGATGGGATGTGCACTAGCAACCCTAGGAATCACAATGGTGTAGAAGAAATGAAATGCAGTTTTGTATGACTACCACGGTCTCCCTCTGAGCTCCTAGCTACCTCAGGGTCTCACACTCAGCAAAAGAGAGATGGTTCTGGTTGAGAAACTTGTTGGTTTTAGCTGTTGGATCTAATTCATTAAATATTGCCTCGACATCTTGTTTTCTGGCAAGACCACCCAGAGGTGGCTATTTGTTTCTTGTCAGATGCTTGCAGGGAGCCAAGGGACTGTTGTAGCAGCAAAGAATGTCTCATTTGGCAAGTTCTTGGTTATTAGAAAACGCCTCATCCCAAGGTGACAGATTTTTGCCTTCACTCTGTTTTTACTTGAAATCAAATCCCTGTTCATATACTGCTAGTGGTTTATCACATCAGGACTGAGTGAGATAGAACAGTCGACTGAATTTTTTTTTTATACAGTAATCATTCATAGGCACAAAACTGTCATTAAATTCCTGGAGCATTGCAATTTTGACATTAGTCCTATCACACTTACACTGGTTCATAGGTCTGATATGCAACTGATTATGTCATTTCTAACTTCTTTCTGTTTAGCCATCATACCGTAAGCAGCCTTTGCAATCCTGTTGGCAGGAATCATGTCTGTCTTGAACTCATTTCTCACTTCGTCTTGCTGTTTATCTGTACCAACTTCCTGCAAAATTTCAATATTTAATCTTCAGGTTTTGGAGAAGTTTAACGCAGCTCTATCTGAAATAAATCCTCATCGGTATTCAAACTTCCCAGTGTGCTTTGATTGAAAAAATTCAAAATATAAATATCAAAAATCTACCTAGTAGCTTAAAAATATATATATATGTCACTGCTGTTACAATGAAACTGCTGTAGTCATGAAGGAATAAAGATCATAAGGTGTTATCAGTACATGCTGCTAGCAATTAAGCTGTTATGTTGCTGAAGTGAGTATTACAGATGTAATGAATCGGATGTTTATTTTAAAATAACAGCAACATGTACATATAAGTCATAAGCATCAGTTTCTGATCAGTTTTTGGTTTTAAAGTGTGTAACTGAGAAACTCGAACTCTTCTGTTATATTGTCACTCTCCTTAGCATCAGCTAGCATTTAACTCCCTGTGTAATGCCGCTGGCTTACTGAAAGACTTGCATATACATGGCTAGCCCTACTCAAGCTTGTGAAAGGATTTGTGTGCACTAAGACAAATATGATTCATATGCTATTTGCTATGTGTCTGGCCTTATCTGGCCTTAATCTCCCCAGCGCAAAACTTTCTACGTGTCCCGGTTTCTTCAGGATGACTTTTGCAAGAATTTTATCCACATCTGCTCCCATCAGTCAGCTTGGTGCACACAGGAGGCCATTCCTCTGACCATGTTCAGGTGTGCAAGTTATTAGAGCATTCCTTATCCTATAAACCAAGTCACCTGAAAAAAATCACTTAGTTTTATAAATGCTACTGAAAAAGTCCAATGCTCTCTTAAAATATATTGTAAGGTTCAACACAAGACAGTCTCCCATGGATCTTTTCCTTTCACTGCTTTTTAAATATCACTTCCCATTTTCTTTCATCCTGTGGCAAAATTTAATATTGGTTCATCAGTATGAGTTGTGCTAATGGGATATCTTCTACAGATTTTAGTCCTCCTGTACTGAGAACTTTAGAGGGCAGAAGCTGAGCATGTAAATCATCACTGAGACAAAGTTTAGTAATTCTGTGGTTATTTGTACCACGCTGGTAGTTGTTATACCTACAGGAGTCTTTATGAAGGCTGAATAATTATTTTCTTTAGCTGCTTCTTTGTTATTTTGTACTTAGTATCTTTCTTTATCCTCATTCCCTCTTTTGCAATATGCAAAGTCTCTTTCCTTATTGGACATTTTATAATTACAGGCTAAATGGAAAATTTTGCATAGAATTTAAGTGCTTGTTGTCTTTCGTGTTCAATTTTGAGATTCCTTAGTTGACATCCAGGTTTTCATTTCCAGTTATGCAACCGTACCTGAGTTGTTTTTTTTTTTTTTCAAATGTACTTTTTATTACCTAGTGGTTCACTGTGGCTTTGAATAAAGGCCATATAATTTATTTTGATATGACCAGAGTTCTGCTGTGTCAAAATAATTAAATAAACCTAAATATAAACAAATAAACCCAAAAACGAACTTGAGATATGTACAAAAGGGAGAAAAAAATTTATGCTAAAATGAATCTGCTATTTCAATACAATGATTGTCTTAATAATAAATCTATAGACTGAAATGTATATGACGTCTTACAAAAGGCTTGCAGGGATGTCCACCAAGGCCAAGTCAAAGGTTTAACTTCCATTCAAAAGAGGTTATTAGTCTAACTTTCTGATTTTCAGAGGCATTAAGCATTCCTCACAATGACAATTAGATTGGTGGATTTCAAAGTTCCTAGTAATTCATCTTTAGGTTAAATTCATTCTCTTGGAACTTAATTATGTACCTTGTCTCAGTTCCCAAATAAGCAGAATTGTGCGAGAACGTGCTCACTTTTATCCCAGAAAACAAACTGCATGCTAGCAGATGATGCCTAGAATATTGACATATACACAGTTTGGAAGAGTGACCAAATTGATTCATCTAGAAGCAGGCTTATTTTTTTATGATGTTATGAAACTGAATGGCTATTCTTAAAGCATTATGGGCATTTTTTTCATATGATAATGGTTACCTAGTGTTAAATTGGACTGGTTAATGGAAAGGGCATTCCCCATGGCAAATAATAAAATTTTAGCTCTTAGGACTAGTCTCCATTCACTCCAATTCACTCCATTTCTTATGCAACTCTCCTTTATTAAAGCTCTTTCTGAATTTCATATTAGATTGCAGCTATGATCTGTGTGAAAAAGTCAGCCTATTTTTTTGCCTGTAGCTCATATTGTTGTATGAGATGTAATGGATGAGATCTATTTTCACAAAATTGCTGTAACCTTTCTCCCTATGGTGGAAGGCTTTCCTCCATAACAGCAAGTTCATCTGCCTTTCTACTCAGTAGCCAACTATCCACAAAAATGTTAAGTGCTGAGGAGTTTGACTTTGTCAGGGTAGAAGTATGAGAGACATCAGTAGGTCCATTATGGACTTCACCATTCTTTTGGGTCTCTCTGGAAAATGCTTCCATGACATGGTGCTGACATTTTGGTGCTGTTGAATACAGGATTGTCTGAGAACATGAACAAAGCAAAGTTTTAAGAAAGAAGTAATATCTCTTATTAACCAGATTACATGTTAGATTGCCAAGATCTTATCCTTAGCTTCCTCTTTTCCTACTTCTATCAATAAAAGGATACCTCCTCTCTACAAATTGTGTCTCACTCATTGTAGAAGTCAGTGTAAAAGATTAAGAACAGTGCTTTTCATCTGAGTGTTTTTGAAAATGAATGCTGGCAAAAATTCTTTCTTTCTAGCCCTGAAAAGTGAAGCTCCTATGTACCTCTCCCAGCTAATGTGCTTCAGCTTGCTCAGCAGCACAGGATGCAAGGAAGGACCTGATATTGGTCCCCCAAAAAGCTATTTTTGGTGATGTGGACGCCTGCACATTAAGAACTGAACTGAGTAAAGAAAATACGATCTTACCAGTGGTAGCATTTACTTAGTCATTGGCAGTCAGGGACTCATTCTAAAGCAGAGACTAAAGGTTTCCGTTTTCATTTGCAGCTCCCTGTACAGCCATGATCCTTTGATCAAATCTTTCCTGCCCAGACTTTGTATATGATTTCTGTCAAAATGTGTTTGAGGTGGCCCCAGGAGACATCAACTTTTCCTTTAAATTATGCAAAACATCTGATTTCCTCTCCGGGCTTTATGGTCAGACTAACAAAATCACTGTGAACTTACATGCAAATATTAGTTTCAGTCACTTTTACCTTTTTTTTTTAACATAAGCTTTAGGCATAGGTTTGTCTTTTATAAAGCTTCTATATGCAGAAATTAAAACCATGCAGAGAACTTTCAGTCAGATAAAGTCTGGTTAAGAGTCCTATATTTCTGACTCTAATAAATAGTCAACTCTACAGTTAAGGGTTTGTGCACTTGTAAGACAGTGGAAGGATAAAATATAAACAAAACAAAAACAAACAAACAAACAAAAACGAACTCATAAACTCCAAGGGAACATAAAGCCTTTTGATTTAAAGGGGTTTAACATTAATCATAAGAGGCACGATTGTCACTGGTTATGCAATATAGACCCGCTCTTTTTGTTTCCTTTCACTCACTGTGGAAGTAGAGCACAAAGCAGTCACTTTGGTTTCTTCATCAGCGTTTTGAAATGCCTGATTTAACTGAAGAGATATGGGACACTGTCTTTTATCTGTATCCTGACAGTTGTGGCTGTGCTGTGCTGGTCTGCAAGCTTTCCCAGTCCCTGCAAAAATTGTCCTCTGCATTTCTAGCAATGCAGTGTGTATGTTTTCAAGCACAGAATGAATATTTTCTGTGAATATATTAGCCACAGTCTGCTTTCTGCAGGCAGCAATGGGGGGAAACTGATTATTCGAGTACATAAGTAACAGTTCTCAAATAATGGGAGAAGGCAGGAAGGGAAGAAAATGTCAAAGGAAATAAATACCTTTTCTATTCATGTATAATGTGATTTCTCCACAAAGGAAAACAGCTTTATTTGACAGCTAATTTTCCTTTTCAACTTTCATTATAACATGAACATGATTAAATACAAGAAGAAATAATAAAAAAAAACACAAATTTTCGGTCTCCAGTGTGTTAACACTTGGGAGAGTGACATTAAATTTATGTGGTACGGGAAAGCCAAACATGCATCACTCATATATATTTATGAAGAAAAATGATCATGTTTTCTAAGAAATTCAGACCTACGGAAGAAAGGAAGGCAGTTAACCCCCAAAAGGATTTAAGCATTATAATGGGCAAGCCATTCAATCCGAGTCTGTGGGCGTCCTGGAGAATGAGATCCTTGGCCATATAAACAGGAGAATGATGAATAGGAGGGGACAAATGGTTTTGCTTTTGTAAATGATACTTTTATATTCCAGTCATCTTTTAAGCCCATATTTTAAGAGGGTTTTTGAAAAACATGAGATGATAGAATAAAGGAGAGTAAGAAAAAAAAGAATGATGAGCTAAACAAAAGTCTTATCTCACAGTTGCATAAGCACATGAAGTTGGCATAAACCAGAGTTCTGTCTGGAAAGGGTTATTCTAGCTTTCTCAGACCTGCAGTTTTCTGTCTTGATTCTTTTCTTTGGAAAGGGGCAGATTATTTTTGGACTGATTCATCACACAGCTGCAGAAATTATACGTACAATGAAAAGAGAAGACAGTAGAGGACAGGAGTTGGTCAGAACTTGGTCCCTTATGATGGCTCTACGCTCTTGTAAGGGAGAGAGTTCAACAGCTGAATTTCTTTAGCTCATCAGAAAACCTTAAGTACTTTGATTAAGTATTGCCAAGTGGATACTGAGTATTAAAAGGTTCTTCAATGCCTTTAAGGAAGGAATAAGAGCCAGCTCTTAACACCTGTTCTTGCTCAAAAATAAAGTCAGGAAAACAATAATTTAATGACATTAAAAATCAGGAGGAAAAAAAAAGTAAGCCGTGGATTGTCTTTTCTGTGTGTTTTTAAATCAACAGCAAATGCCTTTCTGTAAGAAAATATGAACATTCAAAGATACAAAATGTAGCCTATAATCTGTAAGAGGTCATACTAGGTGGTTTAAGACTCCCTTCTTGCCTTGAACCGAGTGAAATAATGCTGTAGAGACCTGAGCAATTTTATCTAAAATATATTGTAAATCTTTTACTTTCTTTTTCTTTCTTTTACTGATGCCTGAATATGGGTGCAAAAATAATTTGATTTTTATTTGAAATAAATTTCAGGTTACTCCTGGGCAAAAACAAAATGAAAAAAACCAACCAAACAAACAAAAAAACAAAACAAAACAAAAACCCCAAAAATGCCCAGCTGCTCTAAAGATTCAGAAGAGACATTGGCATTGAAGAGGGAGAGGAAGGCTTTCCTGTGGATATTATTGGAGCTGTGGGTGCTGTGTTTCAGACCTTGTTCGATGAGCTTTGATTTTGCTCCCATCTATGTTCCTGTAAAAATTCTCTAATCTGCCTTAAATTCAGCTACATTTTAGCATACATTTTGATGCATCTTGGGCAGATAGATAGCAGAAGACTGCTGAAGCCAACTCCGAAGTAGCAGGCCTCACATTGTGTGTTCAGAATAGCAAATGCCTTTCCACAAATACTTCCATCCACTTAGTTTAGTTACAATGGTAATTTTGTGACGATGAAACTTTCCTCCTAGGAATGTGGTGTGTGGGCTACTATCTCCCAGAGCAAATTTTGAATTGTGCTTGGTGTCTTATGTTATGATATTGAGCCCATGAACAGAAAATCATCACAATTTCTTGAGGCTTTAAGCCACTGCATTTATACCACTCTCTAATGCCACGGGTTTTGATTTACAGCAGCCAGTATATTTTCCATCAGAGTTACAGGTTGCTATATAAAGCAACCTCTTGTAAAAGAAGCTAGTGATGTTCCCAGGAGTCCCATAGATCGAAAGTTGTGGGTCTAGTGGATGCTGTTGCTGTGTGCAAGTCAATAAAAAGAGCTTGGTTATAGTTATCCAATATCTAATATGGGGGACTCTAAGTATTTTATTATTTGAAATGTGTAAATTCTTACTAATAAAAGGATTTAATTTTATAGATGGGAAGCTTGAGGGATAAAGGGATAAAAAAACCCATCTGTGGCTAGATGGGGTTGGTCTGTTTGTTTGTCTGCCATGGCTTGCACTGACTGTTGCAGTCAGTCCTGTCTTCTTTCCTATTTTCCTGGGAGAGGGGTCTCTATTCTGTCTGAGGAGGTCTGTGTGTCAGTGGCTAGAGAAGGACCCTGGGTGAGGTGGCCCATGGGTCTGCGGTGCCAGGAGCTGGAGCAAATGCGGGTCTGTGAGACCCCTAGATTTGAGGGGTTGGAGCTGCTGAAGCCTTGCCCCACTGGACCACTATTTTCAGCCTTCTCACCTAATATTTCTCTTTTGTTTAATAAAAATAAAGGGCTATCAATTTGCCAATAGTGGTGGTAAAAGTTTTATTAATTAATACAGTAATAAGAAAAATAAGGAAACCAGATTTAAAGTTTAAGGCGATTGCATGAGCTTAACAAGCATTGTACAAAATAAGCTAATTAATTTTGAAAAGGCAGCCATGCTAATCCTGCCTTTACCACCCGCTGTGTACTCGCAGCGCCTCTCTGTTCCCTGACCTTACAATAACCTCTGGGGCAGCTGTGCAGGCTGGTGCATCAGTCAGTCCCCAACTGACCGTGTCTTTCAGATACACCCCCATCTGCCGTTTGTCCATAAGCTGAAGATGAAGGTCTTTCTCTTAAATGTTAAAAATATTTTTATTTTATTGGGTGACTAGAGAGTAATGCAATAAGGAGTCAGGTGTATATTTTCAAAGTTGGCCGTTCTGTCTGTTTCTGTCTTAAAATGTTTTTTCCACAGATCATAACCCTTTTTCTACTGGCTGAATGATTTTCACTTATCTGCCTGAATGATGTAGAAGCTAATTTAGTCTAACCTAAAGGTCTAGGCACTCTCTTTGGAAAGACACGAGCAACTCCAGGAGGCATTTTATCCTCTCCTTACACAGATGTGTACAATACACTGCTTCCCTTCCCTCTCTTGCCTATGAAGACAGTCTAGTCACTTCGTCTACATTTTATATGGGTGAACTTATCTGAGATCAGTCCTCCCTGAAGTATCTGTTTGGCTCATGAGAAACATAATCCAGCACTGTGGTTTCTATCAGATCTCCACACTACACCACAGTACAAATCATACATAAAAATAATCTCAATTTCTACTCTGCTTTTTATTGCATTATGGTCACAACATGCAGAAAATGGAATGAATGCAAATGTCCAGTAAATTGACAATGAAGTGACGGTGCTCATTCATTCATGCATGCTCTATATCAGTTACGAGTTGGCTTGTAATGCCAGCTGTGGTTGTACTTGCATTTCTAACAAGAAGAAGTATCCTTGCTGTGTAGATTACATCCCTAATACTAGGCTTTTGTGAGTGAAAACTTCTTTAGTAATGGAGACTTGGACAGGACCTACTGCAAACTATGCTTCTGTGCATTTATTCTGAATTTATTCAGTCAAAACTATGAGAAAAAGGCTATTATTCTAAGTGAGAATGAAGCATTATAGAATATTAGCAAATAGACTGGAATTTAATGAGTCAACTTAGGCAGCCCAGAAGGAATACATATGCTTACAGAAAATTTTCAAAGCCTTAAATCAGTGTCCAAACTTTTAGGCATATTCAAAATAAATTCTGGTTATCTTTGAGGTTCTCTTGCTATCCCCATAAGTTACAAGTCTTGATCATACGTGGAGCGCGGAAGCACGGAGTTGCTTGAGACACAAGTCTCAGAGGTAACCCATAGGGCACACGGTATGCATTCGACACTGCCTTTCACAGCTCTCTGCTATATTTCCAGATGTACCTACATAATTGCTTCCAAGGAGCTTTGAACATTCCTGTGTATCAAAATAAATGGAGAGGACTCTGTGTGGTCACACCACCAAGCTTATTGCACAATGTATGCTTTAGCTATGCGCAGACAGACAAAAAACAAAGTGTGCACCTGGAGGGCTGGAGGGAGCTGCGCACGGGAAGGGCACGGTAGGAATGGGCTCCATCTCTGATGGAACAGCTTGGACATAAGCTCAAATCGCAGCATGTCCCCTGAGGCATCCATATGTGTCACTCACCTCATCCCTGAGGATCTAGTAACTGGGTGCTATCCTTTACATGAGATCAAAGTGCTTTCCAGCCAGGTCCTGGGTCTCAGCTGAGCGAGATGCAATGATAGATCAGATAGGTGCTCATCTGTGCCCTCTGGGTTGCCCTTATAAGGTTGGTGGAGTCTAAAGGTAATATCAGTTGTACATTGGCTGCTGACAGGAAGGAATAGTTTGCCATCTAATTTCCTGCCTCAGTAACCTGATTTGTAGCAAGGACAGTGCAAGCATTCAAGCAGCCAAAAGCTGCTAGAGCAAGAAAATGAGGTGGGAGGGCGGCTCGTATGCTGGGAACATGGTGCTACACACTGGAGGGTTCTCCAGTGTGTGGAGAGAGAGGAATACCCATGAGCAAATGAGGCTTCATGGAGTCTTATAGTAGTGGTAAAAAGTATGAGAGCACTGCCTTGGTTCAAAATAACTCAAAATAACCACCTCTAATTGCTTTCTGTGGGATCAACTAATTATTTGGCTTACTGCCATGCACATCCAAGGCAAAAAGAAGTACTTTTCTCATTTTTTTTATTTTCAAATTTCAACTCAGAAAAGCCATTTTTTTTTCTCCTTCACAGCGCTAGATGAGCATTTGGCATCAAAAGTAATGGGTTTTAGCTTACTCTGCTAATGAGAGAGAAACATCCCAGTCCAAGAAGGCACGAACACAGAAAGCAGATGGCTTTTGCTATCTTTTCGTTAAGATGGCCCTTAGTATGACTGTGCTCCACTGCCACGGTAAGCAAAAGGAATCAAAAGATCTGTGTGATGTTACTCAGCCAATGACAAATTTGACCTTCAAGATTAACATTAGAAACACTTTAAATAAAAATGTTTTAGTTCCCCTTTCATTTATTTTGTAATCTCTGTGTGCAATCACTTGTTCCCCTAATTGACTGATGAAATAATTAGTTGACTCTGGCATTCATTGGGGCTTCTTTTAATTAGAAAATTCATTTCATTAGACATAGTGTCAAAACAGGATTCTATCTGAAAATTTTCAGAATTAATGTGTTTTCTGTGCAGATATTTTAGTATTGTCTTCTTTTTCATAATGTAATTTTCTAACTTTCTTTATTTTAACTTTTATTTAAATTATCCAGTGCAGGCTGGATTGGGGTTTTGTTCCTGTTGTTTCTCCTACAATTTCATATTATTTTATTTAGATGTGTGTGCAAAACATTGTAACTGAATCCTTACAACATGTTCATCTTGTCCCAGAGTAGGCAAACTGGAATTTTGAATGAGCATTTAAAGAACTAAAACTGATTTGCTATAAAGCTCTTAATTTCTTTATGAAAATGTCTCAGCTTTTATCAGAATAAGAATAGCAATAATCAGTACTTTAAAAGTCACCAAAGAAGTACAAAAAACAAATAATATGTTGGAAAAAATGTTTCTCAGGAAAGAAAAAGGTAGTTACCTTTTGGTGCAAAACTGTTTAAAAACAGTCAATATCAGTATCTGTATCATATGTGATATACCCAATAACTTTTTTGCACACCGGTCCTGAAATGCACATGCGTAAAACCCTATTTATAGATGTGAATAAGCTGCACTTGTGTTCGTCCTGCCTGAGAGCATATCCTTCTACCTGTGGGACACTAGAAGGATGTCACAAAAAACGTTATTTGGAGATAATTAATGTGAATGAAGTTGCACGCGCATGAGAGGAAAGTGAAGCATCACTAAGATAATTCTCCATATGTGAGCATTCTCCTTCCCAGCTGGAACCGGGGAGAGCAATGTATTTTACTGCTTTACTGCTAATGGGAAGTTGTACCTCAGAATAACTCTGGAGGCAATATTGGTTGTTCACAAACCTTTGAGAGTGATAAGCTAATTGTCCTACTGAATATAGAAAAGCCTAGACTCATTAGAGCTTTGTAAACACTTTATCTGGCTGAACTTATGCTTCTAAATTACTTTTATCAAGCTATGTAGTACTGGTATTTTTTTATTATGCAACGAAGAAAGAAAATCACTTCAGGTACCCTGCCTCGCACAATTGGTTAATGATCATACAGGAAAAAAATACCTAATCTCATGTATTCAGCACATTTTGCAAGATGTGTGTAGTAGCTAAATAGCTGTGTAGTAAATAGTGTGTAGTAGTTAAATATTACGAAAATTTTATGAAAAATTTTCAAACAAATATAGTATGTAAATCTGTAATTTGGTGTATGTTACTGTTGCAGCTGCTAATGAATAAAAATGTGATAATGGAAGATGACCCTCTCAAAAGAACATAGTCTTCAAAGAGTCCTTTTCTGTGATAGCATTTTTTTGCAAACCCATTTCATGCATGGTGAAATTCCTTATGTAGATTGTTTTTGTCCCCTAGGAAACAGAATTGTATGATAGTGGGATAGAAATAAAAAATCCTGTATTTGTCACAGGATTCGCTATCTACCTGCTGTGTATCAAAGGGAGAGAGAGAGGAAGAATACTACTTGAAGGTATTGTCATAAGACTGCAAGAAAGAAAGTACAACTTTGCTTCCTCCTGCCCTTTCTTATTCCTCTTTGCTCAGATCTCCTTCTGCTCTTCTTTCCTGAACAGTTTTTTGCATATTGGTCTTAAACACATCGCTATGTTTTCACTGTAACGTATGACCCACGGGCAGTATAACTCACTGTATTTTGCTGCATGTGTATAGATTGGTTTGCACTTGGGAGAGAGACAGGTGTCATTGCTGGCGTTGAGGATTGCTCTGCAGAGAGTTGGAGAAACGCTCTTCTGCTTTCTCTGAGGTTCTGGGATGAAGTACTATAAGTCAAGGAAATTTGTTCAGGTGATTTACTGTTGCTTTCCAAACTAGGCTATTCTGACGCCTGGTACCAACTACTGCTAGGCTGGGACTTTGGCAGTAGGAGATTTTGGGTATATTTTGAGGGAGTTCTTTTCTTTTATATATATATATATAAATTCAGCCTGTATGTAGTACCCTCAAAAAATTTACCAGCTATTAGTTTTTTTCACACCTCCAGTAGATACTTTTAGAAGTCTGCAGCATAGTCCATGCATGTGCTGGAAACAAGCTCAAGTTATTTTCTGCGTATTTGAAGTCATACATAGATGCAGCATTTTTGCCTCTTTCTCTCTCTCTCCGAAGTACCTGTGTACTTGATCATGCTTCATTACCTTGCATTTTCTAGCTCTTGCAGTTGCTTATCTGACACTTGGATTCCACCTACCTTTAGTGTCCTTCCTCCAGGTACCTACAATCATTGCGTGATTTTTCTTCATTAGAGGAGCTCTGTGTAGATATCTCTCTCTCACTTGAGCAGATATGGCAAGTACACTTGATCTTTTTTCATTAATGTCTCTGTCTCAAGGATGACTGTGAAGTAGCTGATCTTTCTTTATTGCTGTCTCTCTTCTCAGTGCCCAGGACCTAAATGTTCTGACTATACTGCTCTGCTTATGTATTTTAATTCAGCCTGACCGCCAGTGTCATCTCATGGGCAAAGCTGGAATGAGTTGGAACTGCAGGGGCTGTGACAATTTCAAGCTGTCCAATCCAACCTTCTCCTAGAGGCTGCAGCCTGGTGCTATGGAGAGCCGTGCCGTGCATGATTCAGGTCCTGTACCTCTGTAACCTGGTGTATGAAGGGGTATGTAAAGATGCACCATACATGATTCAGGTCCTGCATCTCTTTAGCTTGGTGTATGAAGGGGGCTCAAAATGAAGAAGGGATTGCTTGAATTCCTTGGCCAACATGCTGCAGTTACCTTATGTCTGGTTTGGCTATCAGGACAGAAGTTGGGAGCAGACATGAGGAGCTGGAAGTCATTGCAGCTGTTTAATAACGTCCCGGTGGGCACTGTTTTACTGCTCATTGGAATGCTTCCTTTTTAAACTGACTGTTCCTTTTGTCTATGCTAGCATTTTCCTGACCATGATATTGCTGAGACAACCGTAACAGTACAGGTAGTAAATTTTAAGAAATGAATGTACTGTGGACAAAGCTCCACTGGCCCATATGTCATATTACATTTCGCTTTTAGGAGCTTATTTAGCAGTGTACTGGCATAATTCTTCATCTTTCTAAGCTGGAAAAAATGGAGTGTGCTAACAGTACATGCAATGTAATAACACATGCATTGACCGCATGCTTTCAGAGATGGATGAGACAAGCATAGGTTAATTAAATCTGACCAGAAAATCAACCACATAATGTCTGTGTATAAATCCTCTTAATGGAATAGTCACCTCTTTCTACCAAGATGCTAGCTCTATAAAAGCTGGCACTGAAGGCTTCAATTTCTAGTCTAAGATGCCTTCAATAGTTTCTGATGAAAAACTCAACTAGTTATATGAATTGCCCTGCTAGAAGAAGAGCGATTCATGCCAACTTATTTCAGGGACCTAAAGGACTTCTGTTACAGCCTTACTAATGATGGTACCTATTTCTGATAAACTCAGAGCAGTAACTTGGTAAGTACATTAGCATGTCTAACCTAATTAGAGGGTGAAGTTATTGGGAGTCATTAGTGAACTTTATTTTCATTGTTTTACTTCTGCTGTTTAAAGGATTCACTCTAATTCTCACAGTCTCTCAGTTTACTGAGTTTAAAGTATTCTCCCAAAGGTTTCAAAATACATATTTTAGCTGACTTGAATGGCCCAGGACTTACCTTCCTTAAATAAGAATTTTCAGCCTACTGCTTGTAGGTTTGGTATTTCATTCTCTGTTTCTTCAAACGTGATCTGTCATGGCAATGTTAATTATTGACCTTGCAAGTTGCAGTCGCTTATAGCACTATGCAATGTAATTGCCTCATATCTGACAATAGATTAAAAGTAAAATGTAACAAGAGGAATATAGATTACTGAAATTCCCAGACTGGGATGCAGCCAGCACAAGTAGTCAAATTAAGACTATTCTATGTGATTTGCTGGCTCTCCTACCAGATGCATTACTCTCCAAGCTGACTTTGCCAAACTGCCATTCTGGGGAACTGGGCCTGAGCTCACTGTGAAGCAAAGAGGGACAAGCACAGACAGAGTCTGAAGAGCAAACAGAACACACATGTCCATCTGCTGCCTGTTTCAAGGCAAGTATGGCCCTCGATGCACACAGAAAATATTTTAAAATAATAATCAATCAATAATAAATTATTATTGTAGTGAAAAATAAGTATAAACACAAATATAAATAATAAAATAAATATTTGAAAATTAGACACACACCATGGGAAGAGTGAAACAGTGATATCTGAAATTTCAATTTAAAAATGTTTCCTCTAATTATCCTTCTGCTTTGGGAATGAAAGAAAATGAAGAATGAGAGCAAAATTATCTGATTGTCATTTTATTACATTTCTTTGGTTGAGAACTGAGGGCGAACTGAGTATATCCCTTTTTAGTAGTGGCTAAAGATGAGTAAATAGATTCTATAGCATGTGAATAGGAATCAAAATGTTGTCCATATTGTAGACTAACCCTGAGCTGTAGTTTAATCATCTTCTCATTCTTTCATGTGGTTGCAGCACAAATGTATGTTTGTATGTGCAAAACAGCGGTTGTATACCCCTCTTTGTGCTGTTATTCAGAAAGATCTAGACAGAATGGAGAGTTGGGCAGAGAGGAACCTCATGAAGTTCAACAAGGACAAGTGTAGGGTCCTGCACCTGGAGAGGAATAACCCCAAACATCAGGACAGATTAGGGATTCACTTCCTGGAAAGCAGCTCTTTGGAGAGGGATTTGGGAGTCCTGGTTGACGACAGGTTAACCATGAGGCAGCAATGTGCCCACATGGCCAAGAAGGCCAGTGGGATCCTGGCTCCATGAGGAGGAGCGTTGCCAGCAGGTCGAGGGAGGGGATCCTGCCCCTCTGCTCAGCTCTGGTGAGGCCGCACCTGGAGTACTGGGGGCAGGTCTGGGCTCCCCAGGACAAGATGGACGTGGAGCTTCTAGAGAGGGTCCAGGGGAGAGCCACAAAGATGTTTAAGGGACTGGAGCATCTATCATATGAGGAAAGACTAAGCGAGCTGGGCCAATTTAGCTTAGAGAAGAGAAGATTGAGAGGGGATCTGATCAATATATATAAATACCTGAGGGGAAAATGTAAACAGGATGGGGCCAGGCTCTTCTCCATGGTGGCCAGTGACAGGGCAAGGGGTAATAGGTACAAATTAAAACATAGGGAAGTTTAAAATAGGAAATTTTAAAACACAGGAAGTTCCATCTCCATGTGAGGAAGAACTTCTTTCCTGTGAGGGTGACAGAGCCATGGCACAGGCTGCCCAGAGAGGCTGTGGAGTCTCCTTCTCTGGAGATCTTCCAAACCCGCCTGGATGCCGCCCTGTGCCCTGGGTGTCTCTGCTGGAGCAGGGGGATCGGACTAGATGATCCCTAGAGGTCCCTTCCAACCTCAACCACTCTGTGATTCTGTATACAGCTTACAGTTATTTAAATCTGAGGCAGTGACATTTTCAGTTTCTCATCTCTTTTCTTGAGTTGGAGCTGTGTTATTGCTGCACGATGTTTATGGCAATATTAGCAGAAACTTTTTTCAATAGATAAATAGAGAAGAGAACAATGAGAAAAAATGCAAGACGGAATAAAGAAAGTGTCTGATAGCCAGGTGGAATTCCCTTGTTTTTTCAGATTCATCCATAGTAGACTGGCCATAATTATTATTTTTTCTTTATGTCAGTATATATTTCTCAAGTACTTGCAATTTTGCTACAATGCATCTGAAAGCTTTTCAGGCTCACTGGAGAGGACCGAATGATAGCTCTTGGTAGCTGTCCCTGTAATTGAATGAGAAATCACTGAAGCAAAGCACTCAGTCATGTTTCTCAAGTTCCACTCGTATTGCTTCATTAGCAAATAAAGTGAAAGTTGATGCTTTATGACATTTGGGTTGGTGTCTATGTCCCCAAAGGTGCTTTGAAACGTCAGTAGGGCTTCAGGTAAATCTTTCGCCTTATTCCAAATGCACTTGTCAAGGGACACAACAAACATTACGCAACAAATATGGCTATAAATATAAATTTTGACAGAGGTTTTCTGAACACATTTGTCCTGGGTAGGGTGGCAGGGAATATATTCTAGAGAGATAGAGCCAAGTTTTTCAATTAGAAGTATATATAGGATGGGATAGAAAAAGAAGCATCTTTACACAGCTCAGTGTGTGTTAGTCTCTATATGTGCCCCGACAGACAGAACCTGGAGGGGATCCACAGCAGTTTCCCCATTAACAGTATATTTTGGCAGCCACAAGGAAGACTTAAACCTCAAAAGTATTTCTAATACCTCTACTGGTCCTGTGGAAGGGTGGCAGGTTGGTGCAGAGAGCCAATCCTTCCTGGTGACCCTTAGCTTAGAATAATTCCTGACAGAAAAAAAATATATAATAAAACCAGAAACATTACAATGGAGCAGTGGTACACAGGGCATAACGTTGGCCTCATGTACAGACTTCAATAGCAGAAAATGTACACCCTTTCTTACAGAAGAGATCACTGGGGAAATTCTCAGACCCTAGGTGAATTAGTTCCAATTCAGATGGCCATAAAGGTAATTTTAAGCAACTTCATCAGGAAAAACAAAAACAAACAAACAAAAAAACCAAATCTGATTTCTTATGGCAACCTAAGCCTGAGGTACTTTTGCACTTTTTTTTGCCTGCTAAATTACAAACACAGTCATACAGGTTTTACCTTCCAATATCTTTTGTCTGTTACCATACACAGACGTTTTAGGCTCATTTTCCTGACACTGAATAGAAGCCTCACTATATCACTCAGCAGAAAAAATAGTTGCCAGACAGATGCTGTGATGCACCTTGCTGTATTGTAAATGAGAATAAAATAATCCTGTTTGTTAGAATTCCAGGCTTTCCTACATCTGATATTTTAAGGTTGCTTTAAAAACTGCTATTTTATTATACAGTAATACAAGTGCAGACTGAATACAGCTGAAGGAAATTCATGAAAAACTGTCATAGGATTATTAATGAAAACTTTTTTTGCCGTATTAGTCAACTTCTGATTATATACGTATGAAAAATAGCAGAATCCTGGAGCTGTGAGCACCACGGCTGCATTTTTTCACTAATCGTCCATTCTGAATTAGAGAAAGCTGTCACTACTTCACTATTATTTTCATTAGTCATTTTTACTTAGACAATATTTTTCCCACATGCTCTTCTACTCATCTTTTGGGGAAAAAAAGAGAGCTAATTATGGTGTCAAAAATGCAATGGAGAGGAATGCTCATTTTCATTATCTTTTTTTTCTCTTAAATGGATTTTTTAAACTTTCTTTAAAATAGTTGTTAGATATATGATGTATAGCTAACTGAAACAAAAGGTCTTATTTGTTCTTTGTTCATAATTTCTCACTTTTTCTAATAATCAAATTGGATTATGTGATGTTTTGTTCATTTAAATGAGGATTAAGATCTTCAAATTCTAAAAAGTAAACAACACAAATGATATGGCCTAATAAATTCACTGATATAAAACTGACTGGTTTTATGTGTAATAAATGATAATAGAGAAAGGGAAATGATGTAACAGATAATCAGATTAGGGTGTGTAGAGATTTAAAATCACTAACCATTATAGACAAAGTTGCCATTGGAACTTGTTTTTATCATTTATTGCTTTGAGAAGTCTTTATAAATACGAAATGAGGAGGGTTTATTAAGTCCAGTGAGAGGCTGCATTCATGCTAGATAAAGAGTCATACTTCTAATTAGAATCAGTCTGAAAGTGTCTCTTGCTCAGTGTTCAGTCAGCACACTGTCATCAACTACCAGTTTCAGCTACATTTTTGAACAGTGACTTTTTTATCAACCCAGGACATTTTTGGGTATCAAATCTGTGGCCACAACAATAGTTAACTGAATTACGAACAGAATGGGTCCATCTGTCTCTGAAAAATACTCATTATTCGGCTGGATTATAATTCAGACCGTGTACCAAAATCTAGTTCACAACTGGATACATAAAAAATTGTGCAAACGTAATAATGGACTTGAAATGACAGTGAGCATGAGCCACTGGAAGGCAGGGAAGAACACTGGAACTGCCGTTAGTACAGCAGTGCGTTATTAAAAGCCTGCAAAACTATGGCTGTAGGTCTATAGGTACAGGTAGTCCTGGAAGAAAAGGTAATCTGAGTAGCTAGCTGGGGTACTGGAATCCCATTCCTTTATTTTAGGCAGAATGTGAGAGGTGGATTACACCAAAATTTTGTTCAGAAGCCAAAACCTGAGATTTGGAGATAATCCCTTACAGCCAGGAATGGAGACATTAAGGAAAACAACACTGCAAGCCTGGCAGTAGACCTAGCGGGGGCCAGCATCTTGATAAACAGTAAGGTATTCATGGTACAGGAAAGAATACAGCATTTTGAGAGTCATAAAAGTATAGGGCACAGTTTAATTTTCAAAGTCCTCTTTGCTTTCTGTTTGTCTTCAGCAGGATCTTTACCTGTGTTCTCCAGCTTAGGTTGATCTCTTTTTTTGGTTCACTACCCTGCAACTTAAAATGCCATTTTTTTTCCAGGGGAGAAAAACAAGATAGTGCCCTTCTGTTTGAAATAAAGGGAAAACAAGACTCTTTTCACTGAATCTCTCTTTCCTTTTGTTTTCTCTCTGCTGAGAAGATCCATCCAGCCACAACACCATGCCATGTTCAGGTGAAAACGGGAAAATATAGTCCAGCAGTACCTTCCAAATGATGCCATCAGTCAGCAGTATTACCTCTTGCTCACTCACTAAGTTACTAAACTGCCTTCCAAATCAGGCAGACTGATCAATCAGACTTACCTGTAAATAGTCTACTTACTAACAGACAACAGAGAGGCCATGAAAGAGGAGGAGATGGATGTCTGCTCTCAAACTCCTCAAGGTTTTGGCTGTAAAGCCAGTGTTGGCTCACTTTTTTTCCTTGGTGGTGTTAGAAAGGAACTGCATTTTTTTTCCCAATTGCAATGGCTTTTAGAAATAGGAGCTTTCATTTCTTTCAGGCTAGAAACTTGGTATCTTTTATCAGCTTCCTTAAAAATGTTTCAAAAGCAGATTTATTTTCTTTCATCACACTGAAATGAGACATGAAGGTATACAAAACGATTGCACAAAAAATCTACAAAACATAAAAAAAAAGAAGAAAAGAATAATGGTTGGGTGAAATATTCAGGTTTTGGAAATTCCTATTGCTCTCTCTGAGCTATATCTGCTGAATCGGTCCATAAAAAATAAAACGGTATTTCCATATGGGACATAACATGTCCAGAGATACCAGAATGTCACTTTGTCTTACAGCATGCCACTCTGCTGGGCGTTAGAGTAACACCCAAATTAAGTGATCCTGACATAATGCTCCAAACAGTACAGATTTACTTGTCTTTTATTTCTATGTCTTTCACAGCCTTTCAGGAATGCCAATGTGTAGGTTTGTCTGTAAGAATAAGTCATTTATTCAATTAGAGTGATAAGTAGTGTGTCTGCAGTAAGGCAGAAAAAGTACATAGCACCATTTCAAATAAAGTGTCCTTGAAGTCTTTCATCACTCATACTACGATGTTCCCACTGCCGTGTGAAAGGAGCTGCCTTTGTGTGTGTCATTATTTGGGCAGGAAGGTCATTTCCTTATGATCCAGGGCTTTCTGTAAGCACTAAAACATTTCAGGGATATAGAGGCCATTGGATTTTTTTTTCTTTTAGCTGTAGTTGCAATGAACTTGATCAGCTTCCTCTGCCCCAGTTTAGTAGAGAGAAAGAGATTAGCAACAGTGGCTGGCTGTGAAGCTAGTTTTAGGGATGAACAATCTGGGCAATTGCTTAAGATAACAGGCCCTGATGGGGATCCCTGAGATCATTAGGTAGTAGCATAAGTCATTGCAGAGCTGGAAGGGAGAAGCGGGGGGAGGTTTATTGCTTTAGCCCATGTCTGGGGTCTAAAGCCAGCTCTGGCTGGCTGTAAAGCGCAGGAAAGTGCTTGCCAGTAAGTTTTCTAAATTTATGAGCATACAGTCACTGGTACCCCAGAACAGTACCCAAACTCTTCCCTGAAAACACATGGTTTAATGCTCCTCAGAAAAGTTAGGATTTCCACAAGTATCTCACAATTCCTGGATTCCACAGGTTTCTGGATTAGTGACCTGGTGTTGGCTCTCTGTAACTTGTGAGACCATCTCCCCTTGTACAGAAAGGCAGCTTAAAAACAGTTTGAAACTTGTCTAGCTCAGAGTATTCTACATGAGATCATTCTGCACAGCTATAAACAACAAAAAGTGAATGTCACAGGAGGGGTATCAGAGTACTACTACAGGGCTGTGTAAACTCCCAACTAGAGATGAGCAGCAAACAAAAAAAGCTGGTAAGGCAGAGGACATATTCAGGACTTGCTCATTAGCTGTAATAGAACAGAATTTATGCTCTTTTCTAAGACTGAGACCCATTTTTAATGGTTATTATACTGAAAGTCTGAGCCCAAACATAAGCAAATGTATTTGGCAATTGAAAAAGAAAAGAGAGGGTTACAACAGCTTCTCAGATCCCACCTCAGCTTCCCTACAAAAACATAGTGTTGTACTTGGAGTCACCTAGTAAGTCTGTTGTGTTTGTGAAGGCAGTACATCTGTGATTCTATCAATAAAACAGGCTCTCTACGTCATTCTTGCTCCAGAATTCACAGACCATGCCATTCTTAGTTTGTCCTTTAGTCTGGATATAAAAGCTTGAAGTAAATTCTGTTTTTATAACATTCCCTCTAATCCGCCAACATTAACAAAATCAAGCATGATGAGATAATACCATCATGATCAAAAGAAGAGAGAATTTTATTTACTCTTTCTATGATCTACCTACTAACCTCTGAGTACCTACCACCAATTTGAACAGACCTTCTCTGTTGTTTATTCCTGGCTTATATTATGGCTAAGTACTAGATCACAGTCCAAACATTTGGCAAAAATAGAATTCACAGAGCTGCATCCACAAAGACACCATTGTTGTTAGCTTCAGGGAGTATTAGGAATTATCTTTTTCCTATTGATTTTAAATAATTACCCTGTCCTTCTACGCCCCTTTAACATTTAATTTCAGGCTACTGCAGTCATCATCAGGGCATATTCTCCGCACCAAAGTCTTAGGCAGTCTGAGAATATGTTGACAATAAGTTGCCCCATCTTGACATTTACGTAGTTCATAAAAATATCATATAATTGCACAATTTGTATTTGCTCAACCTTGCAGCAAGTCAAATGATACAAACGTAATCTTTCCTTGACCCAGTTCAGAGGCTGGTTTCATATGTAGTTAATTTCTTGCACTGCAGCCAGAAGGTCTAAATCCATATTCCTGCAGATTCTTTGATATGGTAAATTTCAGGAATGGGGGAGTTTTTCACCAGATGGTTCCTTTGGTGCTAATACTTAATTAAACTCTAGAAACGGGAAGCCAAGGTCTCTGAAAAGCAACAAATCAGAGCACAAGCCTATAAGAGGTAATGGAGAAGCAGAGGTGTGATTTGTCATAGCAATATCAAACCATGCAAATGTGGATATTTTAAAATACAATTTTAAAATTTCTCTTTGGGCTCATAATCTATTATGTTCCCAATAGAACTTTCTTTCCCTCCTTCTTTCTATTCCCAGTGCAATGATAAATGAGTCTGGACTGATGATTTATCCTCTGTATCATTCTCCAGGGGAACCTTTTGGCAACTGGGTGAGCCTCAGTAGTACTGTCTTAAGCAGACTCCTAGCATATGAGAATTTGGCCTCTGGTCTCTATGACATTGAGTGAGTCTTTGCATTTCCCTAAGCGGCCTCAGTCATTTGGCTCAGCAAAGAACACTTAAAGGTTTTGCTTCTATTTTCCCTCTTTCAGGTTGGTAATAATCACCACAGAAACTTGGTATAATTGTATTTAACTTAGTATGAGGAAATATTGCTTGGCACTTTTGAGAGTGCCAGAGCTTGTTACCCTTAAATCAACAGACTAATGTAGTGAAGTAAAGCAATTTGAGAGCAATGGGAACCATTTAAGGTACAAAATGCCACCTTCTGGCAGCTGGGAATTTAACTTAATGGGGATAAATAGTTGTTGCTGAAGATCGTAATTCTTGTTAGATAAATTCCACTGTATTTCTTTCTTGATATTTTTAACCAAGAAAAAGACAGGGATTTAATGGAAATTATAGTATCTAATTGATTAGTGTAGCACTGAGAAATAAGAAGACTCAAACTTTTTTGCGTTGTGTGACATTTTGTTAGGAAAATTGTCTTTTTGACCTTCCTCCTTTATATATTTTCAGTACTTGGGCCACTTTTTAAGCTATTCACATTTGTGAGGTCAACTCATTTGCCATTTGGGAGATCCCTTAGCAACCATAGTAATTGGCTATCTGGAGAACTATTAACAGGAATGTACTGAATGCTGATACACATTTTAGTTGGCTTTTATAAATTTGTAGTATCCAAAACTGTGAGAAGCAATTTTTTCTTGTCCTATAGGAATCCATTTTACGAATTCATTGTAAAGAAAACCACTGTGCATCACTGTAGTAAAGGCTGTCTTTCTAGACCACCCTGCTAATCTGTATCTTCATCTTCCTCTGTGTAGGTAAATGCCAATGGGACAGGAAGGGTGACCTTGCTCTGTTCCAAGGTCATTAAGGGTGACTTTAAATGTGCTTGATCTAAAGAGTATATTTATGGTTCTCTAACTGCCTTTCCTTCCCTCTCTGTTTGTATTGTTGTTGTTTGTGTTGTTCAGCCTAATTTAATTTCTCTTCCTTGCTGCCTTCATCATATTCTTGACGACCTATTTTTTTTGCCTTAGTTGTTTTCATCTATGTCCACTCATATTTTCAACTGATTGCTTCTATTCTTTAAAAGCCTTGATAAAGTAGTATAATTTAACTCCATTATTGCTATAACTCCTTCTAAAATTTTACTCCATTATTTATTTTTCTTTGTTAGCTGTTTAAAACTTACCTTGTCAGTTTTTTTATTCTTTCTGCAAGTCTCTGTAATACTTTTGTTTTGATGTTTCTCTTGTTCAAATCATAATATCAAGTATGTAAATCTTTGATAAACCTTTTTAATTTACCACAGTATTGTTGTTGTTTTGTTGATTTTTCATTCGAACGTTCAATGCTTTGTCCAAAACAGAAGTGCTGCTGCCACTGCTGAAGAGCATGCTTAAAGAGCATCCCCTGATTTTTCTCACAAATAAATCCAATCATACTAAATATTTTAGCAAACATTGGTTTTTCTTTCTCGTATTCCTTAATCAACTCTGTGTATAACACCACATTTTCTCTTCAGACACACTGCTCAGGGTAATGCTGTTACATCAACACTCTTCTAAACCAGAAAATCTAGCCCATCCTTTACATCCGCTTTTGTTCCTGGTATGTTCAATAAAATCTTTTCATATGCTCATGACCTTCCTTCCTATTCCCCTATCCTAAATAGTAGAACAGAAACCAGAGTCAAACCTTTGGATGTGAAATCTTCACCCATTTACATCAATAAGAGCTTTGCTGTAACTGATATAAAAGCTAAACGACAGCTCTGGTTGTGGTATTTTAATTCAGCCTCAGAGAACATTGAGTCTAAAATGTCTATTTGCCTTATATAGTCATCTACGCCTATTTAAAGAGAAAAATACACACACACAAAAAGAAAAGGTTCATTGATCGCTCCTCTGGATAGGACTAAGCAGAAAACCAGATCTAAATTGCAAAGTTACTCCTTATCTTAGCTGTTACAAGATCCAGTGTTGGTAACACTATATAGAACACCAACATTTTCAGAGTATAATGTTGACGTAAGCCTTACAGAGCATAAGTCTGGCTAAAACAAAGTTAAATGATGATAGTTATAGGCAATCTATTTACAAACTTAATGTTCTTACTACTGCTGAAGATTGCAAGCTAAAAAACTATTTTTCTATTGCCTTTTAAAACACAATAACTTTTATTGCATTATTACTATGTAATTTCAGATAATACCTCCGGTGCCAATTGCAGAAACGCAATATCCACATAGCAGAATCTGCTAAGAGTATAGTTACCAGGCTCAGGGGCATGAAATCTCTGGTCTTTATGAAATCTCTGGTGAGTTTCCTTGTCTTTAGTTAGCATATTTTTTTGACTTTATAGAAATACATTGCTCACATAATGATGCACCTTAATCAATTGTATAGAATAATGGTGTCCACATACTGTTACCAGTAAATATAATTTTAATCTGCTGGTACCTCTGCATCTATTATGATGTATTTAGACAGCCAAAGAGATCACTGTAATTAGCAATTTACAACGCTGTAAAGTTGTCTTTTGGGATGCTGAGCCCAAACAAACCACCTTACATTATCATCTTTCTCATTTCTTTGGAGTATGTCCTTCAAAAGGCATGCAGACTTTTCTGAATTTGAACACTCTGTTGAATAGTTAGTTACCTTTGCATAACCTCTCACAGATTCCAAGGAGCCATTTTGCAGATAATGATGCACCTGGGGAGAAATAACCCCAGACACCAGTACAGGCTGGGGACCGACCTGCTGGAGAGCAGCTCTGCTGAGAAGGACCTGGGCGTCGTGGTGGACGACAGGTTGACCATGAGGCAGCAGTGTGCCCTCGTGGCCAAGAAGGCCAATGGCATCCTGGGGTGCATTAAGAGGAGCATCTCCAGCAGGTCGAGGGAGGTGATCTTACCCCTCTACTCAGCCCTGGTGAGGCCACATCTGGAGTACTGTGTCCAGTTCTGGGCCCCACAGTACAAGAGGGATGTGGAGCTGCTGGAGAGAGTCCAGCGCAGGGCCACGAGGATGATCAGGGGCCTGGAACATCTGCCCTATGAGGAGAGGCTGAGGGAGCTGGGCTTGTTCAGCCTGGAGAAGAGAAGGCTGAGAGGGGACCTGATCTGTGTCTATAAGTGCCTCAAGGGAGGCAATGAGGAAGATGGGGCTGGCCTCTTTTCACTGGTGGTCACTGACAGAACCAGAGGAAATGGCCACAAATTGAAGCATAAAAAGTTCCACGGGAACTTAAGGAAGAACTTCTTGACGGTGAGGGTGACAGAGCACTGGAACAGGCTGCCCAGAGAGGTTGTGGAGTCTCCTTCTCTGGAGATCTTCAAGACCCGCTTGGATGCAGCCCTGTGCCACGTGCTCTAGGTGGCCCTGCGTGTGCAGGGGGGTTGGACTAGATGACCTCTAGAGGTCCCTTCCAACCTTAGGCATTCTATGATTCTATGATTCTATGATGGAAATTTAGAAAGACTTCTTTACTGCTACTTTATTTAGAGGTGCTGAGTGGCTTGATTATTTAATATTTGTAGCAGATTTCATAGACTTGTAATGACTTATAAATAAATGGTCAACATATTAGCTGTGTCAATCAGTTAATAATGACTCAGAATGGGTTTTGACGCTGACAGTAAAAGCACTAAGTGACCAAATTCTATGGCAGCTAATTTGATACTGCTCAGAGCATAGTAAAGATTTCCTTATGTGAGCATGATGCAGTTTTCCATTAGAACATTTATGAGAAAAGTTAAAAAGCACAGGAAAATGTATTCTAAAAAAAAGAAATATTACAGATTATGCATTTTCTTAGCAATTTTTGGCATAGGTTTAGATGTGTTTGCTTTTCTGTATTTACTGCTTTAAAACAAAATAAGTTACAGACAGCGCAAACATGCATATTTTCTTTTAGCAGCTGTAAATATCTGATTTCAGTTAAACATGGGAACTGATATCTAACTAGAAGCCCAGTCATGTAAATGCACAGGTGAAAGGTTTTTTGCCTCAAGAAGCCTGCTAGAGCTAATATCTCTTGAGGTATATTTAGGTTTATAAAGAAGCAGGTAGGCAGTGAAGAAACAGTTTCAAAATATCTGTGTACCTAAATCTCATTCAAATCAGCATGAATTAGACACACTTTTGAAAATCCCTACAAGGTACTTTCTAAATGTCTGGCCACTCCAGTCACTCATTTTGTCCCTAAGTCTTAGACTATATTTTAGAGAAATTGTACTGCATACCCATCAATCTACATCACAGTGAAGAATATCTCTACAGCGAGCATAGACATTCTGCTCAGAAAAATGATTGATCTTGCTGTGTTTTCCTACTCTGAAACCCAGCTGATGGTCCCAAAGTAGCAGAGAGCCTTTAATGAGAAGAAGCTGTAAAGTTCAAGGGTTCAGATTCATCAGGACCATTTCCCAAAGAAAGGGCAGATGAGTGTTTTGTTCCTGCCCATCCTAGAGAGTTGAGCAGCCACGCCGGAGCTCTTCTACCAGACTGGCTGCTATGCTGACACAGATCAAAACAGCATCTTTCTAGCCCTGTTTTGCTGCAGTCTCATATAGCTGAAAAAGGACATGTATTTGTTATCCAAACTTAAAGAAAAAAAGGGGAGTGTGCTTCCTCCCCTCCCCGCCCCAGGTAGTCTGGTGTCATGACTATAAGAACAAGAGGGAAAATATCTCTCATTAAGGCAATCTGAGAACAGAACAGCACAGATTTAAAGGAGCAAGAGTGCTCACCCTTTTTGCCCAGCTATGTTTTATCTCTCTTTTCCATGCACTCCAGCCTCCTACTTGCAAGCTTGCTTCCAAGGAGGGCACTTTCCATGGTAACTCCTGGATGGGGTAGAGACTGCAAACAGAGCTGATCCCATCTTGCTGGTATGTTCTAATTAATGCCCAGCTGTCCATACAAGTGGCCTGAAAATGGTGATCCTGCTAAGCAGAAAGCTGGGCAGTGAATTTTCTTGCAGGCCAAAAAGCCAGCAAGGCTTCAGCATCCATCTGCAGACAGAATGGCTTACAGCAAAGGCAAAGCAGGTATTAATAGTAATGTAACATTTCTATTACAATCCTTGGAGGTCAGTTATCAGAAACCCCTGCAACTCACCATTAATCACTATGTGTGGCTTTCTAATCTTCTTGACAAAGATTAATAATCCCATATGGCCATAAAGGATGCCAAAGACTATAAGAATAGGCACACATTTCAGACCTGTATCTCCTCTGCTTTACAGATCAAGTAATCATTATACCTATAAAACATTATGATATTAGCACAGAGAAAACATTTAACCAAGGAGCAAGGTAAGGATCAGACCTTTCTTCCATTCATTTACTCCTCTGGAAGCGGCTGATTGGCATGCCTGCAAATGAGGGACACACAAGATTGCACGAGGCTTTTAAAAGTCTCCCTCAGTCTACTTACATGAGTGAAGGAGATGTGGGGCCCTGCAAAGACCAGGTTTCCAGGTAACAAAACATTTCTTTCCTTTAGTCAGGAGCTTGAAAGAGCTTCTTGTGAAACTGAAAGCTTGTTTTATTTTCACTTACTCATCCTGACAGCCTGAAATGAGCAACGTCTATCTTCTTGGCTTAGTCTCTTGCCTCTCTCCACTTTGCAGTGACACATTTTAGATTATCCACTCTGATTACAGAGGTCCTGCCTTGCTTCACTGAACACCCGATTTCCTGTCTTCATCTATAAGAGGCAATAAGTGGCACAACTGATGATTCATCCTCAGTGTTTTCATTAACATTCTCTCTTAGCAAGTGTTGCTTGCTGCTGCCCATTTTTCTTTTCTTCGTCGGGTATATCTTTTACTGTATTTTGCATCCACTCCTGAATGGTATCTTGGGTAAGAATCTAGCTTTTTACCATTCGAGATAAACCCCTCTGCCTCCTTTTACGTAGGACCATTGAAGTATGAAAGGAGCATTTTAATCTGTCTTGTAAGGAAATAAAACTGATGCCATCATGCTACCCACATACATTATATGACACTACCTGAAATTTTATAAACCTTTTGGTCATGCAACCAAAATTGTTCGGCAGCTGTCTCAAAGATAATGCTTACTAGCTTCATGAAACCAAAGAGAGAAAGAGAAGCACCCTAATGGGCTTGCTCTGTTAGAAAGTACTAGAGGATGAAAGAGGAGGCAATACAGTTGTAAGAAACTATGCTTCATTGCCACAAGGGTTCAACAGATCCTGTTTTAGATGTATTGCGGGTATTAGAACACTAAAAAGGAATTTACTGAGAAACTGTAAGTGATATGGGGTTTTGACTGTAAATATGTCATGTTTTACTACAATATATATGGTCCATGCAAGTGCTTTGCAAACTGAATGAAAGGGTGCAGAAAGGGTGTGAGCCTGGAAACCAGTACCAACCCAAGGCCCGCAGGACTGCGGTAGCTCTGGCCGTGGGGAAGGCCATGAGGAAGGTCGTGGGGAAGGTGGGCGGTGAGCCCGAACGCCCGCGGCCAGCAGCACCGGCTGCTTCTCGCGCCCGGGGCTGCGTGAGCAGCTGCCAGCTCTCAGTCCTGGAACGACTGGTGAGGCAGAAGAGGGTCAGGCTTTCACAGAGATTTTAAATGCTGTCCTTAGTAGTTCATTTACTTAGTGAAGGTAAAAAGCAAGAGTGGGAAGATTTACTTTAGCTGTAAATGAATCTTCAGGAAAGTTATAAAGAGAATAAAGATATAGGCTGCTGAAAAAGGATCATTGCTCAAGCTCTCACAGGGGAAGGCTCTCTGAGCTTTATTCTGGATAATCATTGCTTTTTCTTTTTTCTTTTTTTTTTAATTATTTTTATTTTTCTGGAGCCAGTTGAGGAATTCAAGATTAGTGTAGAACTGCTGTTTCTTGGTCTTCTGGAACAAGATAATACAAAAACTTTGGTTTCTTTCTTTTTGGAATGAAGAATGTGTTGGGGCATTGTTTTTAAGTTGGCTTTGCTGGTGGCTTTCAGCCGTCTTAGAGGGGGAGCATCTAAACTTGTAGCTGGTTTACAACTCCACTAAACTCAACATTTGTGGGGGAAGAAGAATCGATCCCCTAGTATTTAATGTAGCACACCACAGGTGACTTTTGATGTAAGAATCCCAAGTGAGGTGATGTATGGATGGGAGTTCTGTGTTTGACCCCAAGAGATTGGAAGAAGATTCCATGTAATGTATATTTTTTAAGATGTACACACTACTAAGCTCTAAAATGCCCATAAAAGTAGATATGTGTTGCAGGGCTTCTTAAAACAGTCAAATCTTCTTCCACAGGGGGCTTTAGAAGTTCAAAGAAAGACACAAATTTTGCCATCTTGCGCTTAAATCAAGGTGGTACAATGAAGTGTAACTAGGAATAGGATGAATGGAGGAAGTGAAAGGACGAGTAACTTTATGACCATTAGCATAACCTAGAGACTAGCCTTATGCAGAACTAAATAATTCTAAATGTTGAATGAGGACCCCTGGGCAATCCTGCCCTAAAACAATTAGCTGACTGTCAGATAATTAGCTTTTTTCTTTTTCTTCTTCTCCTTTTCCTTTTCCTTTTTCTTCTTCTCCTTTTCCTTTCCCCTTTCCTCTTCCTTTTCCTTTTCCTCTTCCCTCTTCCTCTTTCTTTTTCTTTTCCTCTTCCCTCTTCCTTTTTCTTTTTCTTTTTCTTTTTCTCTTTCTTTTTCTTTTTCTTTTTCTTTCTCTTTCTCTTTCTCTTTCTCTTTCTCTTTCTCTTTCTCTTTCTCTTTCTCTTTCTCTTTCTCTTTCTCTTTCTCTTTCTCTTTCTCTTTCTCTTTCTCTTTCTCTTTCTCTTTCTCTTTCTCTTTCTCTTTTTCTTTTTCTTTTTCTTTTTCTTCTTCTTTTTCTTCTTCTTCTCTTTCTCTTCTTCTTTTCTTCTTTCCCTTTCTCTTTCTCTTTCTCTCTCTGTCTTTCTCTTTTTGAAGAGCCTTTTTGAAGAGCCCATTACTCTTCAAACAACTCCTGCAAGTCAAGGTCTGGCACACTTGTAAAAGTCTTGTGCATGAATTTTCAAGGCTGTCAGTGAAACACTTCCACTTACATTAAATTGACAAACTGACATTCTTATTCAAAAGACATTGAATACTGTTGCCTCCTCTGTAGTCTTAGGCTTGTTGATTTTCAGTCTCCCTCTTTTTTATAAGATGCACTTATCGGTCTCCCAATTAAATTGTCTATTGCTGCAAAAAACATGAAGGAGCTAAGATTTCTTTAAAATCAGTGTTTTCTGTCACGTTAGTTCATTTATTCTTCCCAGTCATTCATATTTTTAATCAAATTATATCTGAGGAGGAAAAAAGAGAAGGCTATGGTTCAAATATTTTCTTGCAAGGTTTTGCCTCATAGAACTGTTTAGCTTGTGTTTTAGATGTAATCAGCAAATAATAGGCAGAATGGTGAAACTGTTTGTTTGCAAATTTAAGTTACAGTTCATCTCTCATGCTATCCACGCAGCACAAATTGGGGTGTATAACACCAAAATATGAATACCATGGACTGAAGGGTGAGCACTTACAACTCCCTGTGCTTTCGTCTTCCTCTCTGAAATGAAGAAAACCGTATCTCATTAGGATGCTCAATTCATTACTGTCAGAAGCTGCCTGGATGTTTTTTCATAGAAAAGCATGTCAAAAGTTTTACTGTTTACAGCAATAGCCTTATTTTCTTACTAGTCATTAAAATGGCCCCCAGTCTACTGCAATTTCTCATGGCCATGCATCAATGAATTTAATATATTTACATTCTGTATTTCACTAAGTATAAACTCAATATGGTGTGGCAGCACAGCAGCAGTGTTCTGATAAAGCCTATTGAATGAGTTTTCCTTGTGTAAATTCTTGATATGATTCATATTTCTCAAATTTTGCATGCTCCAGCTCCCACTGGTAGCGTATATATAACATACAAATTTAAACACCTATGCTAAGCAAACAGATAGGTCTATTAATAATGAGTTAGTGCTTTTTAATTAAACAGAAGGGAGGGATGAATTTTCATGCTTTGATCACTGAGCCATGCTCATCCTGTGTGTGTAGTTTGTCTGTGAATGTAGTGTTCCATGAGAATCAAGGATAAAAAGCCTATCGTCCCTTCCCTTTATTATTATCATGAATTATTGATTCTGCATATAATACAGGCTATATTTCTCAGAGGAAAAGAGTGTAACTATTTTTTTGTTGCTTTCTTCTGCCTCTTCCGATAAGGTTTTCCATATCGAGCTGAATTGTCAGAAAATTGAAAAAAATAATTCATAATGAATATTTAAAATTCTGCTTTGTCTTGAAATTTCTAAAGGATCCCATTTATTAGAGGTAAAAATTTGGGACAGTAAATATGAGTAGATATCAAGATGGCGATTGACAGAGTTTTTTCTTTTAAAACTTCTGAAATAGGTACAAGATAACAATAAATAAATAAATAACAGGATAAATTGCATGGCATGGTCAAAGCATGAAGAAATTTGTGTTTCACATCTCGCTATTGATTTTGTTTATAACAATTATACTGATATTTTTAATTGTATTCAGGAACATTTGGCTTTCTTTAGATTCTTAGTGCTGACAGAAATAGGGTATTCTAGGGAGTTGGAGTGAGATTCACTTTCTCCTTTTATGACTGTTAGGACAATTTGTGACATCATGCCACTTCTCAGTTTTAAATGGGACAAGAAAATCATTATGGCATTTTATTGAAAGAGCTAAATTAAATGAGCAAAATTTCATAGTATCTGACAAAATAATGGATATTATAGTTTTGCTAGCAATGTCTTTCTTTTTGAGAAAAGGTACTGTATCTGATGATCACTTACAAGTGATCTGCTACAGAGACCCCTAAACTTACCCAGAATTTGGGACAGATGATAGGATTTGAACTTTAGGTTTGAACTTTCATAGACATAGGGATCAGATCAAAGAATCCCATAGAAAAGCAGGGAAATTCACAGAACTGGAAATTCAAAGAAATGCATTTTTTTGCTGTTTAGATGGAAACATATCTAAAAGATTTGTTTGTTTGTTTCTATCTTTCTTCATCTTCTTACTTAGAAGTGGCTTGACCATGATTAGTTTTGCATTTCTTCTATTATTGAAAACATTAGTAAAATATTCATTAAAGGAATTCAAAGAACATCAAAAAAGAAATTTGTTTTTTTTTTCCATCTTAGTATTCAGTCATTTTTATTCCTCTTGTAAAAAAAACTTTCTGAATATATCTAGGATGTTAATTCTTGTTATCAACAGCAGTTTCATTTTCAGGTATCAATATAAATGACTAAATACTGTGGGAAATCAATATTCTGTTGCACCAAAGTACTTCACTTTTTACAGCCCTTTTCTTGATTTCCCACAGACTCTGACAGAAGCTTTTTATCATCTTCTGCAAATGGTTCAAATGACCAAAGTCATTTGCAGTTCCTATTTTTTATCCTTACAAGTGAATTCCAGTACATATGGGAACCTTTAAACATGTTTTAATATAGTAGAGTTTACAATCTAAATTTTGTAAAGACTAAAATGGCTTCACTGATAAATAAAAAAGAGCAGGGGGGAACAAATTGAATTTCTGGTTCTTATCTTGAGTAAAGCACTATAAAGCAAGAGTATATTCTTAGTAGCATTATTCCATACTCTGGAGAGTAATGGCTATTATAGCTGAATCAAGTGATTTGTAAGATGTTAGAGTAAATTTGACATGTACAAAAGTGCATGAGTGCCGTTATTGGACTGGACAAATCAAACCTGACTTTGTGAGGTTGTTATGGGGCAGAGGAAGCTAACTGCCGCCCATATAGTAGCGAGCTTCTGGGACTGGCATCCATCCATCAAGAGCCCTGAAAGTGGCTTGGCAATTACAGCTGGTCACATCTGTGTCCCCCCATCAGGGAGGGCTTCCTTTCTTACAGAGGAGAAGGAAAGGGAGGAAGAGGAGGAAGAACAGGATCTGTGGTTGGCCAGCAGCCATCTGAAAGGGGACATGAAGGGAAAAAGGATACAGAGAAAAGCTTCTACAACATCATGCCTTAGGGCACGAAAAGAAGAAAAGGAGTAACATGGTGAGGGAATTGTTCAGGAAGGCAGAGCAAGCAGAGCATGAGTTAGAAGACAGGAGTATGAGGAAACATGAAAGATATAGGCAGCAAAGGGAGAATGAGGGAAAGGGAAGGGAAAGGGAAAGAATACAGCTATTTTCACAAAAATAAAAAGCATTAAAGACAGCTGCAGATGAAACCTTCCTCTTTTGGGGGGCTATCGCTGGAGTTGTTATTGCAGTCGAATGAAAAAGCCCTAAGCCAATCCTAGGTAAACATGAGAACAACACTATGCTAAGTGCTTTGAACCTTTTGTGCCTAGAATTCAGATGTCCAGATGGGAGATGACAGATACAATGCCTTTATTTAATAGCTATAGTGTCTTGTGAATATGGCATGATTTTGGTTCGCTGTTGTTAGCTTGCAGTATTCCCTCTACAGACTTGGCTTGAGCACATTCTGCTATCGCATCACTTTGTCTTGCAACATCAGCACAGGCTTTGAATGGTTCTGTACTTGGCACTCTCAGAACTTATCTCCTAATACATTTATCGAGTACCTCTCCATCAAAATCAAACATAATTAGTTATTGGCATTCTCAGTTTGGATATAAAAATAAGTTGCCATTTCAAGCAATTGTTTGAATATGTAATTTCCACAGAGAGTGTTCACTAGAAGAAGAAGAGTCAGTGAAAGGTTTCTGCAGATACGGTCCAAATCATATCTGCTTAGGGAAAGTGACTTGTCCGCAGCAGAACCTACCAAACCAAAGACAAACAAGTCCTTAATTCAGTAAGTCTGGTTGTAGATTTTAAGACTGACCCTGCCTGAAGACAGGGGAGGAATACATTTGTCCTTTTTTCGCTTTCTGGTGTGAATTCCATGTTTACGCTGACAGATTTAATAAGTAGTAGTCTAGTGTTAGTAAGTGAAGAACAAAGTCTTTTCTGTATATCCTAGCTATTTCTCTGGAGTCATGTACTGGGATAAGTCTATTTTAAGGCAGGATGAGAAATGTGTAAATGTTGAATTGCAAAGGTAGGAATTGCTACAAATATCTTAGAAGTGATAAAGCCAATAGGATGTTTTATTGTATTTCTCATTCTAACAACAACAAAAATGTCTAGCTCATAAAAATTTGAATTGTATCTGCATACTGTCTACAGCTGTAACAAAATAAACCAGTCACATTTCTGTGTGCACATCTCCTCAACTTGTGCAATAAATAAATAAATATAACCTTATGTTCAACAACCTATTCTTACGACTTTTTTTCCCATGGAAGTTTTTCTGTATTTTCATTTCCTAACATTGATTGTCCTATTTTGTGTAGCACATTTGTATGATTAAATTACAGTTTATCCTAACATTAAAGGCAAAATGTTTCTGTGCAGTTTAGAGATAATATTCAATTTAGCAATCAATCATGATTTTTGTCGGTTTACTGTGAGGTCAGTGTTCATCTTTAGCTAATTTCATATGAGTTTCTCTTGCTGAGGAAATAGAAATACATTATTAATAAGAGCAAATAGTGTCTCTTATAGTAACTCTTATAGTATAGGAATACATGCCAATAAGTGTCTGTCAAAGAATGTCAAAAACTGCTCTTGGATACAAACCAATGTTTAAATATACTGTATATTAATAGCTACATCTGACAACACTTCTCTTACAATTAGCATCACTGTCACTTGAGTAAGAACAAAATGTGACTGAAGAGAGTGGTTCTGCCTCATTCAAGGTACAACCTGAGAATCTTCCCACAGCACCAGAGATACCTAAGTCAGATTTCACCCCATTTGGGGAGGGGACCTTCATCTGGACCACAGTGTTTTGCTCCGTGGACCTTTGAAGTTCCCAAGCCCTTTGTTGAAATGCTCAGAACAGGTATTGCTGCTCCGGGAGCCAGCTGGTAACACCTCTGCAGGTAGTCTGAACTCTACTGGGAAATGTCCCCACTTTGCAAATGTGTTAGACTTCAAGGATGTTCAAACTAATAGGATCAGCTCTAATCCCACAGCGAGAGAAAAGAATTGGAACAAGCGGAATGATGGGCTAGCATGTCACAGGCAGAATCATGGCATCCTCATGAGTGACACTGGTCCCACTGTGTGAGCTTGGATTTGATTTCAGAAAGTGCAAGGTATTTACATCCTAACTTTTTATTTACCTCACCAACTAATTGATATCTAGGTCATTCTGAGGTATGGTCAGAACCTACATTTTCATCCAGTACACAAGGATACTTGGATATCTGTAACTATAATTCAATGAGCATACTTTTTTCCCAGATGGAATGAAACAGGAAGACTATATTTCTGTGATCTAATGTATTGGTCAGAACATTTTTTATAGAATCTAATGAAAATCTCCTTTTCACCTCATCTTCAGGTGCTTTGTGAGGGGAACACTGGGGAAAATAAAATTTTTATCTATGGGTTGTAAAATACGAAGCCTTATTTTTCCTCTGTTTTTAAAATCGAGATAAATTTATCTTTGAAAGGTTAAAATAATGTCAGCAGTTTGTAAAGATAATACATACGGCTACACACCTAATAGAGTACATTTCTAAAGGAAATGATGGATTATTATTACAGATTACTGAACACCTTTGGGCAAAGTGGTTAAAATCCTTGGAGAAAGAAAAGACCTAAAAGGGAATGCTTTCCCTTTGACTCAAGGGGTTCTTCTCTAATGAGGAGTCATGAATCATGGGTGAGAATCATCTGCTCCCACTGCCCAGCAGTTCACAGCAGTGAAGTGTCAGAGTAACCTTGCAGCATGAGGGTCCGATGGTATTTCTCATGCAAGGAAAGCACCCGTAATCCTCCCCGCTTCCTCTCTGCTTGGAGCCTGAGGCCACCTCTGCACCACGTGGTGTTAGCTCCCTGCAGTGCCATCTCTGCAGGGCAGCCTTGGCATGGCTAAGGCACGTTCGTGCTCCATGAGGTATCCCCAAAGCCAGGCTGAGCCATGAGTTCCCTCCAGCTCCCAGCCACCTCTCGCGTTGCAAAACTTTCCATAAGTCCTTACATGATGGTTGAGCTCCAGCCATTCCAGTTCCATGTGGAATATGTTTCACTTTCACACTATTTTAAAAATGTTAAGGGAGAAAAACTTCTATTTATTCATAAGAACAGGGTCTTTAGGTATGATTCACTAAGGCAAATCATTCAGAAAATGGTCCCATAAGTCTCATGTTTTTTCTCAGCTCTGTGTGTGGTGAGCCTGGCCTGCAGCCTCAACACTGTCAAAATGCTTGCAGTTTTTAAAATGTCTACTACTGGATTTCTAATCATTATCTGTGAGACTGTCTTTCAGGTATTTATAAGTGTTATTTAGGGAAACCTAAACACTTGTCATGATTTAAGCCCTTGAATTCTTCTGCAGGCTTTCTCAAGGTGACCTTTCTGCTATTCACTCATTTTCTCAGACCTGTGGTCTCTTGCCTATCCTATTTTCTGATAGTAGTACAGTCCCTTGCTGAGCCAGGGAATGAGGAGAGGAGCTTTGCCTCCCTAGGATATTGGCACCAACTTACAGAGCACCAGAGTCTTTGACGTAGTCAGTCAGCAGTGGCAAACATTTCTTGGCATTTATCATTGCTTTCATTTTAAAGCTACAACTAGTTCTAAAGTAGACTTTTTTCATGTGTGCATCTAGGGTATTGTGCTCTCTAAGTGTGTGCAGAACAGCTGGCTGTGCACGTAGCTATGGTATTAATGACCAATTGACGAATGTATACCAGATACAGTGGTATATATACAATAAGAAATACACAGAGGAAGCTTTCTGAAGGCTTCTGTTCTGTTCTGGACAGTGATGCAGTGAGCAAAGTACGTTCAGAAAAATAAAAACAAACTTGAATCAAATATGCCTTTTATTTTAAAAGCAGAAAATGTCTACTTCTTTCTACTTTCCATTTTCAGGTTCCCATTACTAGACAGACTTAAAAAACCCAGGTAACACTGTGTGATAAGAGCAACTCTTGTGGTACTTCTATTCTGAAAGGCAGCAGATTATATCCAAAATCTAAAATCTAAAAATAAAGCTGATACTGAAGAGATTTCCAGCCCTAATGTCAAAGATAAAGATGTTTGGGTAAATTTCAAATAAGCACTTGTGAGTTTGATTTGTTTGAGCCTAGCAAGATTCATGGCCTGCTTTATAATGATTGTCATATTGCTGTGGTTCTGTATAATCTTTTTAGATTGGAGGCATAATTGACCAGTACAGTTTATAGCAGAGAAGCTGTTAGGCTCTAAGCTGAAATACAATACTTCACATGCATTTTAGTATTCATCTTTGTCTTCTATTTCCCTCTCCTTTGTTTCCTTCTCCTTTGCCTTTTGTTTGCAAATTATTATTAGGCAAAGACAGACAACAATGTGGATAGCTAACTATAAACTATAGATACAAAGAAGTAACTTTTGATAAAAAATGAGATCATTGACATATATGTTAATATACATTTAATTTTGTCCTTGAGTCTTTTACTATTTTAACAGGTTCACAGTACTTTTCAAAATTATGTGCAAATCTTAGAAAGAGATAACTTGGCTAGCATTTTGTCTTCCATACACTTCAATTCCTCTCTTAATTATCTGAACACAGTCTACAAAGGTCTGCAAGGCTCTTCAGCTCTCACAACTCGCATGTTTCGATTTTTACCAAAGATTTATGCAGCACCATTGCTACAGCTCAGCCCTGACACTTTTTGGTTTCATTTGAACTTCTTAGTTTCCTCCCTCTACATTTCACAGAATTAAAAGCAATGAAGAAGCATATGTACTTTACATAGCAAGGCTGTCTGAGTTTCACGTGACAAAAGCCTGCTGAAGCTGGGCAGCCCTGTGGTAGGGTACATGGCACAGCTCTTACTAGTTCTTGGCCCCCAAGGCCCCCCAGGCTGAGGACATCTTCTGAAGCGGAAGGGATGGACATGGGCAGTTCTCCCATCATGTTGTACTGAGATCCTTTAGCCTGCCACTGGAACCTGTGACAGCAGGTCTGAGCAAGTAATGATATTTAATTCCTCACAATGCCACATGCAATGAAACAAGGAATTCTTACTGCAAGAACCAATTCATGTTTCCAAACCCAAAACGCAAAAAGCATTCAATATGGGAGTCCTACCTGGCTCCCAAACTTTTCCATGGCTGTATGATACTAAATTAATTTAAACATTTTTAAATCTTTGTCTGTGTAACTAGTTAAGGTCACACTGACAGAACCAGTAGCAGAGCCTATAAATGAATCCTGGGGTTCAATGGTATTCCAGAGTGCTACATACAGTCCATCTATACTGTCACGTTATTTCAAAAGTTGATTTCGTAAGAGCTCTCTCCTGAGTTTTAAAGAAACAAACAGGACCATGTAGAGTAATGTGTTACTGTTTGGAATCATCTGAAAGATCTATTATTTATATGCATCATTTGATTATATAAGAACTTCAGAGATATGCCCAAGATAATTATTTTAAACCACAGTCAATAAAAACAGACTAGAACCAACCACCATCTCTCCACATATAACTAATTAACTAAATTACACTATGCAGATGAAGAATCTGACAGAAATAAGCAGACCCTTTCAAGGCGTAGGTCTTGCATAAAAAGTTTCTTAAAATACATATGCATATGTATTTATATATACATATGTACATATAGATAAAAAAAATCATATTCAAAGAAAAAAAACGTAATGAAGACATGAGCCATTAGCATTTAACCCTCAATCAGTAAGACAAGCCTATCCACTGCTGCTCAATTTCACAGTTTGATTGTTTTTGGGTGTCCTGTGGTCCTTTGTTACCCTGACACCTTGTGAAACAGTCATTTACACTGATTCTAAATTGATAAAAGATGTTACTAGTTTAGAGCAGTACCATTTTTCATTCATGGAAATGAGTACATGAGGACAAGGGCAAAGTTATCCTGAGGTGGGCAGCATATAAGACTAAAGACCATTAACAGCTTTTCCAGCATTATTTCTGTCAATTTTCAGTATGATCAACTACTATGGAATATAGTTGGATGGCATTTAGAAAGAGAATTTAAAATTAATCTTTTATTTCCCCTGGAATTACTGGAGAAATATGAAAGTGCACTTCAAAGGAGTTCAACATGATTTGGTTGTTTTATTTTTTAAAATATGCAGGGCTGTTTCTGCTTGGAATATATCATCTCCTTCAAGCTAACATGTCATCCCACTTCCTGGCTATGATACCGCAGAAACACTTTTCCTCTGTTTCTAACTCTCTGCAGAAATTCATCACAATAATACTAGCCTGGCTTTTATTTATTTCTCAGTCTCAAGAAGCTTCTCCTTTTCTTATATTACAGAATTCGTTTTTTTTTAAGGTGATTATTTTCCATTTCATTGATCTCAAAGCTCATTCTTCTGGGAAAGGTCAGCATGAAGCTCTAGGTCTCACTTAAACTTATTTTCTGAAGGAAATGGTACATTGACTTTGCACTGGCTTTTGGCACATGGGTTAATTTTATCATCTGCTCCAACTCTCAATTTATAAAATGCACTTTTCAAATGTTGTAAGGCACTGAGGCCTAAGAATGGGAATCTTATATTTTCTTTAAAACCCAATAGATCACTGGAGAATTGCTAAACAGTTCACCCATGAGCTGTGTTTACTTTACAGAAGAGGACAAATATATTTTAGTAATCAGGTCTGGCTGCGTCTGGATCTGTCAAAAGGCATGCCTTCAGCATGAGAATATTTGAAGGAAGAAACTCTCACAGCACTTCTTTCATCACCACTCTCAAGAGTAAGGAGAACAGGTTCATTTCCCCTGACTGTTATAGGGTCAGTCACAGAATACCACCCTTTTCTCACGTTGTTTCACACCATTCTCATTCTGTAGGGGAGCAAACAATGGCTTTCTCCTCATCTTGCATGAAGACTTTTCTTTGGATGATAAGAGTTAAAGCAAACATCATTAACCCAGAAATTCTGAGCAGGTATCAGTCACATTTTCCTACTCTAGTCTCTGTATTTCTCAAGGAAATGAAAGTGGGACAAAAGTGTCTGGATAGAGTATACTGCATTATTTAGCATCCTTTGTTCTGCCAGAGCTAGGAGTCCTGCTAGTGATTTGTCAATGTGAAAAATATCTCCTTGATACCTTACATACATCCCTTTTATGTGCTGAAAAGGCATTTTTAAGTTAATAATTGCTAGTCACAAATTCTTGCTGTTTTTCTTCTTTGGACTAATGGAGCTCTCTGGCTTCATAACATTGCTCTGTATTTAACAAAATTTGTACCTGCTGTTTTAGATTTGGTTTTAGTATGAAAAATTACATGCAACATTACATGCTACATTACATGCAGCTTCTGAACTGAAGCTAACAAATACTTCATTACAAGCCAGCTCCCTCTAGCTGTGAAAATATTGGGGAGGAGGAAGGGGAATAAAAATAAAAAGATTTGAGAAGAAAACATTCCGTTTGTTTTAATCCTCTCAGAACTTAGTCTGCAGCGCTGTGGATGGGGACTTCTATTCACAAATCCTGTTAGCAAACAACAGGATTTGCGTATGTAGTTCCCTAGGCACCACTTTCAAAGTTGTTTTCTTTATGATTTTGCTCCAGCAAAATCAGTTCACAGTTTATAAAAATTATTCATAGAAATAAATCTCTTGATCAGTGGTACTTTTCCACTAGTGGTTTATGGCCATTTTCAGACAACTATCTTGAAACCTTGTTCACTAACTTCTAAGATGTCTGTTGCATGCATTCTTTTCATGGGTAAGCGCTTTCTTTTTTAGTTCTCATTATGCTCGCATGTTTGTTTCTGAGGTTGACTTGTTCCCATCCATTCCTTTAGGGGAAAAAAAAAGAGTTTTCTATTTACACTTTTTTTTTTTTGAATCCTAAATCCAGTTTTCTTTTGCGCTTATGAGATCTGGCCAGTACTGAGCCTTGCTAAGAAAGGAACTTAATGAGGATAATAAAAACCTTTTGGAAGAGAAAACTTATTCTTCCTGAATAAGGAAAAATAAGAAACTATTTTTTGACAATCAGGAAAAGAAGGAACTAATTTTTGACAACATAAAAATAAATTCCGTTTTAAGTTGCCAATAATCAGTCTTGATTGAGGTGTTCTACTTTCTTTGGAAAGAACCACTCCCTATGAAAATAATTCCCAAAAAAAGAGACAAATTTCTGTTTCTTTGAATTTTTTTTCATAGAAAAATAGGATGTTCAGCAGGAATTCTCTAAGATAGTGCCCTCCAGTTTCATTTTATTTAATCCATTCCAGTTTCAGCCCATTCAGTAGAGGGAGACTAGTGATGCAAGAAAACTTGCATAGGTTTGCATCATAGGTTTGCACTGAAATATGATCGTGGGATCTCTGAATTTACAAATAGTGCAAGAACAGTAGGATTATCTCCCCAATACCATGTCAATATGGTCTGCTAAAGTTGGTATTTGCCAGTGGTTACTAATATTCAGGCAACTTTTACATGGTGAAAGACATGAATGGGCTTTGTGTTAACACAGAAGAGATTTTAGCCTCAGGTCAACTACTGAGCTATTGTGTTATCTTTAATTCTAGCTTATATATAGCCATGCTAATGCACCATTACTGATGTCAGAGGTCGCAATAAAAGTGACATAATTAATGTCATTGAGAGCCTCCTGCCCCTAAAGGCCGCCCAAAGGAATGGACAGATGCTCCGGTACTGACTGTAAGTGCTGAGCCTATGTGCACCAGCTTCCTCCCCGTTGCGTGAGCACGTGGAAATTCTTCTGCTCTGTCTCCAGACACTGAGTGTGAAAGCTGGGTAACTTGGGCTGTGGTAGACGCTTGTTGTAGCTTTTGTACAGTACACGTAGCGTACTGTACACATATGGGTTTTACAGCTGCATTGAGATGGCTCTGGGCCATTATTGTGGCTCTTGTCTTGCTATGGGTGTAGTACTTGAAGTACTTGAATGGTTGCAGAGTAAAGGGCATTTTAAACAAACGAATGTTATATGCATTACATTGTACTTTAGCTGAAACAAACCCAAGGCAATTTTAGGAAAACAAGCTGGAGCAGTAAATCGTAGAGGATCTCATAAATGTAGATGTAATGCCCAAGGCTTAACATTTAGCTGTTCTCTCTTCTCTTTTTTTTTCACTTTTAACCCCATGCAATACTTCATGTGAAACTTCATAGAATACCATAAATTTTCTTCCCGCTAATAATTAACTTACTGCTAGGTAATATATCTTGCACAATGACAACATGGACCTGCTAACAGTGCCTGTGGAGGGCATAGTAATTGCAAGGTGCTTGGGGGTGTGGAAAGAGTTTATGAGTTTGACTATCCCTCCAAATTAAATATATTAAAGCTTGCTTCTTATAATAAATATATTAAACCTTGCTTGTAGGAGAACAGGTATGAATATTTAAACAACGAAATGCATTTCTGAATCTATTTAGAGCCCTACTGTGAAAATTAGGACATACATCAGTTGTTCTACCATTGATCACAATCTCTGAGCTCACAGATACCTGAGTCTGATTTATCACAAGCCTTTTAAAAAACAATTTTAAGACAGATACGTGAATATTTTTTATTACTAGGGAGACATAAAATATTAAACAGTTTTTGTTGGCTAGATTTACAAAGGCTTTTATGAAGGAAAGTGGAAAATTTTATGGGAAATTGTCTGATAAAGAGAGGCAGCATTGAAGGTGGCAGTATTTGACGATCAGACAGACAATTTGATTCATATTGAAGCTGATGCTCTTGAATGATAGAAAAAAAATTATTAAAAAAAAATCTAGAATGCTTCCTCTGTTCACTGTTTCTATAGAACAAGCAAATCTAACTCATTCATGAGAAGCAGTTTGTCACTGAGGGTGTGAATAATACGCAAACCTTCCATCCTTGCTCCTCACATTCTTTGATCTGGCTGAAATCAGACTTATATCCCTCTCGGGATATTCCTCAGGACAGGAATTGGGCCAGATTCATTACAAGGTTTTATCAATAGCGACAGGACTGGAATCAAAATGCTGGAGTTTTTTCCCGCTTGAGCTAGTTGGCACCAACCTAAGCTGTACTTTATTCAAAAACTTTCATTTAGGAAGGTAAGGTGCTTAGGCTACATTTTTCTAAAACCTCTGAATTGACGGCTCCAGATTCATTGTAGGCATCTGAATGATTTGGACACACTAGCAAATTTTAAAATTTCATTATTAAAAGTACTCAATCATTTCTATTATCTCTTTTTCTGTGCACCCAGCTGGGCACATTGAAAAGAACTAGCCCTATGGTAACCATACTCTTTGAAGATGGCTCCCTTTGAACAGATCCAAACACCAGATCGTGTTGGAAAATTCAGGACATGAATTCTCCTCTGAAGAAGCTATTATGATGGATGAAAACTGGAGAAAAGTATTTTATATTTTTGTGCACCACACTCTTTTATTGTATCCTTTGTTTTGACCCATAACTAATTTCCTAATTATCAGCTTCACAAATGGCACTAATTTAAAAATAATCTAAACCAATGATGCATTTTTTTTTTTAATTCAGCATAAAAGTTGCTTCCTTGGGAAGGATCTCAGAGGCATGAGAAAGTCTGTAGGGGTTTGTTTCATGCACTCTCTGCTCTTAACACTTCTTTCTCCCTCTCTATTCAATAATACCTTCTGATCCACTCTCCACTAGGAACTCCTTGTCTAGTTCAGCACTAGGGAGGTGACGTCCCTTAGAGATTGAGTTCTTTTTGTTTTATTCATAGGTCCATGAGGATAATTCAGGTCAAATAAAATCTCAGAGCCCTCTAGTTCAACCTCATTCCCAAAGCAGGGTCAGTGAGGGGCTCAGACTCAGGGCTTTGTGCACTTGAGCCTTGAAAAACTCCAGGGACGGAGGGTAGGATTTGAGATTAAAATAACAGTCATCTTCGTATTTTCACATTCATGGTCCAAACAGAGATTTCATTTAGTTATTCCCCATTCCTTGTTATGTGTGTGTGTGTGTTACAGTAGACACTGGCTGATTGCATTATTTCTAGCTTGTGGGTCCTATCAGTGGGAGGTCAGATACCTACTTGAGTAGTCTTCTTATGTCTTTTGAAGAAAGTTTACATTCAATCCACTGAAAGAGGGAGACAGGCGTGACGATGACAGGCAGTTACTAAGCAAAAGGAGGACTTTAAGTAGTAAGGAAGAAAATGACACTTGAAGTTCACCTGAAGTGAACAAATCATTTGACCAGACAACACACAAAAACAATGTGATGTTATTATATTAGTTGTGTGAAAAACATCCATACTTGTGAGATGCTGGAAACAATCTGGGACACTTCAGAAAGCTGGAAAAATCCCTCACATTCTAAACTAACTGGTGGTTATACTATTTCCCATTCTCAGTGCCATGTAGGACTTTTAAGTCCTACATAGCCTTGCAGTTCAGTATGCTGTAGGAGTGTGCCAGCCCCAGGATAGCAGTTATGAGATTCTATTTACAGTCTGGATTGGCAATGGCCCCAGCCCACCATGCCCTCAGGCATTACCAAGTCAAAAAATCTAGAAGTGTGAGATAATCCTTCAGAAAAAAAAATGTTGAGCTCTACATCCTAATTTATCCTCACAGGATGTCTGCATGACAAAATGCATTCTGAAGAAAGTAAAATCTCCCTGGGCTCCTCAAAAAAGCTTGTGTATGTAAGTTAAATATTCTCAGAGACTACTGTCATGTTCCCTAAAGGCAAACTTCAGGGTGTATGGCTTACCTAAGAACTAGATTCTGAAGCAAAAAGTTGAGAAATCTTCTTGATAGATTGATAGCTTGATGGTGAGAAATCACTTAGAGGCTGTATGTAACTATACTTCCACATCAGATATCTGCATTTTCTTCATGAGCAATCAAAAAAAAAAATTGTGGATATTTTGTGAACATCTCAAATGTATTAATTCATTATTTACCTTTACTTTTAACTGTTTGTGTGTATGGTAATGTCAGGATTTCTGGCAAACCTCACGCAATTCTGTTGCCATTAATTTCTGATTACTGGAGCACTCTCACAGCACCCAGTCCAGTAGTACAGTCCACCTAAACTGCATGGACCAGTTTGCTACCTGCATTACAGGCTGGGCGTGTTGTGCTTTCTAATGAGTTATACCAGTATCATGGTCTTAGGCAAACAGCAAGACAGTATATAAATTTGCTGTGCTCAAATGCCTCCCAGTAAATTTGTAACACTTTCTTTTATACTTCTTTCTTTATGAAGATAGTACGATTTTAGGTTGAAGCACAGATAAGCCTTAAAATATATATATATTGAAAGATACCATCAGAATAAATGAAAGGACATGAGCCTTTATCCTTAAGAAAACATCAGAGACACCAATAGGTCCATTACTTCACTGCCAACACAAGAACTATTTATAAGGGTGCATAATATTCTTGCAGTTTTTTATATATTGTGCAAGTTTGGCTCAGATAACTGGTGTCTGAATAGCTGCTATTAGCTTTGTTATGACAGTTCTCTCTCTTAATTCTAAACTCCATTGGTTATTTTCTGCTTCAAAAGATGGCAATTAATAATACCATATTATACCATATGGTATAATACCAATAACCATATATTGTTCCAGGAGTAAATCAGATGTGTGGGATTTTTTCCAGGCCTTACACATATGAAAGATTATTTTATATAAGTTCCAAATTATTTAAAATTACATCCAATACGGAAGGAAAGATGCAAGCAGCTCTTGTAAGACTGTGAGAAATTTAAGAATGACTCGCTCTCCTGGTTTGGCGTGTAACATGCATTCCCCCTCAAGGATGCCTATTCCTGAGTAAATCGGGATAACTCAGAAGGTCACTAATGTGGGCTTTTACTTCATTTTCCATTTCATTTGTTTTCAATGGGAAAATAGTCTTGAAGAACAGCAGGGAGATTTTTTGCCAAAAAAATCAATGGATTCTTGCATTGCACACACATCTATCCAGGTGAGAATTTTTTGGAGTCTATCAGCCAGTCAGCCAATGTTTCGTTGAGAGAAGCAGAAGTCTAGACCAAGCCTTTGCTGTTGGAGAATGTGTCATATAGGTCTGTTCCTTGGTCATTTGGTACCATTTGCTGAGATATGCGCTAATGGTGGGATCTTTAGTCACAAGAGAGAGCAATTACCTGCACAGAATATGCAAGAATAGAAACTGTTCAAAAACTTGTAAAATGTGATGTGTGAACATTTCAGAGAAAGGGGGGCTGTGATAGGATTGAAGAGCTATCAGGCATAGGTGAAGTTGAAGGGAAATAGATAAATAAGTAGAATGGAAAGAAAAGAGAGAGGAAAGGAATGGAAATGAACAGAACTTGGAGATCTTCCACACCTACCTGGATACAACCCTGTGTCACATGCTCCAGGTGACCCTGCTTGAGCAGGGGCGTTGGACTAGATGATCTCTAGGGGTCCCTTCCAACCTCAACCTGTCTGTGATTCTGTGAAAACATTCATCAGCAACAGATGGTGAACAATTATATGTATTATTAAAAAGAGAATACAATTTACTTTCTTAAATATAAATGAAGAAATCGAATGTAAAAATGATATGTGTTAGAAACAGACAATGAGAAAATAATACAAAATTGGAAGAAGGAACTAGAAAAGGAAAGAAAATGCACAGCTTAGTGAACTGAAGCACACATCAAGCTTCCTTGTTTTGTAGGACTTTGCTATTGATAGGGAAGGAGGTAAAACAACTGTTTTGTACATGGATATTATAGCAATATATTTGGCTCCTCTTCATATTTAAAAGTATTTAAGATATTTATATATGCTCTGGAAAGAATTAAGTACCTTCCTTATGACCCCCTAAACCATTTCTGAATTAGAGAAATGTTCCTTTTTTATTATTTTTACTATTGGTGACTTTGCAAACTTCATCCCAAGAAGATGAAGGAGAACAAAATTGGTGTTGTACTGAGAGATCTTAAATCCCTCAGGTAATATAAAATTGTTTACATAATCCTTTCTTGCTATTTCTCTCCTTCTTTATACAATTATCCAGTAAAATCAGATGACTGTCAAACAAATCATTATCAATTTGAAGAAGAAACATGCCTTAGATCTTCTGAAGTCTCAGCCACATCCGGCCTCCAAAATATGACCCTCACACTTTCCTTCTCCTAGTCTTGCTACCTGTGCAACCGAAACTAGAAACCCCAAATGTTACCTCGAATCAGCTTTAACATTTCATCAGATTTGAGAGAGCTATTCGGTCCACAATCCTCCTGTGTCATCAAAACAAGCGCTAACCCTATTAGTATCATGTTCTTACCACTGGCGGTTTAGGGGAATTAAGATGTTGTCTTGCAACACTGTCTAATTACTACATAGGATACCTGTAGATGCTAACTAACTGTTCCAGCTTCACCCAGTTTAAATTCTTCGTCCATCCTGCTGGCTTCCCAATCCCGCACAGCGGTATCAGCGCCTGCCTCAGACGCAGTCCATAGGGAACCCCTGGTGCATGGCTGCTCTGTGAAAGCCAGCAACTCCAGGCATGTGCCAGCTCATAACAGGGATTTTTCAAAGCCTGGGATACTCTTCCACTTGTTTTGTTTCATCCTGCTATCTGCCTAATATTACATCATTTCTCATAACATTGTAAGCCAACAGTCAAAAGTTATTTCTCTTTTTTTCTTTTCCCAATGCACCATGGAACAACAATAACAGATCTGATTTTCACTTTACCCACACAATATTATTTTTTCAGCAGAAAAAAATGTTCTTCTTAGATGAATCACTCTCTGCTGCTTTCTTTTCTTTTTTTTTCTCTTTTTTTTTTCATATTTTAACTGAATTCAAACCCAAAAAGGCATACCCTTCATTCCAAATTACTGTTTTGAGAAGCCAGTAGATATGATATATTTCTGGTATTAAACTCAGAGAAGACTCTCTGCATGGATTAAGCAACATAATAAGATTAAAGTTAGAAATTAATTTTTTTCTCCTGGTCAGAATATGGTCAGAAGAAATTGTAGTGAAAACCAATGGAAGTTTAGAAAGGAAGAAAAATAGATGCTAAGTAAAGCTCCTGATTCCAGATTTCAATTGAAATAAACCAATAATACAATTAGAGCTTTATCCATTTATATGAACTAAGGATCAAGCCCTGCATATTTACACTGACTTTTAAAATCTCAGTTAGACTATGCAATTTACAGAGCTATTCAAATGTCAATACTGTTGAAATAAATGTACACCAACCCCAAATTACTACTGTATGGCTGCTTTTATCATAGAATTTTATAATGGTTTTCAGTCAGGCAGAGAATTCCAAATACAATATATTCATTATCTGCTATTTCATATGCGAGATAAGACGGCTGTGAATTTCAAGTTGCAGTTATTTAAAATAATGAATAGGAATAATGGTAATAATTAGTAGCTTACCACCAATAATTAAAAGGAACAGAGCTAATTTTGTGAGCAGCTCTCTGATTTTTCCCTTTAGAGAATATTCATATTTATCAAAGAATTTTTGTGGCTTATGTCCAAACACATTATTATAAGACTAATGTCTAGCCTTCAGAATTCCTACTTCTTCCTCACAAACTCACCTTCATCTTCAGTGGGCTTTTTAGTTAGATACCTCTGATGAAATTTTTGTGTTTGCAGAGACCGCACTCTAGGTTTTTCATCACGTTCACAGCCCCTTTATTGCCTGTACCATGGGCTACATTCGCTCGCCAGCCGCTCTGACCTTTACCATGGAGGTTTCCCAGCAGAAAAGACTGTGGTTCACTGGGATTCCTTGCAGACCAGGGTGCTGGAGGTGAAGCAATGTTGACTGAGATATCAGTTGATACCTTCTAGCGCTGATTCAGACAGAGCAGGTACCGGGAACTTTGCTTTTTACAGATAAAATGCTCAGGTATTCCTCTTTTTCAAACTGTAGAATTTTCTCCCTAAAATAACATTTGCCCAATATACCATAAAAAAGCTATATTATTTAGGTCAATAAGAGTTTTAATACTAATGTTCTGTGCTTCTACAATGGTGAAAAACAATTAAAAACTGTGTTTTAACCTTAGTGGTAATAAGAATTCTTCTAAATTAGGCATTTGATTTTCACATCTTATACTGAGATTTCAGATCTTAGCTTTATTCCATTTCAGTATAAAAAATAGAAGTTCAAGGCATGTTTTACAGGTTTCCAAACTTTATTGATTATAGTTATTCTTTCTTTCCTTTTTCTTTCTTTCTTTCTTTCTTTCTTTCTTTCTTTCTTTCTTTCTTTCTTTCTTTCTTTCTTTCTTTCTTTCTTTCTTTCTTTCTTTCTTTCTTTCTTTCTTTCTTTCTTTCTTTCCTTTCTTTCCTTTCTTTCCTTTCTTTCCTTTCTTCCTTTCCTTTCCTTTTATGTCTGGTTCCATTATTCATGTAAAATTTCTCTCCCTCTTTTTCTTTGTCCTTTCTTCTTATAAAGTTACATTTGATTCACTCCTTTCAGGGAATACACAAAGTGTCATATGTAGACAGTAGAAAACTGAAGTCAACATGATATATAGAAATATAAAATATGAAAAAGAGACAGAAGGATGCCAAAGCACCCCGTAAATCTGTATAGAATTTCTGTCAGAGACCCAGAAAACCACAGAAGCCATAAAACATATATCTTGCTTATAACTTGCTTGTGATTAAAACACTGTCAGCAAAATTCTGGTTTTGGACTTAAACAATAAGCGGTTTTTATTAGCTGTTGCATTTTGCCTGGCAGCTCTGGCTTTGCAGGTAGCATACCGCACTGGAGGGCTGCTATGGAGCTGTGCAGATGCACATGCAAAAGCACAATAATGAGGACTTTTTTGCACACATGTGCACAGAAACACAAGACCCCTCTCTTCCTGAAATGTAGCTCTTCATCAGACCTGCCTAATTTCATGGCTGTTTTCTCTGGTCCTGGGATTTTCCTTTCACCTCACTGCGTAGGCAGAAATTATGGCTAGCAAGCAGAGTGCTGCATTCAATCCCTGCAGGAGCATAATTGCCAGGAAGGGCAGAGACACGCTCTGGCATCCATGATATTATAACAGAGTAACTCTATTACGGCTTGACCTTGAACAAATTCCTTACATGCCTGTGCCTCGCTTTCCTTCCTGCAGCACAGAGATTACATGCTGGACACTTTGGAGATCAATGCCTGAAAGGCTCCTCTCTCTTCAAGTTAAGAATCACTTTCCATACAAAGAATAGCTGTTCTGAGCGCTTTAACATCCACTGATTCTGTTTTGAACTTGACTATGCCGTTTAGTGTGAAGTGTCCAATTTGTCTTTTAGTTCAACAATAGTAGCAGTTGTTTATTAACAGTAGAACATTGGGAAATAATTGTTGACCCTTGGGATCAGTTGGCGTTTTTTTTCTTTCTTTTTTTTCTCTTTTGTAGCCCAGTGCTTTAGTCTTTAGCATAAAAACAAGTCCTTCAAACTGTACCGATGTGACTGAACAGCATTTCTGTGAGCAAGGGCCAAAGGATCTAGTCCCAAGATCTTTGAAAGAGTTGATCAGATTTGGCACTCTGCTTTTATATCGTTGTCTTAGCAGCGTGCATAATTGCAGGCAAATCCTCTCTGGGACTTCCTTGAGTGAGGAAAATAGACAAATCCGTCTTTTTGAAAGCACGATGTTATCCTTCAGAGATTACCAAACAATATCATTTTTCTGATGTTTAGCTCTTCTCTTTTTCAAGTAGGAAAATAGCAACAATAGCAAATCCATCCAAAAGCCAAGAAAGATTTTTTCATGAGGGATTGCTGAGCTTTTTGCTGCAGAAGTCTCTTGCTTTTGTATACTAATCTCCATGATAAGATGTACATGATTCTGCTCCCATTGATATTAGTGACAAAACTACCACAGATTTTAGCTGGAACAGTATCAAATTCCATTTTGCTATTCCTTTGAAAGAATAATATTTTCTCATAAATTTTACATATACTTTCTGGACCTCTTTCCCCCATAGTCCCTGTCTAGATGCATGGAAACCTTGTGGGAGCTTAATTTAAAAATCTCTGTTACTGTCATGGCAGCAAATTACATTGTCAAAGACCCAAGGACTATATTGTTACAACTCATAAACAGTCAGGAAAGAAGAAAAATACTCCTAATTTTCACTGAAGGCATGTGACAGGTCGTGAGGGATGGCACGGAGAAAATCATGCTGGAGTCTCTGCCTTCGCTTCTGCTTTCTGTGCCTCTCTCATATGTATGAGCAACCTTTGGCCTCCAGGAACCATTAAATTTTTGCCCTGTGCCTAATATTTCCTTCAGAAAAATCTCCCAGAGAATGTGCCTGAGAAGCCAGAATTACCCTTCTTTTATCTAATTGTCAGTTTGCATCTCACATTTTCACTTTTCTCATCCATCCTGATTCCTGCAGGGAATCTAGCTTCAACCTTAAGCATTGTACTGGATGGCTGTAAGTGTTCCATCATGGGAAAAGCTACTAAACTTGAGCTTTTAAACATTTCAAAGGCAGGCAGTATGTGGAAAGGTCCCTGTATACACGTCTTTCTAGAATGTACTTTGAAATTCCTTATGTAATTAAAGAGAAAGACATAACTTCATATATGTACAACATGCGTGAGAAATTGTTGTACTGGAGAAATTGTTCCACTATAATGTTGACACAATTCCTGTTATTTTCAAACTAGACTCCCAAGCACAGTTCTCATTATTTTGTGAACCCCATTAGCTTAGCAAAGGTGAATTCTGTGTTGAAGTTTTCCATATAGAAAATTGGTGAGAGAAGGTAGCTGTAAAGAGATTAAAATGAACTGGGTAAGTGAACAATAACAAGCCTTCATTTTAGACAACAGCTAGAGCAATAAAAGACGAACAGTGATCACAGAAACTCTCTGAGCAGCTCTTGAAGAAGGAAGATGGCTAGCTCCAGATTTCAGTGTTCTTACACTAGAATAATAGTATCTTTTAAAAATTAGATTCATTAATGAAGTGTATAGACAATCTTTACAAGGGTGTTCACGCAGAGAGTCAATGAGAAACATCTGCTCCAGAAATATTTGCCTTGCAGACGAAGATGCAAATACTACTGCCCATTAAGTTTGGTTTGATTGACCTTCAGCTGATAACAAGTGCTACGATCATCTGCCCACAGCCTTGGCATCTGCAGCAATGTTTTCCATACTTGCCTTCCTTATTCCTCTGACCTGTAGAGAACTGTAATGGGTCAATAGCTCAGATGGGTTCTGAAATGAAGTAAATGGAATTTACGTTAAGCTTCTCTGGACTTCCCTGGGGAAAATACTTTTCTGGGGATTTTTGTAAGTCTTTTTCCGCCAAGTGTCTAAATAAGCCTCAAAGTTTACATAGATGGTGCCTTGGATAAAGCTATTGGAATAAACATGCTCCCAGTGGTGCAGGAAAAATTACCTGCCATTGTTTTGATTGACATATGAAGACACTAGCTAAAGCATTTAGAAAATATTTTCTAAAGGTTGAAACCTTCCAGAAAAGCAAATAAGGAAAGAGGTTTTTTTACTATTTCAAGATTAAATTTTTTAATGGCAGAGCAAAAGAAATTCTCTAAGCCTTATCATCCAAGAGAATAGTACCAGTTTGGCTAAAGGACTTTGCAAAGACAAAGTGCAACTTGCTTCTATCTAGCAACATATTGCAAATAATACGAACAATCCCCAGCAGCTAGTCTTTAATTTAGTTAGAAATGCCTTCCAATTCAAGCTAGTTAAAAAACCATTCTGCTTTCTATATCCCTCTCATATAAGTGTTCTAAATGGTGCGCCAGGATTTTAGTGCTATCAATGCTAGATTTGTTTCACTTTTCTATGCAAGAATTAGAATTAGAAATGTGCAAAGAAAAGAGGTTCATGCAAAGAAAGGCAAAAAGAGATATAGTGCTTTACTGAGGTGGTATTCAGAAAGGCTAGCTTTAGTCCAGTGAGGTTGATCTCCTTAGGGTCAACATATTCAGAGCATAAGAATGAGTTCCGACAATAGGCAGTTTGGAGCAGTTGTCCCCTTGAAGCATCTCCACTTATTTCATATATTCCACTCTGCCTCACCGTGTCTTTCTTACTCCATGCCTATGAATGACCTTCAATGACCTTTTTTAAACCATGGCAGGTGCTATGTAAGTGAGCACAGTTCTAGCCATGCAGACTCCAGTAGCTAAACTGGAATGTAGAAAGTGGAGACATAGGAGGAGAAAGAAATCTGTAGTACTCGGTCAGTGGAAATTAGGGATAGAAGAAAATGGGATTCTCTGTTTGCATATCTTATTAACAGGTGGAATTGCAGAAGTATTTACGGTTGGCACTGTAGTGCTGAAAGATTCAAACAAGTCACGGCATGGGAAGCAGTGGGGGCAATGCTAAGTGGTGCTCTGCCCATGCTGGAGTAGACCACTGAGAAAAGTAATGAACTCAGCGTTAATGTAGCTCTGCTTCCTCGCAGCCCTGAGCGGCATCTCCGCACAGCCCTTCGCTGAACGCGCTCTGATGAATCCTCCGGAGACTCTTAACACGCGGAGTTTGCCCAGTGAATTGGAATAACTAGGAGAGCAGATAAGGAGAAAATGTATCTCTTTTGGTCTACAGAGCAGAATGATCACTGGCTGATCCTGCAGTTAGGTCCACCTGGAAGTTTTTCATATGTGCTCTGCACTAGCCATCTCCCCATCAGATCCCCTTGCTCAGAGTGCTGTCTCATTTTCTCATACGGGTTGTACTTCTGATATGGCTCCCAAATTAAGCTTTTTCTGCTGCAAACTGTTGAGGCTGATCTGAGATGAGCTGAAAGTGAAATGGAGGAGGTTACATGGATTGAAGAACAGTTTATATGGATGTCTGTTATGCAATACAAACGTGCTTGGAATCTGAAGGATATTAGTTTGCAAACATGGAAAAAATGAGTTAACCTGATTATCTAAGACATTTTTTTAAATTTAAAATTAGTATCTGAAAAGATGAGTTCCTACACCTGCTGCCCATGCAAGAAACACAAAAAGCCATTCTGTCAACGAGAAAGTTGGAGAATTAGTAAGCATTACTTACAACTCTTAAGTGGAGGATCATAGAGGATGCCTTGACATTAGAAAGAAATTCTTTGAAAAACATTTTGGTATGCATAACTGTCTTTTTGCTTCATTTGCAATACAGGAATTCAGCAAGCAATGGCCACTTTATGCAGTATCACGAGGTGCTGTAATTAACCTTTTTTTCTCTTCTCTTACTGTTTTCTCTCTGGCAAGCAAATCTTCTCTGAAGACTACTCTCTGATTATCTGGCTGTATTGCAGAAATGTGTTCTGCCTCTGGAGGTAGACTCCTATGTCCATATGTCTGAGGAAAGTGTAATGTACTATTATGCCTTTGGGGGTAAGGTGGAAACAAGTCACTAATTTCCAGAAAGCACATAGGGTTCAGTTAATCTACAGTTGAAGCCAGTTGGCAAGGAGGACTTAGAAAAACAAAATGAAACAAAAAAATTGTTGAGGCCTACCAGCCACCATCCTATGACATAAAGGAGATTTGTGTATCTGCTGCTCTAATCCCATCCACAAAATGATTAAATTTCAGCTTCAGAGATATGCTGCAGTTCCTGTAGCACACTCTGTTTTTCTTATAATCCTGTCCTAGTCTAATCTGCAGAGGTACCTGTGAGCTGTAAACCTTTGCCACATTTCTGCCTGCAGAAGATCTAAAACATATTGAGAACCCGCATAAAAGAAGGAACCAGGACTTCAATTGCCATAAAACTGGATTGTTCAGTCACTAACCTTGAACCTTGTCCTATGCTCTGCTAGGAGTCTGGCCTGGACACTGGTGTGAAAGGACAGCACAAGTTGAGGACGTCTGCACCCAGGCTACTGTTCCCCAAGCTAGTTCTGGATTTTATAACAGCAGTGAGAGGCTTTTTCTTTTGTTTCATTCTTGAAAGTAAGTTCTGTGTGAAATCTGAATCCCATTACTAATATACAGCATTGCTCAACTCCAAAATCAGCTCTGGAGAGGGTAATTGGAGTTCCTCTGGCTGAATCATTCGATTTACTTAGTTCCTTTTTCTACAGTTTAGGGATGTATTTCACAGTGAAACACTTGCAGTCACATGTTCTCAGCTGGACATCCTTACAGGGAGAGCAGCATGTAGAGCATGCAGAAGGGTGAGAATGCTCAGAGCTTTCACTTGGATACTGTATAGATCAACGTTAAAAGGACATACATATTTTATGAGATGGGTTTTTACATGAGTAAAATGATTCAGATTTTTCAGAAGATATGAATGAACATCTAATGCTAGATAAAATTGCTCTGGCAAGAAATTGAGTTAAATTGTGGTGTCTGAATAATAAAAAATAGCTATTGAAAAAGATTTGGAATTTGTTTAACTGTAAGCTAGGATCCCAGTTTGTCTTCTTGGGTCCTTCTTCTTGAGTCTCTGGTTTATTATTATTAGTTTCTAATGTTATTCAAATATTCTCTAGGAAAACATGTAACTTTTCAGTTGCTCCCAAATAAAGTCCATGAGTGCTCTACCAACACAGTACCAAGGTATGTAGCAGATACCTTAAGATACACAAATTAGGTATACTGAGATTACACTGATTAAAGATATTTGGAATGAAGGGGTAAAAAAGTAGTATGAAAAAAGCAAAACAATACCACCACACAATGAGTTTCTTATGCACTTTTTCATTTTTTCATAAGGATGAAAAACTATATTTCAGAATATTTTCCATTCTGTTTTCCCAACAAATCCAAGGAATTGATGGAGATGGAAGAGGCCATTATATTTATAAATATTGACAGATCATTTTTGCAAGCTTTGATAACTAGGCATAATGTATATGGATAAGATTAAAATAAGAGGGATTTCAGTTTATAGATCTTAACATGCAACTCTTTCCCTATTGATCAGAATGAGAGTTGAACCAAGATGGTACCTTACTTGAAGTAAAATATGGTAACCAAAGAGCTGATCTGCTATCACTCTCATATCTGGACCCTTACTGTTATGTCTATTATACACTTGCCACTATACCTTGAGCTGGAACTATTGCAGGAGGAAAATAGATGGGAGAGGGAAGGGGAAGAGGACTTTTTTCTTGTTTGATTGCCTTCCCCTATAGCATCCAGTCTTATTCTCAAGATACTCTTTCTCCAGCACTGATATAAAACAACATTTAGGTGCCAAGGCACTGTTCTGAGCTCATTCACAGTTCCTTCATCTGACCTGGATGGTGTATTAAATCAAAATAGTAATACTAGTATAGTCACAGCAATGGGAAATTACCTCTGTTGATAAGATTTGAGCTTTCAAGAATACATGCTACCATTTATGTACACAAATGCAAGCTTTTGGATGCCTATCCATTAGATAAGCATTTCTTCACTGGAGAAATGTGAATCACACATTATTGTGAGAGAGAAAAAAAATTGTTTCTGCAAGCTGAAATGGCTCTGAAATTTTCACCAGAAATCTTGATGTTCAGCTAAAACAAATTTGGAACTGGTATGAAATTGTTTTTTACATTGCCTTCCAATGACAGGGAGAAAGGAATAAACACCAAAATGAAAACTTCAGTGTGGTTAAATATTCTTTGGCAATCATCAACATAACATGAGAGAGAAAGATGCGAGAAAAACAGGTTCTTCTGCTTCCTGCAGCTGTAACTTGGCTATGGAACTGTAGATTCTCTAGAGTTTCTGCAATTTCTTTCACTGAATGGAAGAAGTCTAGGTCTCTACAAAGATGAAGATAGACAAAAGAAAAAATATTAAAAGTGATATTTTCTAAAGTAAGATGCCTCCCAAATAAGTTCAGTTCCTGAATAAGTCATCTCTCTATTGATGCAGGAGTTTTTCTCCTGATTTTACAGGAAAATGAAAAGCTGCTAGACAACACTTGCAGATTAATTATTTATAGTCCTCTCTTTTCATAGCAATATTCAAAATTTCATAATTTACAGGTAAACTACTTATTTCCTCTTGTTTATAGCAGCATGACACAACATCCTTTTAATTACCTTGATTTGAGACATTCTTTAATGTAAGAATTTATAATTATACTTCTACTATTTTTCTCCTTTTTGTTTTCTGTTTTGGACTACACTCTGTTTGGGAGTGTTTCACTTCTCTGAATAGATTTGCCTTGTATTCCTGTCTTTCCTAGGCTTTATATATAAGCGTTATAAAAGAGCTCTTGCAATTGGTGATTAACTAAAATCTCTCCTCCTGGTTTCAGCAGAGGAGGAATCCTTTCTCTGATATATCTTAGGATGTGTGCATGTGTGTGTGATTTCCCACACTCCCTGGAGCACATTTCTTTGCTCTATTTAGTGTAACTTCAGTAATCTGAGTTGTTATTAACAGTGGTATTTTAGTCACATTCGAGTTTTATTTGCTGTTACAGAAGCCTTGGAGGATGCTTTTCAAATGGATGTATTAAGATGCAGGCAGACCAGCCTCAGAGCTTTGGGGGCTTCCAGATCTTGATGTGAATCAGTCACCTCATCCCTCAGTGTCAAAATTGCACCATTAAGTTGAGTAATTCAGAAACGATTTATTTCAGAAGCTGTTAAGGCATTTAGGGGCATATGTCCCATTGGCCTTTAATGTGCCACAGTCCAGACAGGCCCCTACTATTTCAGTATTTGGGGCAGAATAACTTCCAGATCCCCAGAGAAAATCAGTAGCCACAAAGATTAGTCAGTATTCAGTGCCTCATCCATTTTAGAAATGCTGCCTTTCTGGTCCTACCAAGTGGGTCCATGTCCAGCTTATTGTGAGGGTGGGTCAGCCTCAGTGTTTTGTTCCTAAAACTTAGAGTCGTTTAAAAAAAACCTGCCTCTTCAGCGGCTCACTAACCTCCTCATTTTGAGGGGAGATTTATTTATTTAATTACTTTTGAGTGCTATGTATCTTTTAGCATGGCACTGATAGGATGTGATTACTTTTTCCAAATGTGCATTTTGTTGCTCAGCCAGAAACTACATACTGAGACAAAAATTTCTGATTGAAACTCTATGATCTGTGTTATGTGGGATACTTGCTAAAATCTATTAAAGCTTTGACTCTAAGAACAATGCAATATGCACTGATCCATATTTCAGCAGTAGCAGAAATCTCTCTGTATAGCTAGCACATGAAATGCTGTGGGATTTCATAGTAGTTGTTAATTTACAAGAGTCTATGTGAAAGGTGTAAAGCATTTTATCAAGAAAATTAGTTTTTTTTTTATCCAATATTCAGGCAGTTTTTGTCCTGCATAAACATAAGCTAATTTACACAAAGGAGGACAAATAAATGCATAAGTATTAACTCTGTTATGTGTATTTTACTAATACTGTAATATGAAATAACTGCTCATTTTATTCTTCAGCCTAGAAGTAGTGACATCATTCACTATAAATCACACTTACTGTCTCATGAATTATCTGGCCTCCAAACATGCCCTGACAGGAAAATTAAATGGTCCAGAGAAAAGTGTTTGCAGCCCTGTATCAGGAGAGATGGAGAGGAACACAAAGAATGCACGATTCCTGTGGAAAGCAGCTGGTTTCTTCTTATCAATACTTGACAATATTTCTATATCCAGTGATAGGACCACAACTCTAGGCTTTTAGAGGTATGAATATTATCTAACTTGTCCTCGTTAGGTGAAATTAGTCACATTGTAGGCCTGAACCAGCTTTGAGAAATTGCCATATATGAGTGAGGCAGAGCTTATGCCAGATTTCAACTTCTTAGTTTTATTTGCTATATTCATAGTTTCTGGATTTTTCAGGATTGTTAGCAAGTACCTGTTCTACCTACTCGTTCCAGGATTCTTTCCTTGCATCATTACTATTCACCTTTTGAAGAGTGTTACAATAACCAAAGAATTCAAAGCTATGTAGCCAAAAGGCTAAAGGATTCATTTAAGCCATATTTGACTAACTGGGTTTGAATGCATACTGTACATATTCCTAGGCTGAAAGTGGGTGATTAACTACAGTATGAGAAATTGTGAGAGGAATTAAAATGGGATTTTATTAAGGATTTTCATATAACAAAATGATCTTTAATTACTGGAAAATATTGTCCCCAATCCCATAATTATGTCACTCATTTTCTGAACAGAGCCCTCAGCATGTCACAAATTAAAAAAATTAAAATTAAAATTTGTGCACCATGCTAGCACAAAAAAGATAAAGAAAAACAAACAGCATGCATAAAAAGTATGTACTAAACCATTCTCTAAGGATATTTCTAAATCACGTTATATTTAGCATTATTTTATGCAACAAGTACAGGTTGTGCGCATACATGTCCATGGAATATTCTCAGAGCAAAGATCTTGTGAGTGATGATGAATCTAGCAAGGATTCAGGTTTGCAGACGTGCTTTAAATGCCAACAAATTTTGACAATTGTTTTCATCATGATGGAAAATTAAAACTTCTATTCTTTTTCCTCGCACTTAAAAGTCGATACACATGTATATAAAACCTTCTGCACATATATAAGAAAGATCCTGGAAAAGCTTTTATCCTGGCTAAGGATGGGATCCAGGCTGGGGGATTCTTCTCTCTTCCAGCCAAGTGTCCTGGCCTTAAATGGCAGAGGTCATCTTCTTCTTTGTGTAATGCTTATTTATACCTAGTGAATCAGCTGTTACAAAAGTGATGTTACAGTCCAGCAATTCACAAGCACTTTAGATTTAGAATTAAATAATTATTTATTAGCATAGTTCTATCGCTGGCTGCTGTGCTGATTCAACATTCATGCAATTGCCTGCATCTGGACATCTTTGTCCAAATCTCTCTTTCCTATATTTGAATTACTTCTTCAGAAAATATAGAAATTTAACAGTGGATCTCTTGGTTATTGGATGAAAAAAAAGTGGAGGAAACGCTGCAGGTATTTATTTATGGACAAACTGCTTCTTTGCCCTCAGTCCCACCTGAGTTCTGTCTACTGAGCTGCTGGGAGCCCAGTTAACAGTCAACCACTGGGGGAATTTGAGTGAGGCATCCCTAAAAAAAATTTCCTATCTAGTTGCCATTGCAAAGATAGACATTTAAATTCAGTATCTGCTGTATTTTGTGAGAAAGGAAGAAAGATCTATGTCCTCAGCAAACTTGAGCTGTGCCTGGAAAAGGCACTGAAAAAAAATCGTGGAGCTGCAGTGCCACTTTGTAAGTTAGACAAGGGATGTGATATAATAAATACCCATGCTCGTCCTCCTCCACTGAAGTTGTTTTTCACTTTGATTAGTGATTTTAAATGGCTCATTTCTTAGTTTTCTATTTTACCTCTAGGAAGGTTTTCCATTTTACAGTTCCTATAAGCATACGAAAACAGAAAACGCAATAAACCAATATATTCACTGAGGATAGAACTTTCTCTCTTCGCAAATGAAATGCTGCTACCGCTATAAGCAGCTGAAAATATTTTACTGAGGTATTAACAGCCTCAAGATCTGTACTAATGATAGACTCCTTAGAGTGTGAAATGCCTCCTGGCTTTTCTCCAGGGTGTTTAAACTAATCAACTGTTAACAATAAAGGGAATAATTTTCCTTTCACTCTCACTAGGATCATTTTATTGACTTTACTGATATCCATCATATTTTACACTGATACAAACAAGAGAAGCATCAAGCCCAAAGCTCACATGTAGCAGCAGGTTTGAAGGGTTCCTGGAAGTAGAATTACTGACCAAGCCCAGTTTTTAAATGATGGGTAAACCAATCTATTGCACAAGGACAGAAATGCAGAAGTACAGACAGAAATACAACATCTCTGCCCTCCATGCTGGCTCCAAGTAGAGGTATTTCATTCAATGTGACAGTCAGTCATTCAGCCTCAATCAGACGAAGGAAAGACACCATTAAGTCCCAAGATTTATATTTCCCTTTTCTTTTGTTCTGACCTTCATAATAAAGATTGATATACTGATTCAAAAGATGACTTTTTTGAGTTGTTATAGTTTGGGGGAAAAATTTGTATAAGCAGACTTTTTCTATTGTAGACAAACTGAAAAGCATAAGATAAATTCATATTTTTTGAAGAAGAATGTGATTTTCAAAAGATCATATACAGAAAGAAGGGCAAGTTCTTTCAGCCAAAAAGCAAAAAAATTAAAAAATCACTCTGTCAGAACTCCTGTCTGGTGCAGACATGATTGTACCTTTGAGGTGACCAGGTGCTGTTGTAGAACCAAATCTACTGAGGATTCAGCACCTTAGTAAAACAGTTCATCTAGCTGCAAAAATATAGAATTGCAGAAAAAAATAAGGTTGTTGTTCAGGAGAACCCACTGTTCTTTCTTACATGACTAATTTCAGACCTAGAGCACATTGCTCAGGGCTCGATTTGATTGAATTTTGAATATCCCAGAAGCTGGAGAATGTGTAATGTCTGTGAGCTGCTCTTTCTTGGACTAGCACCCTGCTCGCTGCCATTTTTATTTTTTTTTAGATCATTGAACACTTGATTTTCCTTTGCTATTTTTAAGATTTAGGTTCAGCACTTTCGAGTTTCAGGCTTTGCAATTTTTTTGCTGTTAGGCTTTGTCAGTTCTCTCTGTAACACAGCTTTCACATTTACGAAATGCATGTCAAAATATCTACCTATTTATGAAAGAAAAATATTAATCAAGTTTTTACATGGAAGATGCTGGTATGACTCGCTGATAAGGGAAGGAGATGAGAGGTATCCACTGGTAGATCACAACTGTGGGAGGTGGTAGAAGCATTTGGGTTTTTGTGAAACTTTTTAACACTCAGGTGAGAATGAGCATCCCACCTTACAGCATTCCAACTATATAATACCCTGAGCATATTCATTCACAAACACTCCAATAGCAGTTTCAGCTTAGTTTTGTGGGTAGAGTATGACATTTTGGAGAGATCTTGACTGATGTCACATGGAAAGACTCTTAAAAATGCACTAAAAGTTTGAGAATGTTCTAGGAAGGAAGGAACTCAAAATGCTATTACTGAATAGTTGTAAAGAATTGGAAATAGTGGTGAAGCATTGGAAAATAATGCCACCAGTATAACCAAACATTTAGACTTTCATCTCTCAATTTCTTAGGCATTTTCAATTACATTGTCCTGGCCAAAATAAATAGATATATATCCTGGATTCATAGGTCATTTGTGTAACTCCAATTTGGGCAATGTTTTGTTGTGATTAGTTTTAGAAAATATGTGGAATGAACTAATTTAAAGCTCACTAAGTGAAGCTTGCTTTTGATAATCACATGTTCTGTCTAGTCATGCTTGAATTTATCTGCCCAATTATCTTTATCAGCAAACATTTCCAGATTGCTTCTGACTTGTCTATTAAAATATACTTGTTGCTAATCAAAACTGTGCCTAACCTACCAATCACTTCGTCAGCTGAAACTAGGCCTACAGAGGTGGCAAAATTCAGAGAAAAATAACAGCTCAATAACATTTTTATCTAACCATGTATTTGTTGATGGGCATATCATCAGGAGAGTTGAACAGAAGTCCCAAAACTCTACCTAGGTTTCCAATTAATTGCACATGAGAAAGGGTAAGAAAAGGCCCTTAGGAAAACATTTCCTATGTGCTTTTTTATGTAGGAGTAAAGCAATTAATTTCAGCTCACGGACAGTGAACAACTGCATGAAAATCATAAAGCAACAGTCACAGAACCATTTTACAATACAGAAAAAAATAAAACATCACCTAAAAAATATCTTCTACCATTCTCAAGTTGCTGCACTGCCTTACTGCTTTACTTCATGACTAATCACTTGTACAACCGTTGCAGCCACATGCCTAGAGAAATCTCAAGCACTGGTTTACATACATGATCCTATACATCATCTAACATGTAGTCTTGCCTGAAATCTTACAGTGCTAGCCAGCAGGCCAAAAAAAGAGCATTATTATTTGTATTCCTCAGTCTAGGAATTAGTATCTGGAGAGATCAGGACTGTTGACTGTTCTGTACTTCATTGTTAATTGGTATATGTTCATAAGCACACGGAGGTCCTAATTTCAGAGAGACTTGAGTGAACATAGCACAGGCCTGCATGGTAAAGGCTGCAAGGCCAGAGCCTAATGTATCATGAGGAATTTATCATTTAACGACTGTCAGACACTAGGTCCAGCAGCACTAGTAACTAAAACGTACTGAGGAAGAAACAGAAGACATTTTCAATTTTTCTTTTTTTCATCTAGCAATGCACGGTCCACTGGTTAAAATACTATTATTCTGTAATAATTTCATAGTACTCGTTAAATTCCTGATGAAATGGAAAGTGAAACCAGTCAGCAGTCAGCAGGGAATCAGCAAGGTAAGGGGGTGTAATAGAGGATTTTCTCAATAATCCATCATCATAATAAGTGGTTTTGCCAGGGGTAGCTGTATACTAGAGTAGAACTTTTGTTTGATTCTTATTTCTTCTTCTAAAAGTGGGATACAGGAATTTGAGAAGCTATAGTGGATAGACTAGCATTATAAATTTGTATATTGTTCTGAAATATATCAAATAGTGATTCTAAAAAAAAAATATATACTTGCTTTGAAGCATAATAATTAATGTAAAGCATGAAAAGGCTGCTATAAGCTATTTTAACATGTTTTTGAGTTGCCTTTCCTACATGATAGATTAAAAGAGGGCTTCTAAAGACAGAGTAGGAAAAAAGGAAAAAAGAATTGTGCTCTGAAACCCATCTGAAAATTGCCTGGGTCAGGTCCTATGTTCAGGCACAGCTTGTGTTGAAAATTCAGAATTGAATATCTTACTTTTATAAAAATTGCCAGCTGCAAAGGAATCACAGAAGAGAGGAATTTTTCCCCATATGTGTATTTCTAAAGGTTCCTAAGTTATAAATACTATTGACCATCAATACATTCATACTCCAGTTTGCTGATGCTTGGGGAATGAATAGGAAGTATTTAGAGATAAGAAACAACTTCAAACCCATTTACTTCCCTGTAAATTGTTTTTTAGTATCTTTCTCTGCCAACATGCACTAGCTTCATTTGGATTCTTCCACGTCCTTGTGCAACCATGATGGGGAAGGCTGCCTGCAGCACCTCTGCACACAAGGGGCAGCAAATAATGTCACAGATTTGCCTGTTCTTTATCCATGCATCCTATTAGGAAAACCAGTGTGTGTCTTTCAAGAAACTTGCCCAAGATGTGCCTGGGAGAGGTGTGTGTGTGAGGAACAGACATTTGTCCTTTTCCCAGTCTTCCTTGTCCTGCAAGACCCTTCCATTCACCCCACATCCTACCATGCAAGGAGTTTTCAACACCAGACTTCTCCAGTTGCACTTTGTGGGCATTCTTTTGGCAATTAATAGTTGGGCTTAACCCATTTTCTCAGTTGCTTTCTTGCGTCTCCTATCCCAGTCTTTTCCCGCTCTTGCCAGAAGGCTTTTTTTTTTTTTGTCTCAAGAGTTTCCTTTGTACTGAAACAAATCTTTGCTACTTCTTAATGTCTGCTGCTTTGTTCTTAACCATTCTGCTTTTTAACCTTTCTATTATTGATTCACAATTTTGCTTAGCATTCTCCCCTCTGAGTCCTCAAGCCTTTCACTCTTACTCACACTTCTGTCTTTGAGCTTTTGCATCACGTCTGCTCCTGGTCTCCTATCCTTTTCTGTTTGGACAAGGCCCTAGCAGGCTGCCTTGCTTGTACAGATGATCTCACTGTATAAGTTGCAAAATGTGAGAGGGACAGTATTTTCCCCAGTGCAAGTAGGTAATTCAAAAGATTGCGTAAGGTACCCAAAAATCTTCTTAAAGAAACCTTCAGAACTTATAAATAATCCTAAAATGATACATATTATTATTGCTAATCTGAGTAGCGGGGGAAGATGGGCAAGTGGCTAGGCTGCTGATTTCCTTTTCTTGCAGAAGTAGTGTAGAGATGAAAGCACTGAAGATTTTGAAGTGCTTCATCACTATGTTGGTTGGCACTAAAAGTGTCTGAGAAACAGAGGATATGTATTACTCTTATCCCAGATGCCTAATGGCAGTCTGGTAGTATTAAGCAAACATGTTTTCAGTACCTTTGTTAGGTACTGAATAACAATATTCTCTTTTCTTTCATTCAGTAGTTGTACTCACATATTACCTATTCATAATTGCAGAAATACTTTACAATAACTGACAATATGGGAAAGACCCAGGTCTATATTACAGCACAGGATAGGCCATTAGAATGATTTAGATTTATTTTGGCTTTAAATAGGACTGTCAATTCTATAGCCAAGACAAACATTTTATAAATATCATTCATATGCTATATGAGCATCCTATCACAATTTTGAGGCTTCTAATTTTCTTTCTATTTAAAAAAAGGTGAAATACAGAAAACCACCTTGGCTATAATTCCAAATCCTTGTATGGTATATGTGACTATCCATTCTGGCAAATGCTACTGGGACTTCATACAGGTAAGTGGGTTTCAGGGTCTTGATGGGGGTCACATTTTGGTGACAACTTCTTGTAAATGATCCTAAGAAACTATTGGAAATAGTCCAACACTTTGATTAAGAGACTTCTCATTTGGTTTCCATAATATTATAAGCAATGAATTATTCTTGTAGAGAGGATCAGTCCAAGAATTACAGAAAATATCTAAGTCCTCTGCATCAATTCTGAAGGCTTTAAACAGACACAGATACTATTTAAAATCTGGTTCTAAGATACTATTTAAAACCTGGTTCTAACCTGTAGAACTGGATATGTATATTTTCCCCTCAATACCAAAATAGGAGGACTTCAGCATTTTCCTAAATTAATAAAATGTTGATCATATTTTAATTCTTTGTGGGATATGACTATAAATTACTGTAGACTTGATTGCTACAGCAGCCAAGCACCATTAATTCTGTAGAATTTGCTACACAGATACTGCGAGTAGTCAGAACCCTTAAAAGTGCATTTTGCAGAAAATAACTAACCAAAACAAAAATATATACTTTGAAACAATAAAGAAATCACATATCCACTCTTCTTGGTGTAGATATGACAAGAAGCATAATTAAACTCCTTTTTAAAAGCTAAGAAAAATGAATGATGATCATGTCAATACTTTTCCAGAATTACATGATACATTGTCTCTATGCTGTTTTTCCTTGATGATCCTTTGAAAGATTGGTAATAAAGTAAAATTGCTTCATAAAACAATTCCCTTCTCATCATACTCGCACTGCTTTTTTTTTCAGAACTGATAAAAAAAAATTGAACTGTTTGTTCTTGATAAAAATCAATCAGTCTAGAATGTTACAAGGACTTTCAAGTCCTTGAAACAGATATATGTCATAGTTTGAATATTCCAGTCTTGAGAATGTCTCTCATTTTTATCTGCAGACATGTTAGCACAGAGGATAAAAACAGGCATGTATGTATCATGAAAAATTAGTTTTGCAGAGAGCAACTCCAGACCGTCTCTTATCCCCCCAAAATAAAGACAGCAATGATTTTCCCAAAGACTCTGTAGCTTCTTGAGACCTGCACCATTCTGAGGATTTTAATCATCCTGTGTCACATTGCAAACCCTCTGTCAGCTTTTTAGGAAGGCAACAGCAAAGCAGCTGCCGTCGCCTCTCCCCTGGTGGAAAAGGACGTTTTACCGACAGGTTGCAGGGGACGTGGGGACTGCGGGGAACAAGGGGCTGCCTGGGGGGAATGAGGACACAGCAGAGAGCGAGCACCCAAAGCCACCAACACAGGAGCTTTTTGATTGGAGGAGTTGTCCCCTGAGGAGTTGTCCCCTGCAATTTACTATTTAGACCTGTCAAAAGCTCTTAACAAGGAGGCTTAATTGCATCATTTGGGAAGATTTTTATGACAAAAGATGAGTGTTTATAAAGGTTTGGCTCAAATATGTCCAGCTAACACAATGCCTTAGGTCCACGGTATCATGATTTAAATGGCACTGAAAATGAACAAGGGATATCTGCCTGTCTGTCTCCATTCTTTTTCTGTTTCTTTGGCAATTAAGCCCAGGCTTGAGCTCCGGGCTTCATGACCTTTCTTTTTGCGGTGGCACATCACTGCCAGCTGCGCCCATGTCCCTCCAGACCGGCAGCCAGCCCTGCTCCTGACTGCTCCCGTGGACACTGCCCCTGCCCTCCCTACCCGCTGCTGCCTCTGAGGTGCACCAGCACGGGCAGCATGGATATAAGTGGTGGGACTGGCAAGATTTTTGGAAAAAGCAATCAAAAGCACGCTGCCTCCTTCCTCTCCAATGAGCAAGTGCAGTGAGTCCAGCTCTCCCAGTCACACCAGCACCTCCCAGGACAACAGGGCACAGGCACCGCAACCAGTCCCACTGCCAGCCACGCACACAAGCTGTGACCCTGCTGCCTGCGCTGGTATCAAACCCCTCAACAAACCCTGCAAGTCCAGACCCCTGCAGCCCTGGCACAGCTCTCCTACCACACACACTTTCTGCAGTAGCACATTCTCTCCAGCTTGCTCACAGCCATCAAAGTTTGTGCTTATCTATGTCTTTCCCCAACACTGTTTGTGGAAGGGCAGATTAACCATAAACTGAAATTAATTGGCATGTAAAATTATTTGAAAAATGCAAATTAGGCCATTAAATCATTTAAAATGTCATGCACAGTGCAGCATAAAATTTGGCAGGGAGAAGGGGTGATTATCACAGGTAGGCAGACCAGCAGATGGCTAAGAGCTTGGAAACACTCACTGTGAGAAAAGGAGCCTGCTTGTGGCTCCTAGACTACCTCTTTCCATGTTAATAAAAAAACAACTACTACAGTAATGGAAATTCTGATCAGTGCTTTTAGCTATACTGTGGAGTCCATTAGCATAACAGCGATATTTGCATAACCACAATACTACCACATGCTTATCTCTGCAGGGTCGATTTAAACTTTAATGCTACCAAAGCTGGGAAAGTAAGTGGTGTTTTTAGTGGGTAAGTAATGACGCCGATTTAGTTTCCACATATAAGCTCCTACAGAGTGTTTTCATAAATGTTAGGCTTAGCTAGATGTCCTGGTAAAATCTATTTGCATGCAGACATATTTATTATGATGTGTTCAGGTAGACTCTGAGATGTGGTTATATTTAAACAATCTTTTAGTTCATGCTGTTTGCTGTTCTTTGGTGATCCCATGGATTAGGAAACATTTTAATTGCAATGAATGTCACAGCCTTTAATTGACTCAATGGCGACCGTGTGGAAAGGTGTACAGAGCCTGGTTAGAGAGCTCTATAATCTCTACAGTAGCCCTATAATCTCTAGAGTGCAGGACAAGGAACCACAAAATGAAACCAGATGGGATCAGCCTTAACAAAGAAATCAGGGCAATAAGCAGGTGCCTTGGAACTGCCACCTTGGAACTGCCCTTAAGCCATGTTAATTTACATGTTGATTTAGTAGCTTTTAGTACCTTAGCACAAAGTAACTTTCAGTGATTGCCCCTCTTTTTTTTTCTGACATTCATAATACATATTGTTAAGAAACTCTTTTGAGCTCGAGTCTGAAGGGGCCAGAAGATAGAGAGCACACTTCTCACGAAGCAGGTGACTAGCATAAAGCTTACCACAGTACCCCATGAGAGGGTCCAGTACATAAAGTATCTCAAGACATTCACAGTCATTGGAATTATTTTCTTTCTTCTACAGCCCTGCATTTGCTTTTTCAGAGGGAGATTCTTTGATCTATAACCAGGGAAGTTATATTACAAAAAACACTTTGTGTAATTAATGATTTGGTAACTGAAGAGTGAGGCATTTCTTGGTCAGCTACCTCAGACACTGTCTATAGTCTCACAGCAGTGTAATTAAAACAAGAATGAAGTCTTAGTTTAGAAGCAGACATAAGGTATGCTGATGGAACACCATCTGCAACTTTTAATAACTGTGTTTAGAAAATGCTTTGAATAATAAAGTAGATCAAGTGCCAAGCGCTCTGTAAAATAGATGGAATGGATTTGTGGCATTGTATATCTGAAGTCAAACTTCTCCAAGTTCTGCCTTATTGAGACTACCAATTCTGCCACCAAGTGTTCTACAAAAAGACAAATTACTTTCTACGGCACAGGGCACATAAGTGTCAAATTCATTTCTAAAATCAGAGTCTTGGATCCACACAGATATGAACACCATGACTTCATCCGTTTCTCAATCCAGACAGGGAAATATTGTCAAGTAGCTGATATCACGTTAAACTTGGAGAACTCGGAGTTGTACTAATTAATGTCTCTTTAAACTAAAAGCTATTGCCAAAAGAATAGTAGATTCTGGAGCGAATACAGGTGAAGTATTGAAGTGAAATTCATGTTCAATATTATTTATAATGATACTTAGTCTTTATCCTTTCACAGTGGAAAATACAATTAATAATTTTGTTTGTCCCGCTAACTTGCTGTGTGGCATTCATCAAAAAAACAATTTCACTGCAGTAAAATCAAACTTAGAGACGCTATACATATTCTGGTCAGTTTATCCTTTTTCATTCTGTGGACTATTGCAAGTATTATTAATATCTAAATTCAAAGTTCATCTAGCTTCATAAGTCTTCTGTAAGCATGTTTATATTTAATTAATAGGAAAAAGGAGAAATTACATTGGAGTCCTGGTCTATTTTACAGCAACCCATTCATTACAAATGCATAAGTAAGTGGAGTTATATGGGTAAAATATTAACCTGATCACTGAGATTTTCTAGGCTTTCTGCATGAAGTTAATGTTACAAATCTTTGCACAAGCTATGTTCATGTTATACATTATTTAATGATCTCTAGCTGCTATTGAAGGACTTCCTACAAATCCATCAGAAGATTATTTTTCAGGTCATCACTAATCAATTTTCTTTCCTTGTGAAGATTTCCATTGAAATTTCAACCAATATTGACATGCATAAGCCATAAATAAGAATTAAGAAGAAGAGAATTTACGGTACCTCGCAGAGCTCATGACTTGCACATGACTGTTAATTACCATGACTGTTGAACCCTGAGGCTCAATTAAGGCTTGCAAAGTGCTTTGAAATTATTGACTGGAAGGTGGTAAGGAGCAACAAATGGTTACATATTATTTTATACTCTAAGAGTAGCAGTAATTTAAATTGCAACCCACAAGGCAATGTTTAAAATGAGTATTCCTTTTCTATCATAATATGGTTTAAGTTCTATTGAACAGGGGCTTGTTGAAGAAGGAGGCAGCCCCAATCCCGCAAATCATTGCTTTTTCTCCTTCTAAAACATTATTTGTCCCCCCGCTCCAAATGACATATAGAATCATTGCTGTCAGGCAGTAAATGAAGTTTCTGTTCAATACACTCCCTGACAGGAGCAAGACAAGGCAAAAGCATTTGGCAAACGAAAATGACATGCTGCCAGCCCCTTTGAAGCAGCATTTGCCCTCTTCCCTAGCCAAGGAAAGGGAACAAAGGAACATTTGCATGGAGGAAAGTGTTTTCTGGAAAAAATACAATAGCAAAGTGGAAAAGAAGAAAAAATCCTTTCTACATTTGTAAAAGAGCACACACAGATTTTAGATCTTATGAATCAAAGGAGGGAACGCCAGTATGTCATATTCAGAAAAGATATTGATTGCAATGCTCTGACAGAAATTACATGGATTGGGGAGTGGAGGTACTTCTCCCTTCCAGGAAAAAAAAAGAGACAATGATTTTTTCTTTCCCTTTTATGATTATCCTTACTGGAGTCATAAGAATTTAAACAATTGTAGTAGAACAAAGCTACATATTCAGTCACCTATATATTACAGTCTATATTTTAAAAATATCAGCTCATTCTGATTGACAGTAATTTTAACAGATTTTTTAAATACTCAGAAAATTTGTGGCTATCTTTAAGTTCTGTAGCATCTGCAGCTCTGCAACAGTCAAACAAATAAAGTGGATCACTTTGCAGGGACACAGATTAAAAATATTCGCACACATTTGATTACTCTGAATACTGAAGAAATTATTCAACAAATGAACAGTCACCAGGAATTTCTCCTGCCTTCAAAAGAACTCAAATAATCCAAAAATAAACTGGGATGATGACTATCTGTTTTCCTGAATCCTAAATTTGACCTCACATCTAAGATAAGTTTTTATCATATATAACATAAGCAAAATCCACAATGTGTAGCCATACTTGCCTTTCTCTTAAGTATAAAAGTCCTCATGAACTCCTGTTGAAATTATTTTCTTGAGGAGTGAATATTGAAAGGTAAAGATATTGGACCTTAGCAACACTCTTCTGCATACACAGACCTTAAAGGATCCATCAGTAAAATAATTTATTGATATTTTAGACTTCATAAACCTAATCATAAACCAAATTTATTTCTAACTTCTGCTCCTTTAGTTTACTAATTGTCTCTTGGGTTATTATTAGAGAAGAGATAATCAGAGATAGAGTTAGGAAAGATGAAGAGCTGAGTCTCTTTTTATCATTAGAATTACCATAGCTTTAGGAAACTGGAGGACAGCTAGTGCTGGTAAGGTCTGATGAATATATGTTTTTAAAAAAACATAGCATTTTCTGCTTTGAATATGATTATGGTTAATACTACTGTGGGATTAGCACTAAGGAATTTAAAGCATCAGGTACCCTAATCGTGTATGACCTAAGATACTAAGACTGTTGTGTAACCAGGCTGTTTAATTTTAAATTTTAAAAGGAATGTTCCTTTTAAAATGCGATTTCCAGTTTCTGCAAACAGAAAAAGGGGTTGTGACTGGTAACCAATACATTTTGTTAATTTATATTGTAGTATTGGAGCCAAAGTACAATTAAGATTAGGATTGCAGATTAAGACTTTATGTTCTCTTTTATCATCAGTATTGGTACACTGTCTATAACTCAGTTAAGGTCTGTTGGATACAGGTAGGAAATCAAAAACCTAAAGAACCTATTTTATTTCTGGATTACTCCAGACTAACAACAAACTAAATCAGGAATCATATTTTCTTTTACAGTAAGTTTATTGCCTGAGAATAATAAATAACATGCCAGATTCAGGGATGCAATTCAGGTTAGGGACTGTAGAACAGAAAATGCCAAGCATCTAATCTACTGAAAGATTTTTCACATCCCAAAGAGGTAGAAATAAAGTTTGTAAGTGCCAGTAATATGTGTAGATTAAGGTTTTATTTTATTTTGTAAGTATCTTGGGATGTATCTTCACCGCTAAATAAAAGACGACAAGAGGGTGACCTCATGCTTTGGCTTCTGGGTCATCTCTATGGTGTATCATCAGTCTGTAGATTCTTTCTCATCAGTCTGTAGATTCTTTCTTCACCTGCATCAAGCAGCACTTCTCAGGACAAACATTATGTGTAAGTCTAGAGGTAGTTTTCTCCAGGAGAAATTCTCAGACCAACGGGATGTGCAGGATTGTGGAGGACGGTAGGTCTGCCTCATTGCTTTGTATACTCCCCTGACACCATCTGCTTAGCCTTTGCACCCAACCTTCTCACTTTCATCTCGCAACTTTAGGCACGCGACACAACTGCCATTATGTCATAAAAACATCAGGTATCGTGAGCATTTCTTTGGCAAGCCTATAGAAAGCTATAGATAGTCCACGCTGGTCAACCTGTACCAATCTCATCTTAGCCGTAAGAATCATTGAAGATCTGGAAGAAATCTTTTTGAAGAGCTTGGGAGAAAGTTCCTGAAAAGCCTGTCAAATTAATATGATGGCAAAAGCTGTGTGAAGATATGATAACTTAAAGCAATTCAATGGTAAGCATGCCCTCAGAGTAAGGAAGTGACTCCTTAAATTACTGTTCGTTTAATGACCTGGAACAGCTCACAAATGCCCCAAAACTCGATTTCAAGAAAATTATCCTTGTCCCAACAAGTTTACTGTAAGATGTCCAAAGGGGTTGTAATAGCAAAAAAAGAGAGTTACATACTTAAGAAATGTAAAGGGGAAAAAATGTCTAAAATTTGGGCTCACTTTTCCAATGTTTAATACAGACAGAACACAGTAGGGTCACTTAGTAAAAGAATGATCCAAAACATAACCTGCATGGATGCCCTGAAAGCCTTTGCCTAGGATAAAAACCTGGCATTTGCAATATTAGGGGCCTTGATAAAACATAGGAATTCAAATGGATGTCAGAGGTATTCTTCAGTATGAGATCTTCTTTCTGCTTTTTATAGATGAATGAAATACTGCAAACACAAAGGCACAGCTGTAGCAAAGCTACTCCAGTTGTACAAGCTACAAAAACAACACAATTTATAAATGCACAGAAACCATTATTGAAATCACCTGCATTTTAAACAAAACCTAAGTATTTCAAGGTAACTGCTCCATCAAATCTGTCCTCAAATTCTGTTTCACCTGACTACAAATTATCTTCATTCTTCTATAGACGGAAATTGGATAGGACTTCCTTTTTGTCTGTTTGTTTTAAGAAAAATGAGTCAGAAGCATTTTCTAGACAGCTGCCCATTTCAATATCCCACTAGTCCTTTTTATTATGGAAATTCTCTTTCTAAGCCACAAGTAGAGAATTGTATATCTAGTACCATACATCAATACAGCTTGAAGCAGGAAAAACTCTAATTTTGAAACAAAATCAGAGTGAATCTCTAACACAATTTAGCATTGGCAGTTCTCAGGGGACTGATAAGGGGAATGTATTTCTCTAGCTCTTTGCAGATAGTCTCAATACACTACATTTGCATAGTGACAGAAATTCATTATCAGCGGATTGCTTTAGATGCCATACGTGAAAAAGCCTGGTCTTAATCCATTTCTGTCGCTCTGAATTTGCCACTGTGTTTAACACTACCTGACAGAGAAGTCGACCAAAGGATTGTAAGGATTGCGGAGGATGAAAAACCCACGTGTCCAGAACCCTGCAGATCTTTTACAAAGCAAAGTGAAGACCCTTCCATTGCCAGGTCCTGTAGGACAGAGGTGTCTGCAACTCAACAGAGCATTACAAGGGCATAATGCATTTATTTTAGCTACATGGATTCCACAGTGCATTTGCTGGCCTCTGTGCTCACAAATATAGTTAGCCAAGCCAGTGTTATGCAAACACCACCTGAGCTGTACCCTATTGGCCTCCATTACCCATTTGCATGGCTAGATGGCTACCTAGCTACGTGCATGTACGGGAAGGAAAATAATCTGCTTGCACACTTTGTACTGAACAAGCAAAATAAGCACATTTCTATGATTTAGTAATAGGCTGAGCAGTCAATTTTGTACTGAACAATACTCACCTGAAACCTTCAGAAATGCTGAGCAAGATGTCGAGCTTTCTAGACCATTTTATGCATTATGAAAAACGCAAAATGCTCACCTGCTTGCAGCTGTCTACCTGTCAGTGTAGCAAGTCGCTTGTATTGCAGAATCAATAGAGTGTTCAAGTACCCAGCTCGGGGCTTTTGAAATGCGTAGGGAAGACTAAATAAACACTTTGCTTATTTATTTATTTATTTATTTTGCATGAACTGGGAAGGTGTTTTACAGCCTTCATCATTGCAGCTACACCACCATCTACATGCAGGGTCTGTAGCTACCCAAAAGATATTTCTCCAGCTCTGCCACTGTCCCTCTGAGAAAGCATTTCCATTGCCCTTGCAGGCCTCTCCAGTCCCACTCTGCACCTCAAACGAGGTGCATATCACAGATCCTCCTAAATCTAGAGCTGCATTGTAGTTCACACCTACTCTTCTGTCCCTTTATACAGAGAAAAGAGCACAAATAAGGGACACCTCTCCTGAATTATGCCAGTGTAAAACTTAATTTAAAAAACTAGATTTTGGCAATAATGATAGGAATAAGCCAGGGTATGGGAGCAGAGTAGAGGGGCAGGATCCCCTCCCTCGACCTGCTGGCAACACTGCTCCTGATGCAGCCAGGATCCCATTGGCCACCTTGGCCACGAGGGCACATTGATGCCTCATGGTTAACCTGCTGTCAACCAGGGCTCCCAAATCCCTGTCTGCGGAGCTGCTTTCCAGCAGGTCAACCCCTAACCCGTACTGGTGCCTGGGTTTATTCCTCCCAAGGTGCAGGACCCTGCACTTGTCCTTGTTGAACCTCATGAGGTTCCTGTTGGGTCAACTCTCCATCCTGTCTAAGTTTCTCTGAATGGCAGCGCAGCCCTCGGGAATGTTGGCCTCTCCAGATGGACACCACTGTGTCTCTGTTCTATCTTGGATCTTCCAGGTCTCTGTCCTGATTATCTACGTGGTATGAGCTGAAAACATTGTGATTTTCCTTCCCATCTTTCAGTGTCTCCATCAGTTTTTAGTGAGGTGGTATTGTCTCTTATTGCTTTCCCTGATTTAAGTATTTGCTCACTATCCTCAATTGCATTCCTATCCAAAACACATTTCTAAAATCCCTCTACAGCATGCCATTTATCTAGGGCAAGAGCTCCCTGTCACAGATGGGATTTCTGAACAGTGTTAGAGCAATCTGAATGACTGATAAATCACATAAGGTCTTAGCCTTACTGCATTTTCATTTACAGGCTTAACAAAGTCTGCTATATACCCATACCTAACTCCTTAACTCCATCAGCACCGTTTTTTTTCTTTTCCTGTTGCTCCACTTGCCCTTCTTTTTCTCCCATTTTTCCTCCTCTTCCTTTCCTCCCATTTTCACATCTTCTTTTACCAACTTGTGAAGCAGTCCCTTCTGCTTTGCTCCATTTTTAACATTCTTTGCTGCAAATGTCTCTCACTTCTTCTTAAATCATTGCTGTGAACAGTCCTAATTCATGAATTAAATGATCTGTTCACAGCCTTGAGAATAAAGTCAGTCTTTAAACTCCATGTATAATTTCCAACTTTGCTGTAACTAAATACAATCATAATGTAAATGTTATTCCCACTATGATACTTATTTAACACTTTCCCTTACTTAAAACTACTCTTTTAAGAGGTAAAATTTATACAAGTTTAATAAAATTTATTCAAACACTAGCTTAATTTAAAATTACTCATGAAAAGCCTCAGTTTTCAAGCAAATTAGCTATGGAGCTATATCTTAAATATTTTTCTTAGTAATGCTAGATAGCTCTCTTGTAGCTGGTTACATTTCATATACTCCTGTTTAAATTCTTACCATCTGTTTTTCAACTTTCTGCTATTCTTACTACCTACTTTTGATACTGCTACCACCCAGTGTAGCAGATTTGCAGACTCCTTTTGTAGATGCAAAGGAGAATCAGAGAGGACCCACCTCTGTATGCTACCCTGAATTAACTTGAATATTAGGCCACTGATTTTGAATATTATTCCACAGAAGTAGAAGGATATACGGATTTTTTATAACAGTTAAAACAAACAAACAAAAAATCCTCTGTGTGTTGTACTGTAAATTAAGGAGTTATTCTCAAGTTTCCAACCCTTTCCTTCCTTCCTTCCTTCCTGCCTGCCTGCCTGCCTGCCTCTTTCTTAAGAAAGAAAAATATTTTGTACATGAGGTAATAAGGAATGATATAATTAATCATATTTATTTCAAATCAAATGGAAAATAGTGCCATGATCATAGAGTGAGAAATAATTTGTGATTATAATAATTAAGAAGAAATAGATGTAAAATTATACACAAGTTTCCAGCAGTGCATAAATGTGGTAGGTTGGGAATTTACTAGTGCTATCGGACACATTCATTAAAACATTCATATTATTGGTATGATCTACCCTAACTACTTTGAGAAGACCAGTATCTCGTTATAGATAATTATTTGTGTTTTGAGTAGCTTTAGGCTACTGATACTAGCAAAGAGAACCTTGTGGGTGTTGGATCAGCCCAGGTTTCATCTGTAGCCATGAGCAGGTCCATGGTTGCTCTATGATCTTGAGTACTGGTTACCCTAAGGAAATTGATGGCCGGGTTTTTTCTGGAGAGCATCACACTCCTGCATCCGTTCCAGGAGACATTTGTTGGTGGTATGCAGAGAAACCTGAAGGATCAGCTTTTTAAATTTTACCTGATAGAACTTTGGAGACTAATTATCTGCATGCATTTTCTCTAAATAATTGTGTTCGTAGGGAAAAATATTCTCCAAATATTCTCCTCTTTCCATGTATGTGCCATAAATAAGCCATATGTGAATACATATTATTAGGCTTCATGCCACACAATCAGTCAACTCCACTAGCATACCAATGCCAGAAATATGGACCTTAGTGTTCAATTACTTGCAGCACTGTGACAGTGGCAAAAGTAGCAGGAGAGTGCTCTGGCCAAAGCCTTGACTCAGCAATGTGAAGTTAATTAGGTAGGCCTATAAAGCAAATGAGGCTTAGAAAGAAGTATCACAGTTTAAATGCAGCCCAACATCCTGTATGTACTTTTGCTTTTTAAAGAAGTTGGTTCAAGTGGTTGGCTGCACTCATTTCTCTTGTTCCATTGCTGAAAGGAAAAGGCTTAAAAAAGCTAGGGAGAGCATGTGTGATTGTGTCAGCTAAGTATCAGATTACCTGGATCTTCTCTCACACTCATCTGGCCACAAAAAGCAAAGAAAATAATGTACCAAACAGCACAAAACTGTCCTAGCAGAAGAGCTCAGGAATGTCTGACAAATGCAGACATACTGTCAACCTCCAAAAAGTGATCCCCTCATGGCCAAGGAGGGCTGCTCCTTCCTAGCTCTCTTAATGAAGTGTGTTGCATTAAAAGATTGCTTTCTGTGGATCTTGCACCAGCATATATAAGGAAAACATTTCTCTTATATATGTATGCCTACATGCACGTAATGCATGCAGCATTTCCATGGGGAAAGCTATTCCCCATGAGGTTTGATTTGCCTATGCTTATGAAATATCTGGAAACCTCAGAGAAAATTTGCAAGAAAAAAATATATATAAAAGAAGCCTTGTAAGGATTAACTGGGGGAAGGGGAGTCACATTGCCCTGGTTTCTTTTAAAGCCCAGTAGCTTTGGTTCACAAATCTGAATACTCTGATTACTCCCACTTCTGTGTTGTATTCTAATATAACATCTGGAATTTAAATTTTGATTTAAATTCTACAGTCTAGAATTCTTAAATTCCATTCCCTCTTAAAAGAAAGCTTGCTGTATTTTTTAACATTTGCTACACTTACCTCAATCATATATCCAAGAGTCATCAAAGGGCAGAGAAGTGCCAGATTTATCACTGCAGAAGCCCCTGGATTCAAGGACTCTAGTCTTTAATAAAATTGTATTAAGAGTCTGGAATAAATCACCAAGTAGAGCAACTAGCTTATGTTGAGCTAAGAAAGGTTAGAAAGGATATTGTTTCATAGAAGCAGGTCAGAACTTGGTTCTACCCTACTATTACCTACAGTAAAAAAACATGAGAAATGCATATTATTGAATTCTTCTTGTACTCATTCACTAATCCTGCCTACCTATTTAGTTGCAAAGAAAAATGACACCTCTGACCTTCAAGGCAGGATCTGACCACGGCTCAACAGCATTACTATATACTCACTGCTTCTAGAAGGAGAAGCAGAAGTAATATTATAACTCCAAAATGTGCAGAAAATGTTACCAAAACGGAATAGTCATTTAAGTATTGTTTAATTCTACTACCTACTTAGTTTTACCTGCAATTCAATTCTGATCAAACAAACAGAATTGTTTTTCCCTTTTCTGCTAGAGCTGATCGAAACTGGGTCATTGCTCTATAAGCAGAGATAAAATAGGAAAATATACACAAGATGAAATGAGATGAAAAAAAGCACAGAACCATCTAAACTTTAGTGTATTTTAGAGAATTCTGCAAAATACATATTTTTTGTCCAATACACCCAAAAATGACAAGTGTAATAACAACAACAAAAAAATCCCCAAAAACAGTAGGACGCAAAGAAACTGAAAGAAAGAGAGGTCCACATTAGTTGTTCTTTCTTTTACTCTACTGAGATTTCATGGAAGTTGTAAATACAGCAGAAGCACTCCTAAAATGGAAACCAATACATTATCTCTTAATAGTCTGGTCTGTCAGTGTACTTAATATTTCTCTAGAGCTGCTATGACACACTAAAATTGGAACTGGTAAGATATCTTTGGAGGGAACCTAAAATTATTTTTTCCCATGGTAACTTTGAGTGAACCCAATGGAAAACTTTGCTCTTCTGGATTAACTGATGAGTTCTGAGAGGCAAGAGCAGGGGGAAAAAAAGCTGTACACAGAAAGGGAGGAGAATCAAATCAGATGAAGAGAAAATTCATTTCTTCCCCTTTAATTTGACTGAACAATTCTGTCAGGAAACCCCTGAGAGCTGATAAGAAAGTAGACTACAAAATCACCAGAACACCTTTCTTTCTTCTAGCCTAAAGACATTGAAACAGCTTGAATAATTAAAAGTCCCCAAAACATTTCCATTAAGGTAAATTCAACAAGAAAGCAAGATTTTTTTGGTCTTGCCAGTACATTCTTGAGAATAATTCATCTGAACTGATGTGCACGGCTATAGAAAAATTTGTGATTGTAAAAATTACAGTTTCTGTCAAGCCCAAAAGGCAAAAATGGCAATTCTTGAGCATTGGACCTAAAGCATATCAAGAACCATTGTAACAATTCCATAGTACAGACGATTAACTTATTGCCTCTAGGAATTTTCCTGTTTTTAATTACTGGTATAAATATAGCCAAAATGTCCAAGGATTGCTCACATTAAACTCAATGTTCTGGAAAGGAGACTATACTTATCACAAGCCTGACTTGCTGCTAGGATATAGTCGCTTCCTTTCTTTCAGAGATACAAATAGAGGTAATTTGTCTAAAGTTGCAGGTTTTGTCTTTCTTATAGCTACTGAAATATCACATTCTCACATTCATCTTGTATTTTTCTTTACTGAGCTGAAGTTCAGTAAACTTCCATGATGAAATTCCTATTCATTTTAGATGGGTACCATTTGGATCACTTGTTTGTCATCTTCTGTAAGTTTCAAATATTTAGCCATATTTCTTTCAAATAAATGTTTTATTGGTATGTGTTTATATTAAACAATATTCTATCAAGTCACTGGAAAAGAATTATTTTATTCCTTCTTTCCAAAACTGTAATTCCTCCAACTTTTGTAATCATCCTGGTTGTAATTCTATTAACAAGGCTTTTTAGGTATGGACTATACTTAGATTTGTGAAAGAAAGAAGTCACTTTCGTGGGCAATGAAAATATGTTTCTGGAAATTCTGTCCAAAATCCTTAATTTCTCCTTGGCTATCATTTTCTGAATTTTTTCCTGGGTCACTGAAAGTGCCTGTTCCGGATGGGCTCGGGATTCAGCCATCTCCAATACAGNATTCAGGTGAAAGCGCATAAAAGCAGCAACGTGTGGATAACTCCTCACGAGGTGATACCTGCCGGTGGGATCCTGGACCCCAACACCCTCTCGAGGTGGCAGATCAGAGAGAGGGAGCTGCTGACCGGCACCCGCGGAGACAGCGCAGGCCTCAGAGTTAGGAGTTTCTCCTTCCCCGCTCTCTCCTCACTGTCCTCTCTATGCCCGGTGCATCCTGGCACGCAGGGTCAGTGTGACCCAGCAGGCAGCCGGGGGCAGACAAACTCCCCCTTCAGCTGCGCAGCTCTCCTCCCGGGTGCGCAGGCGCGCGGGACAGTCGGGGGTCCCGGCCCTCAATTCGAGGGTCCTGCCTTCCTCCTCCTCTTCCTCATTTCCAGATGTTTGACCTCCACAGCTAGTTTGGAGGACGGCTGCGGTTAAGCTGGCTATGAGCCCGGTCGAGCGGCCACCTTCAACAGGCTTTCGGAGGGGGCTGCCTGTGAACCGGGCTGAGCAGCTGCATCCAGCTCCTTATCACTCAGCCTGGGCAGGCAAACACCTTCCCTCTCAAGGTCTGGCCTCTGCTTCCCCCAGGAGATTTTTATGACTCTACAGATCACAGAAATTTCCATCTCCAATACAGTGCCAAATATTTCCATTTTGATGAATTTTGAATTTTTAGCCTTTCACAAAGACTTCACTTGAAATTTTCAGCAAATGTGTAATTCTGTCACACTTCCTGAAGTTCAGTAGGGCAAAGAGTTTCCACATGCTCCTTGTAACATGATACTTTGCACTAAGGTAATGTACATATGCTAAGCATTTCTAATACACAATGATGACTTGACTGGAATTTAGTAAAATAACTTTGTTTTGTTTTTTCCCCATTCCAACTCATTGTCATTTCTTCTGGAAATTGAAATCCAGACAGTCTTTCAAAACTGCAAGCTAAGCTTTAAACTATAGATACAACCATGTTCAAAACAAAAGAAAAAGGTAGCAATATCTTTTCAGAATAACTTCTTTCCCCTTCATCTGCATGTATGTTGGATTTGGTGAAGGTAGCACCTACCTTTTTCATTCCCGTCTATTTCACAACAAGGAATACCTCTGAAAATAGCAAAGTAATTCTGCAGTACCCAAAGGTGAGAAATTCCCTCCAAATCTCATATGACTTCTAGAAACAGCTGGCTATTTCTAGCAACAATTGTAATACAGACTTTCTTAATCATGCACAGCAACTTGAACGCTTCTTATGAAGGGAAAGTCCGTGGCACGCCAGGACACCTATAAAATGGAAGAGACTGGGCTGACTTGTGCAATACGACAGAGAAAGTGGATGGTAGAGAGAGGAGAAATAGCTAAGAAAGCCCAAGCCATTCTCTCTCGCTGCGATTTCCCTATCCTGTCATGGTTTCTGTGGGTGCTCTGCAGAAGGAACTAAAGGCTGCTGGCAACCCAACTGCAACACATCAAGAAAGCAGACAGAAGAGCTATCAAGTAGGTAAACAATCCCATGTTTATATTCCTTGAGATGTAAATATCATTTATACTACTCACTGTCTGTGAGTCCAAAACTTAGCAAAGGACACTAATGAACATCTTCAACACTGAACCACTAAATTAAATATGACATTAATGGGAACCATTTAATGCAGTTCGGCTCTGCACTGATGGCCATTTTAATTAGATTGCTGCTGCTGTGCTGAACTGAAAAGCTGCTGACAGCATTGGAAAGCCACGGCTTGAAATACAGAACAGCAAGAGACGTTGCTCGATCCCAATTTGCATGTATAATTAATGAGATACATCCCTCTCGGTGCACCTCTTCCAGGGGTGCAATTTGATTCAGACCCCGGGCAAACACTGTCAGCCCTGCTGGGCTGTGATCCGAGCGCGAGGTCCTCTCCCTCTGATGGGCCCTGGCGATGGGGAGAGGCAACAGCTGTGACAGTCGCTCCCTGATTACTGCCCTAATAGATAATTGACCTGTTGATTTAAAAGTCAGATGTTTATCACTGAAAGACATGTGTGAACAAGAAGGCTAGATGAATTTTAATGGAAAGAAGGGGAAGGGTTACAGATGCCGCTCAAAAATGACCAAAATTTCAGCGGAATTAAGATTTTCTGGAAGAAATAGTATCCTATCCAATTGTTTTGTTCTTATACCAAGGACACTATTCCTTATCTAGCTTTCTACGGAACTAAGGATGTTAAAGGCTAGTCTCAGAGCTCTAATGAGAAAAAGGAAGGCAAAGGGAAGAGTTCTACCAAAAAAAAAAAAAAAAAAAACTGAAAAGGATTAAAAATTGAAAAGGGAAACAGCACCATAACTTGGTTTTCTGTATGTTTTTAATCACTAACCATCTAGAAATACATCCAAACATTCAATTTGCCATACAATATTTAATTGTAAAAACATTTTTAAAGTGTGCCTGTCCCTAAAAGTCTAGACACTCAACAAACAGAATTTGCTACTGTTGTCCTCTGTCACTTATAAAGTTCTGGTATTAGCAGTCCACAGACAATAGCTTTTACTCTAAAGCCACTATATTGCAATAAGCATGTATTAAGTGACTTTTTGCAAGCATTCACATTTCATATTTTCTTAGTTGATATGGTACTTTGTCACAAGGATCAAATCACACATGTTAATTTTAACTTATACTTGCATGGTTTCCACCTGAGAGAGTGAGTGTCCAGAGATAAGAGTGATGAGCAGCTCTTTATAGTCTTGGTAACTAGCTTGTCTTGCCTTCCTGGAACCTGGCAGCAACAGCCCTTATCAGTCATACAGCTAGAGCAAAGTTACCTGCTACCTGGCTGCTGTAGCAGCAGTTTGAGTTTCTTGGCTCTGCTACTATGAATTTTCAGCTCCTTTTCCTACATAGCTTTCAGAACTACCTTTTCCTCCACATACACACTTAGGAAAGCAAATATCATCTTGGTGTTAAATATGAACAGGGCTGAAAATAACATGAGTCATTTTTCAGTTCAAGAAAGGAGCAATAATTACTGTGAAGGAAGGGATGAACTGTCTTAGAATCTTTACCATAAGGAATTTGTGCATAGCAGTTGATTTTCTCCTTGTGTAAGACCCTTGGCTCTCCATTTCTGTGTTTTGACTTATCTCTTCTTTCCAAATCCCTCCCAGTTGAGTGCTGCTGGCTACAGATCTGTTGAGTAAGTAATAAAACATCTTTATAAAGTGCATCATAAACCCATCCAAATATCACCTGAATTACCGACAAGAATAGGATGTGTGTGAATATTAGCCTAGCTGTTGAAATCACTGTTTAGCTAAAACCTGTGTACATTATGTAGTTGATATAATTTATTTGAACACTTAGATCTACCTTTTGAGAATTGCATCTCAGCCTGGAGGAGGGATTGTTGAAAGAGATGAACAACAATGGGAACACGTTGCGTAAATCCTTGCATTATTGCAATAAAATACTTGAAATAATGTGTCAAACCTCCTTTAAAAAAATAGGAAAATGAAAACTTAGGGCTACCATACTTCAGATTTCTTCAGTTCATGACTTGGTTCTCTAAATGGAAACTATGCGATGATTTAATTTGCTTTCTTTTACTTAAATGACAGTCCTTGCATGTAAAAGGTCTCTTCGATCAGTGCTTCAGAAAATTTTCGTTTTATTGCATTTTATTTTTACTAGGGGGATTTCTATCCATATGGTATCTAGCTAGAAAAGCTGCATACCCTGGATTAGCCATATATGCAACTGCAAAGGCAGGTGGCAACAAGGCAAATGATGAGAAAAGTATATTTTCTTAGAGCTAAATAAGGGAAGAGAGTGTTAATTCCCAAGAAATATAAGGACTATCAGCCTCAGGGGCTGGAACTGGGTTGTTAATCCCAAAGAATTTACTAGCCATATGTGAGAATGTAGTTGGAAAATACAGACCTAAGTGCACTTTCCACATCTGGAAGAGAATGAATAAATAACTGGAAGAGATCTTTGTGGCCTGAAGAGGTAGAACGAGAATTTCAGAGGAGAAGGGCTGTAAAACTGCATTGCAGTGATCTGGGAGAGCCTCTGCAAAAATGCTCAACAAAAATACCTGACAATGCCACTTATTTCTATAGGCAGAGCCTAATGGTAACTCTTAACTTAAAGAGGAGAGGGAATTATCAGAGAGTGGCCTCCATCTATCTCCCAGATCCCTTTCCTGAAGAAAGTAACCCATACTCCATTCAGGTACCATGCAGAAGTGTAGCAGTACTTTGTGTGTAGATATAACTTAATTAGGTCAATTTTGGAGCATTTCCAATAAATGAGAAGTACCTACGTGTGACAAAATAGAATCTAGCTGTGTAACTACAAACTTTTGTCAGCAGATGAATACATGTTGAGTGATCTATGCGTAGTCTATATAATTTGCAGCATGTTTTAGTAGGCTGCCTTGTCACACTGACATAATTAGGGCAAGCTGTGTAATCCCTGAACTAGAAATTGTGTATTTTCTCTTAAATGCGCCAAACTTATGCAAAATACGAGTAAATCATGGGCATTTAAAACCAGGGAAATTGCCATACAAGCTAACTGCCCTCTAACAATTTTACCCGAAGTACATCTGTTTTCTGCTGAGCAGTGGTATCATATTTTTTAATTTAGTGCTCAAATTGTAGTAAATACAGAAATACAAACACACATGCACATAGTTACTAACATTTATAAGCATGTGTGTCCCGATACACATATTTCTTAAAATAAAGCCACCATCATATGAAGTTTAAAGAAGAGCAAATACAACCCTTTAATATGTATTCAACACCAGTACCAGTGAAATGACACCTTGAAAAAGCTTAAATAAGTCCATTGGTGATGAGAATCTAGAAACTATTGCTGTGCAGACATTAGGAATTTTAGTGAAGGAGAAAGAGCAAATAATCCATGTCTTTGGGAATCCCACTGATCTAGATTGTGACTGGTCCATTAGGGCTGATGAAGGACTCTTGGCATAATACATCATATAGGTGGGTGTCTCTTTCTGCTGCTCCTTCTCCTGCCCTTCACCCCCTGCATTCTCATTCTGCTCATCATGAGAGATGGTAGTTTGAGGTTTCTTTTCCCCTATGTTTCTCTCTGGTACAACCAGTAGAATAAGAGAGAGGGCAAATCACTGAGTTGACAGGAGCTCACCAAGCAACCAGCAAATCCCGGCTTTGAGAAAGTGAACTCCCAGTGGGGCCTTAAGGGTCAATGTCAGACCATGCTTTCTTCACTGCTCTCATCTGTTTACAAAAGCACTTGAATGGGGGATAAAAAATGACACTGATTGTCCCTACTCAGGCATGCAGTTGGTAGCAAACACAGCAGAGTAAATTAAGCAAAATATATGTAACCTACAATGTCCACTCCATGCTTCAGGATAAGGCTTACAGAAGGTTTTTATGAGCATTTTTATTGTTAGGGTGCATGCATTCTTGGAAAATCTGCCCCTTTGGGTAATAAGTTTCCTTTCAGCATCTCAGAGAAGTCTAAAGATATTGATTAAACTTCCTAATGCCCCTAAAGTAGTTCAAATTTCTGTTGTTTGTATGACAGATGAGTAGCCTGAAGGCCAGAAAGAAGTTTTGCCCAAGGTCATAGAATGAGACATTGGCAGGATTAGAAATAGGGCATGGTTTAAGTCCTCTTTCGTAAATACACTGCCTCTCAAGAGCAAAAGCACATATACTGCAATCATAGTTTACATTTCCCACAGCTTTCCCATATGAAATATGCTATAACAACATATAGAATGCAGAAGATAATGTACAGTATAATACAGAGAATTTTAGGAGATTGTGAGGGAGTTTCCAGCACAATTATTTTTATTCCTTCAAAATAAGAGGGAAGGATAAATGACAAAAAAAGAACAAAAAAACAGAATCAAACATAACTGTTCTAGCTAATAAACGACAATAAGAATTCAGAAAGGACATGTCACTTTCATCTGCCACAATTTTTCTTTTATGTGCCAAACATTTGTACCTAGGGAAACATCAATAATATGAGGATATCTATCTTCCTGCTCATGACAGAATTACCTTGGGCAATTTCCAGCTAAATTGCCAGAGCTGGCTGAAATGTTTTTGATAAATAAATTGAAAATGTTTTCAAAATATTTTTATTCCTGCATAGAGAATTAAAATGAACATACTTTTTTTCCTTCTCCCTTATACCCTTTCTCTCCTCTCTCCCAGCTTTCTGCTTGCAAGATGGATGAGGGAAAAGAAAGATGATGAAAAAAGCAAGGAGAAAGAAAAAAAAGATGCTGTGGATAAAAAAGAGACAAAGGGATTCTGAACATCAGACCAAGCAAACAGTCCAAAAAGGCCTCCAGAAATGGAAAAAAAAAACCCAGAAATTAATTTCCCAAAGCTCTGGGTTTTGACTGCATCCAAATCTGAACCTGGCAAAACATACCATGCAAAAAGGATCATTCAGAAAGGCTACAGGTTTTAATTTTCTAAATATTTTTTCCTGTAAAAAGGATGACCTGATAAGAAATCTCCATCCTTGAAGAACATCAGACTTTGCCTGGACATGACCCTGAGCAACCTGCTCTGACATTACAGTTACACTTGACATCCTGGTCAAGGTTTGGCTGAGATGACCTCCAAAGATCTCTTCCAACATAAATTATGCTATGAGTATTCTGCAATAATGAACCTAAGCATCACTCTGAACATAAAAATAAGTGATGGCAAATATTCTTTTGAAGCCTCCTATGTTTTCTACTTATGTCATAAAATACAATTTCTTGGAAAGAGTACACTAGTAAGACAAGTTATTTGTAGAGTGTTAAAAGGAGTAATAAAGGTTTTATAGCTACCACATTTACTAAGCCTTAATGTAACCTACATAGCTTTCAAAATACAGATTCACAAAGTAAAAACATTGCCACTTTGAAACTTCCCTTGACTAACATCACTTTTTATTCCTAATCTACATAAGAAGCTTATCAGAATTTATCAGCGAGCAGATAAAAAAGAATCCCTATGTAAAGCATAATGCAAGGAGGGGTTAATTAGACAAGGAAAAGGTGAACTTGCAAAGCTGTCCTCGTGGAAATCCACATGCCTGAGTCTGTAAATGAGGGCTTCAGAAACATCACCTGTGGTTTTCTCTATAACCTAGGCAGTACACTGCTTTTTAATTATTGCAAAATCTGTAATCAGAAGAGTTTGGAAGGCAGTGCTCAGCAAGACTTTCTGAAGAATGAATATTCTGGAACTGTAGGAAGAAAATTGGGATTTGGGTAACTGAGCAACCATCTGTCCCAGGCTGTTAATAAACACACTCCAAGGGGCCTGAACCTCAGCTTATATCTGTATCACTCCATGTGCTCATAAGGAAGAATTTATTCTGCTGAAGGATTTTTATCACCATTGCTACTATCATTCTTTCAGCCAGGAGATGGCAGGAGATACAGGATATTGACAAGGAATAATGGGAATATGAGGAAACTCAAGGCAATACGACAAGAACTGCAAGTGGGTAATGAGAATGAGATAAGCCAAAATCTTCTACAGGCGACTCTGGCAGAATGATTGCTTTATGCTACTCCTAATCCTAAATAACTTCCAAATGACAGCCACTGTAGTGCAAACTATCCTTCCCTCACGTCACATGATTCCGGACCCTAAACGTATGAGAAAGCAAGATTTAATAAGGCATCTGCTAACTCTAACCAGAGGTTTTATATCCTCTCTTTTCCTCAGTATACATTAAGATCCCCTACAGTACTAGCTAGAACATAAACAGAAATGGCAGGTCTAGCTCTGAACTGAAATATAGGGAGGAAATGGTGGGGATTTTTATCAGAAGAAATCCCAGAGATCTGCTCAGTCCCACGGCACATATATAAACTCTGGTAGCCCTGTGTGATCCAGAGTCTGCAATGCTTCTTACTGTTAATATAAATACCTAAACATCAGAGACTTTACCACTGATTTATTGATGGCTTATAAAGAGAGAAAGGCACCCAGCTAGATTTAAACGGCCTCTAGGTGCTCCTCCCTAGGCCCTTTGCCATACGGGAAGCAGGGAAAGGCTTCACTGCATGTTTTCCTCTCAAAGTTCACCCATAAGAGAAAGAATAAGGTTACATAAAGTTGCTTTGTTGTCACAGTGTTTGCTCTTATGTGCTGAGGACACATAAGCTTGGCGCTCCCCACACCTATTCCAGCTGAGGGCAAGATTTCAAAATGTGGATCGTGTAATTGGGAGAGGTTTTTTCTTCAAAGCAGCTCATGCAAATCAGAACGGAACTGTGACTCCTGTCAGCAAATCTACGGTATATTGTCAATATTTATTGTTGGCTGTGCTCCTCACACAACATATCATTGAGATGGATTGTTGGCAAAGAAGTACAAAAAAATCACAGTGTGAAGATGATCACTGCCCCAGTGATATCACAGTATAAAGAATCATGATTAAAAATAAGTATTCTAATGACATATTTTGTGTTCAAGTGCATACATTTGCATATAAATACAAGAATGTGCAGACACCATGATGGTTTGTTATCATCAACCTCACTTAAAGAGTTGAATCCCTGTATAACCCTGCCTGTCAGTTTATACTCCCTTTCATTTGCCCCCATGAGAAAATAAACAGCATTTTTCTAGGATGATATATGTCACTTACAGTATCTTTGCAAGAGGAAAAAATAAACAATGTGACTTTCCTTAGGAATGTCAAATATTATTGTTCATGGCATGTTATAAAAATAGGTTAATGGATTTTTCTTTTAGCATACAACTGTTGATTTTTGAATACATATTTCCATGAGATTTTCTGAAACTGCTTAGAGAAAAACAGAAAATAAGTAAAAGTAACATTTCTTCTACTATTTTCTATTCTATTGTTCCTTAAACTTTCTGGCCTAAATTTGCAACAGTTCTATAATAATAGATTTTGTCCAGGTATTGGCCAAACTTTATTCTAACATTTAACTATTCAGAGGAACTGCATAATTCCACAGAAGATGGAAGTTAGGTCTTTGGTCCAGTCAAGGATTTACACATGAAAATACAGAAATACACAACTAATAATAGAGAAAAAAAGAAACAGAGATAAACAAAAAGAACTAAAGCGTATAAATCACTGTGCCCACACAGAGGTTTTTGCTAGCACCTCTTTAGCCCCTCAAGTCCAAGTCCTTGTAGAATAAACACTTAGGAAAACAACAGAGTACCTGTAGTAAAGATCTTAAAGAATAACCTTAATAAAGATCTGTGTTTGATTTTGCAGCATACATCAGCATACATGCAGCATACATCAGCATACATGCAGCATACATCAGCAAAACACAAGTCCTTAAAGTCAATTAGGTTTTGGTTTCTGTGAGAGTCTTCCTTCTACCTCCACACTCACACCAAGGGGTTTTGTATGGGATCTGCAGCACTTTCAGGCACTCTTATTTTTAGTAATATCCAGCAAAGTCTATTATGAGGAAAGCTCACTGCAAGTAACTTTTTTTACAGTGTAGTGTCATATTTTAAATAGATTCATCTCTGCAAAAAGATGTTTGGATCTTTATGGGCTGAGGAGCTGGGAACTTCCTCAGAGGGAACAGGATCTATTTACTTAATTTGCTGTTCAGAAAGGAATCTAATATAATCGCTTTTTAATATTCAGAGAAGGTATTGGACTTTTTATCAAAGTTCTCCTCAGTCAAAAAGGCTTCTTTTTTGATTCTTTCAATTAACATATTTAATGCCAGGTAGTAGCAAAGCTTTGAAGACAGCAGTCCCTTCAGTCCCTTACAGTCAGTAATACCTTTTTCCTTTATACACTCATTTGGGAAGTTCAAAGAAACTCACAGCGTCAGAAATGTTGATATCATGATTCACTCCTGTTTTCTGCTATCAGACTCAGATGATTTTGACAGCTGGGACCTTCAAGGACCTTCTTCAAAGGTGCGGGAGCTCTGGCAAGAGACTGGTTGCTTTTAAATATTGCAGCAGTGACTTGCAACCCAAATGGCACTTCTGTCAAAATGATCTCTGGGGCATCGAAATGATCTCTCAAGGATCTCAACGGTCCTTGCTGTGAAAAGCTTCCCCACTAAAGTACAGTGTCTGGATAAGGATGCTTTGGCTAAGCAGGAGTGTTCTGGCGCTAGCTTCTTCATAATACATTTACGAATATTTCTTAATGTCCTCACACACCTATCCCAAAAAGGGCTTTATGCTTTTTGTCTATGTATGTGAGGTGTTAAACTAAAATAAAATACACAGCTAAACAAGTAAAGCATATTCTTTTGTCTTTTTTTTTCCCTTTGACCCTTTGCAACCCACTTCTCTCTTATTTTCCATTTCTTCCTTTACTTCATCTGAAAACTCCCATTAAACAAGCATTCAGCACATAGCAAGTGTTACCCAGCAAAACACCCACACACCAGCAAGCAATTGAAGTGAGATCAGGAAGGGCAAGAGAAATGATGAAAAGTTCAGACACTGAATGCTAACAGGGACATTGCAGATACCTGGATACATTCAGTCAGAAGAACAGATGAAAGAGAAAACACTGAGTTGAAAAACAAGTGAAAGGATATTGTGAAACGAGAAATCAATTAATCTACCAGCCCAGTTGAGGGCAGATTTGAAGTTGCAGCTTATATTTTATTGCAAAGAAAACACATGTTAAGTATTTGCTCAAAAGAAAAAGTAAATTTCATTCAAATTCAGAAAAAAAATTACTGTTCAGAACTTGTATCATGAGCTCCTTTTACAGTGAAAATAGATTCAAATCTCAGGTTGCACAGAGTATACACTTGCATGTCAGGTTGGCAGGCACTGGCAACAGTGGCAGGAATGCATTATTAACTTTTTTCTGCACCATGAGGTGTGGTTTATTTTTTTAGAATCATTTTGAGCATTTCCATTAGCACATTTCCTGGCTAGTGAAGAAACCTAGAACTTCGCCAGTTTCCTTGCACCACCTTGTTCTCTTCCTGCATTTCACAGAAGCCAATGACCTTTCATATTACAAAATTAAAGTTTATTGAAGACTACAGAAAGTACTGGCTGGTATGGACTTGATACTTGGTGGATTGCTCTGGATTAAACATTTGCTTACTGCATGCTCATTCATGACTGTCAGGAACTGGACTGGATGAGCTGTGGCAGCCTCTTCTGCCCCAAAATCACAGCCAAGAATCCTACATTGCCTTGAGTATGGAGTTTTCTGTTTCTTCCCAAAGACTTATACAGTCATTAAATATATCAACAATTTATTGACTTCATGATGAGGTACTGGAAGAAAAGATATTCTAACAATGGATAAGAACAGAATATTTAAAAAAAGGGAAATCATAGCTCTGAAAGCCATTTCAGTGGCTTTTGATAAAGATCAGAGTGTATATTCATTGCACTCCCATTGGTTAACTCAGAGGCACATGAGGAAGTACAGAACTGGCAGCTGTAACTTTGCAGTGCCATCAAATCCCTTCCCCAGCTCTTTTCACAAGCAGCTTTAAGAAAGTGAGGCTTTTAAAAGGTTAGCAGCAGGTATTCACTTCAGTTCCAGCGTCAGCTCACTGAAGCTTTTGTTAAGAGTAATATGCCACAGTTAACAGACATATTTGGCAGTCTTTCTGTTTTCAGCATCTGGAAAATGCCCACAAACTGCCTGGACCTCTATGCATTTTAATTTACAAAATGGGATAAAACCCCAACACAGTCTAGTAATCAAAGATTTTGTGACTTCTATGCCACTGATGAGTGGGACAGTCCCCTGTATCTATTAATACATTGAGAATAGAACAGTAACTGCTTTCTGTTTCCATCCTGTATGTAGAATCATCCAGAAAAGAATTCTTATACAGAGAATGAAAACACAAAGGATTCAATATTCCCTACAGTTTAGACTTCATTGCTTGTATGTTCAAAATCTGAGTAGGCCACAATCTGCTATAGAAGGAAGGTCTTTATTGATAACTGGGCAAACAGCCTAGGGATTCCCTGAATTTCGGTATCAGCACAGATGAAACTTCATTTACTTGCCAGGCTTTGGATGACTTGCCTTTTTTTCACAGGATGTATAGACAAATAATTTGATTTTGCTTTCATTGCCCTGCTGCAGACACTCAGGTTTTTCAAAATCTGTTAATGCTATAAAGCACTTTTTTTTTATTATTCCACCAGTTCAAGACACGATAAATATGTAGGCAAAGGAGAAGAGGCACATAAAAGCTGATATATCATGTGTTGTCCAGCTTACTGTCAGACAGGACTGTCCTGTGGTATGTACCATTTTGCTCCCCAACATTTTCTTTAAAAAAAATCTTTTTTTGTTTTGTTTTTTTGTTTGTTTGTTTTTCAGTTTTGAATAGGAAGAACTGATCTTCACTGTCCCAGTTAGTGCAACAGTTCCTCATTCCTGGCATGCGAGGAAAATTGTCATGGAATGGACTGGCAAAGGTTCCCCCTTGTAACTCAGGAAGTGTGTTACGAGCCATTACATTTATAAAAGTCTCCTAGCTGCACAGACAGTCTTTATGTAATATGGCAGTTGTCAAAACATCTTGTAGAAGATACAGGTTTTTTTGGTTTGTTATCTCCCTCAATCAAAAATAATAGTGTGCGGGCTGAAGTTATGTAGTTGATCTCTCTTCTGGAGAAAAACAAGGGCTTATGGGGAAAGAAAGAAGTTTTGCTATCTGGGACCCCAGACAGAGCAAGCTGTTGCAAAACCAGCTCTGCTTGAGGTCTTACTGGGAAAATAAACTAGATGAAACCCAGGCAAGCCACCATCCCACTTCCATGCCCCAAAGACTTGGTTTGGGAATCCAGCTGGTGCTTTTCATCCTTATGTGGACATGGGACAAATGAAAATTACACAGATGTACATAAAACCCCCCAACAGGTCAGGTCATCAAAGCAGAATTTGAGCTGTAAGTGAATGGTAAGGCACTCAGTGTGGGAAGCAGGGGCCTAGAGCATCTCTCGACAGGATGGGAAGCAATGATCACAAACTGAAGCACGGGAAGTTATGCCAGAACTTGAGGATAAACTTTGTGACTGTGAAGGAGACAGAGCAGTGGAGCAGGTTGTCCAGAGGCCGTGGAGTCTCCTTCTCTGGAGATATTCAAAAACTGCCTCATCATGGTCCCATGCGATGTGTTCCAGATGTCCCTGCTTGAGCAGGGGGGTTGAACTAGGTGATCTCCAGAGGTTCCTCCCAGCCTCAACCACTCTGTGATTCTGTGATACACAGCTGATTTTCTAGAGGGAAGGAGATGGTTAAAGATATCTACACATTCACATTTTCAGTTTTAGGAAAAAAGGTTTGGGTTTTTTTTTTCTCTTCCCTTCATAAATCAGAAGTTCTTACATGTCCATGCTTGGGAGAACCTGGAAAGTTCTGCTGGCACTTGCAAAAATGATAGAATTACTACTGCAAGTCCAGGGAAATAAATTGTTGTTGGTTGTTTGGATTTTTGGTTTTCTTTTTTTCTAACTAAAGCTACTGTGAAGGCAGAGGAAGCAATTCTGTTGACCCATCTGTTAAAAATGATATATCTGGATTTGGGAAGTAAGGTGAGGATATGAATATGGTGACCAAAAGCAGCTGTCAGGCAAATCTAGAGAAATGACTAATAAATATAAAGCTAGTAAAGGAAAATGAAATGGATAATAAAGACCGAGAAAATTAGATTCAATCTGAAAAAAAAAAAGGTTCTATTATTGAATATCTAAATAGTGGGGATGATTGCTGACAGTTCTGAAACATGAGAGTTTAGAAATACAGCACCACATCAAGTTGAAGGCAACAAGCCCACTGGGAAAAATATAGTCAGAATAAATAATGGAAAGTGGCTAAAGGTTGATAGAAATACAGGCATTTAAAGATTTTTGTAGCTTTCTATATTCAGGAAAAAAATAAAGATAAAAATGTGAAGGATTTCTGAAAGCTCCAGCATTAAAGAGACAGACCTCCATGTTAGACCTATTGTGGTAATGGCATAAGACTGGGAAAATCATTTTAATCACTTAGAAAAATGCCTCTGAGGGATCCAATGCAGAATTTGTGTGTGTGAGAGAGAGGAAGGAAGGGAGGCTATTTTTAAATCCTTTGAAGATCTACAAAGCAACTTTGGTTTCATTAAGAGGAATTTCTCCCAAAAGGCTTGACATTTCAGCTTGCAGGTTTGACACCTCCTGACAACAGGTAGAACTGGGAACATAGTTAAGGGGGGAAAAAGAAGCATGTGACACAGAGTACAAAAGAACTTCTAAAGATAAATACTAGCTAAGCACCATGTCAGGGGAGAAAAATTAATGCCAGGGGATGTAGAAGTGTGTTTGTGTGAGAAAGCGCCAGTAAGTTTCCTAATGGAAGTTTCCTAATGAAAGTTTCTTCACTGTCCTAATGCTACTGAGGTTGGTATTTTGTCCCATCTGTGTTAGCATTCGTCCTCAACAGGCACAGCTCCCAGCCCAATGCAGCCAATAGCTAGTTCAGTTTGCTTTTTATTTGCTTACACATGATGCTTTTCAATCACACACAAATTGTGGCCCTTGTCTGGCTGGCAAGGGGAGGAGGGAAAAGGGGGCATGGCTGCATGAGCATGAGCATACATACCGCAGCAAGTAGCAGCAAAGGGGACATAAGCACGCCTTTCTGTAAGTCAACTCTCAGTTTTCTGTATGGTGATAAGTGGTTTCATGTCTTCTGCTCAAAAACGTGGCTCAGCTGGCAGCCACAGTGACAGCAGCAGCGGCTGCCCTGGCCTCCCTGGACCTTGGCATAGACCAAGAAGGCAGGGACCGTGGCTATGGCCGTTCACATGTCGCCATCTATAACTATTGTGGCAGAGCTCTGCTCCCATATTTAATGACTAATCCAATGCATACTATTTAACTTCCAATCATCTATCATGCTACCGCAGTCAGCAACAAAAGGAAAACTAGGGAAAATGTGTGTCGGCTACTGACTGGGGCAAGGGCCCTGCTGATGAAGGTCACAGAGAAGACAGAGATACAAAATGGCTCCTTCGCTTCAGTCTCCTCTGCTAAGACCAGCCCTCAGGAATCCCAGACCCTCGAGACCAGAGAGAATGTCTGCAGGAAAGAAGACTTTCCCTTGGTTGAGGAGGGTCAGGCTGGAGATCATTGAAGAAAACTTCGGATCTGCCTGCTAGGGAAAGAGCTGTTGGGGAAAAGAGCTACGAGAAACTTTTTCAGAGGCTTTTTGGCTCAGTTCTGCGATTGCGTTTTAGCAGAGACCCTTTTCCCTCAGCTACATCGGTACCCAGGCACGTACCTAAACAGTTGGACCCCAACCTGTGGGCTGACTGCCTCGAACCTGTCTGTCACTATGGATGTCTCCAGAGATCTCATGGGACCTGCTCTGCTCCTCTCACGTTGGTGATGTGGCACCACAGCCTTGCTGATGGAGCTGCGGCAGGGCCGACCTCACTGTCACCCTGGACTCCTCAGCCCTCGCTGTGCCTATCGCCCAGGCAGTTCTCATCAGGAGCAAAAATAGACTGAAAAAGATCTGAGAGGGAAGTAGAAATCTAGAGTAATGTGCAAAGGGGGCATGACTAAGTGGGAAGAGTAAACATCTGGAGCGCAGCTGCAGTCAGGAAGCACGTGCTGTCACCAAAGCCAGATGAAAAAAGGTGGCATTATTTACCTGGCAAGAACAACACAGCGTCAGCAGGATTCAGGACTGTGATTAGCCTCCCAAGAGGCCGACTGCCGCTGTAGCAGACGCCAGTAGCTCTCTTGGGCAGGCCGCGAAAGGACTAAGAGCCCTTCCATCTGTAATAGGAAGTTTGCAGAAGAGCATCTATAGGCCTTTGATTGCATCCCTCTCCAGGCTTTGAATGCTATTTGACCATAATACATCAAGACAAAAACTGCGTCCTTATCTATGTTGCTACTGGACATCACCCAGTCCTGACTGGAGGATGTGTGTGCTGCCCCTGGGATGCTGCTGGGCCTGTCAAAAACTTTGTGTACCGTTATTAAGTGGAGAAGGCGAAAGATCTGGAGGTACCAGCAGAAGGACAGGAATCATGATTTGATTTTTTGTTGTTGTTTTTTTGAGAAAGTCACTTATGCCCTAGTACCCTAGTCTGTAGATGTGAAATGATGCTGCTTAGCTATCTCACTGGAGCATGGTGAAGTTCAGTGAATTAGCATCTGTAGCTGATTTTAAAACCCCTAACTGGAATTTGCTCAATCAGTGAAATGTATCACATACAGAATATGTGGATAATTTGGATGTTCATAGAAAATATACTTCTGTGAAAGCTTAATAAGTTACCAAGAGGGAATAAACCAAAACGTGACCTTAAATGCACTATATATAGCTAATTTATAATTCCTGGCATGTTTCTACTTTGGAGAGACAATCAGCACATGCTATTTCTGAAGAGGGTTTTGCAGATTAGCAAAATGAATATAATAGTCTCTTTAACTGACATAAATCAGCACTACTCCTATGACCACAGAGCCAGTTTATTCTAACTGAGCGCCTGGCTCAGTTTTGCTTGCTGCGACCAAAACAAATGATTTTGCTCACCTGCTGGAACCCTTAGGCATCCACCCTTGGAGAGGGGCATGATGGAGCTATTAGAGGCCTGTGATTCTCCAGACAAATTTGCATACTCAATTTCAGTCAGAAAAATTACACCATATTTGTAATCTCTTTTCTGAATTACAAGAAATTCTGTGAGAGAATCCTTGGGAATTGAGGGCATGTTAATATTGTGATAGTCTGGAAAATTGTCACAATTACTTTTTGTATGGAAAGTATCTCAATATCACATATTGTGGAGAGGAGTAATTTTAAAACTCTGAGAATAAATGATCCGAGTGCATTCAACTTAAGGGTTAGGTTTTTATATGGGATAAGGTGGAACAGAATAGAGTCTATTTAGTCTTGTTGGACAGAGATATTCATTGTAGACAGGCCTTTTTCATGCAGTGAGTTGAAAACTCCAAGTCCTGTGAGGAGGTAGTTCTATGCTCTCTAATTGCCTTTTAATGTGTGTAAATGGCAGAAATATTTTTCAGTGTGTTGCTGCATGGTAAGAGGTCACAAATAATTACAAGCCTATTTTGTGAAGCATACTCAGCTAATCTGGCAGCAAGACATCCTGAAAACTGTTTAGCCTGTTTGGACTAAAAATAAAAGCAAAGAGAATTGTATCAATTGACTCCAAATGTCCTTTTTATTCAGTGAGGAAAGATGGAAATATGATATTTTCTACATTTTCTTTATTACTGTTATTATTTTTACTTTTTTTATTTGATTATTTTTAAATCACAAATGAAATAATATATAGTTAAATCCAAAACATGCATTCACATGAACTTCCTTCAGCATCTTTGTATTTAGGAGGAAGTTCAATGAATAGGTTAAGCCTCCTGTCCTGAAGTCCTTCTCCTTCTAGCAGCTCGTTCTCACTCCTAAACAACCTGAGACTTGCAGCAATTTTTGGTCACTCTGTGAACTAGCTTAGAACACTAATTTGAACAGGAATAAACCATTTTCCAGGTTGTTTTTCAGTCAGTTCAGTGCCATATCCGTTCCACTGAATGACAGCACAAATAATTTGCTAACCTAAAAGGAAAGGTGACTGAGACTGGAGCGGCATGGTACAACCTTTTTGGTAGAAATGCCAAAGAGCTGCTTTCTTTTTGATAGCACTCTTCTCTCAAAGCTAGCAAACATGCAGTCACAAGGCAGCAAGGTGATCTGACAGCTATTATTTTTGCAGAGTTAATTTTCAGTCAGATCAGCAAGCTAAATAAATTTGGGTAAAGTCCTGAAACAGTAGTACTGGACTTGCACACCATACAAAACTGTGGAAAAGGTGCTGGTGCAAAATTAGTGTGTAATATAAACTATGGCTATTACTATAAGTAAAGAAGACCCAAATGTATCATACTCCTCTTCCAAATTCTACTATCAACTGTGAATTTCACACTATTTTTCCAGAAATGCATATTTTAATCACCATATATAGATAAATGCAGGAATGCAATGCAAAAAGGAAAAATATCACCCTGTGAATATAACAGCCCCGCAGGCAAATGAACGGGCTGCTATTTAAACTGTGAAGTAATGTGCTCATCTACAGTATGAATGTTTTTATCAAACATCATCATGAAACTGATAGCAGGTAATATATATTGTATAACCTTTTGCAAGAAGACAAATGCAAATTCCAAATGAAATCAAAAGAGGGGATGAGAACTCCCTGTTTTCCCTCAAGATTGACTTTCTGCTCACTCTCAGTCTGAGGGTGAGGGGAGTGAGAAGAAAGGAAAACTCATATAAAGAAAAAAGAAAATTCAAAGAAATTCAGAATACACATCACCATATTAACAAAGCTGGCCAGAAGAGTGACTCAAGCAAAAAACTCAGGTCAGTAATTCAAAACATGATCGTGCAAATTCATTGCATTATGAACTTCCTCATGTCATCGGTAAGCAAGAGCAATAACTTGTTTAATAAACTCCATCACATATGGAGACTACACTGGACTACGTTTTTCACTGCAATTCTTCTCGAAGTTCTTCTTGAAAAGTTAGTGTGTCAGGCATTCAGGGACCCTGGTTCACAGAGGAATCCACCTTGAGAGCACATATAGAATTTATCGTACATAGCTCTGCCTTGTGCAGCAGTTTGCCAAAGCAGAAGGAGCAGGGAGGGGAAATGATGGCTTGTAGCTGAAATGGCAGTGTCTGTTCATCCCTGCTGTTTTAATCCTTCTGGGAAAAAAGGAAAAAAAAAAAAAAAAAAAGCAGACAGTTTGGGTTGGTCTGGGTCAAGCATGGTCACCAACTTGCACCTAGATATCCAAAGACTGCTGGCATCCTGTTTTAGGTTCCTCCTGTCTTAAATAAATATGCCCAGATTTCCTTACTGCTTCTAGCTTGGCTGTCCTCTCTAATAACTTTTAAAACAACACTTTTATTGCTGTAGTTATTACTCGAAAGGCTTCATTTAATCCTCACATTCTCTCTGAAACTTTCACATCACTCGATCTCTCTATTCATTCTGGCAGGGAAATTGCAGTGTTATTCAGGTTTGTTTTTCTTCTTAGCAGAAGGAGCTCCATTCTGTTTTTATTCATATGAAGACCCCACAGATCACTCGTGGTACAGGCCTGGAGCACAGAGCCAGTGCAGAGAAACAGTTTCCATCCACCATATGAGATGAGATGTCAGGTTAAGGAACACGCTGCCAAATCACAGGGATGTCAGTAAAATTCCTCTTTCGGTTATTTTGCTGTGACGATGGAATTTTCCCTTGCTAAGAAAATACGTGTTGAATGATCAGATTATTTTTATTCTAAATTGTATTTTATGTGAGTCAGAGTGAGGATCCAACAGTTTTGGGAGTTTAAAGCCAGAAGGAATCATTTGATCGTCTAGTCAGGCTTCCTAAATATCACAGGCCATTAAGTTTCATGCTGGTATCTTATATTAAATCCAAAGGCTTTAGAAAAACTAAAGAATTTCAGGAGTTTGCATCTTTTGAGGAGATTAAACTGCATGTTGCAGGCAGAATGCGAGTCAGTGCCTGAGGAGGCTGCACTGGCAGAGAATTGATTAGTGAGAGATGTTCCCAGAAAGCAAATAGTGCCCTCTTCACCGAGGAAAGGGAAAAAAATTCCTTCATCAGTCTTTCCTGGGAATTACACTGCATTTCTGACCCTCAGCCTAAGCAATCGTGTTCAAGAGTGAGACATGCTTTCCAAACCCCTAGCACAGGCCACAGGAGGGCTGTGACTGGTCCAGCATCTGTCTGCAGCCTCCGGCACCACAGAGGAAGGCAGGCAAAACGAAAATCTGGACTATACTGAAGGAAAGGAAATTTTATCCCACTTGTCCTGATACACACCAGTAAGGAAGATTGGAGTGATGCTTGCTGTCTCATATGGTAGAACTGTGAGAGCTCTCACTGATTGAGAAACTGGAGAGGCCACCAGCACCACTGGCCCAGCTCTCCCATAGTTTGTAGCATTTTGCTAAGACACTGCATTAAAGGCTCCATTTTAAGACAGAACTCTGTCTAATCCTTTTCCTTTTGGGAAATAAAGTGTGCATAAAGCAAATAGATTGAAAAAAAAAAAGACTGAATTTCCCTGGTAGTGTTGGTTGGTGTGAATAAGTCTGCTCTAGAGTCACCTGATACAGCTGCAATAGTGGACAACCCCCTCGATCCAGCTGGACTGGATCTTCTCCAGTCTTAACTAAAATCAGGTCATCCTTTAAAGTAATTCCTTTTCATATTCACAGCTTTGTCATCTCAGGACTTTTTGATCTTTAAATAAGAAATTTTAATATATTTATCAAAGGGTGTGGAATAACACAAAAGAAGTTGTGCTGGAGAATTATCTCCTAGGGAAGATGTCAGATATTGTTGATGTGTCCAACACAGCCACCTGTGAGGATATATGTTTATCAGATAACCATTGATTACATGCTTCCTTCAAGGCTACATGCCTTGAATATTTAGCAAGGAACTGTGTCCTTTCTTGGTAGTGACTGCTGAAGAACTCAAAGATTCTTCCAAACCCAGAATTCAGATAAGACAACAGAAAGCCAATTGCTAGTGGAGAGATATGGCAAACCTTCCTTCCAGTCACCTGTCTGGGAGGTGGCTGCAGCAGGATTGCTGCAGGGAAGAACTGTGAAGAGCTACTTTGTCATTTCATTGCATCAAGGCCCTTTCAATTTGATTACCCCTAAAATTTGTCAACTCTGCTGACTCAGAAGTTCTTGATGTATTTTTTGAGTGTTACTTTTTGATTATTGATCAAAGATAAAATAAATAGTGAGAGTTCTTGGAGTACCAAAGGCATTCTTCTGGATTATAAGTGAACAGAGACCACAAAAATCTGGCAGGAACCAAAGGGTGCATGAAGCGGAAAATCTAATATTCTGTTGAATATTCTTTTACCTTCAAGGGAACCTTTTGTACTTTTGCAATGGGCCATCAGCTGTCTTGATTGTTTACTGCTTTAAAGGAGAGTAAAACACAGTAGGTACAAAAGGAGAGCACAGTAGGATTCAAATTCCTTAAAGAAGGTTCCTACCTGATCTATTGGTTCTCCTGAATCCCCTTCAACTAATTTATCAGAACTGGCAGAGTGTGGTTTAGGCTAGGGGCAAAGGGACCTCAGCACTTGTTCTCAGGGTCTGTGCAGAGATCAGCCCTGGATTTGCACCTCTGGCTTGTTTGTCAGCTTGGGCTGTGTTAGAGGAAGGGACTCTGAGCAACTACACAGGTGGCAGGCTGTGGTATCATGTGAATTCAGTCTCCAATTCCCTGAGCAACAAGGGGCACTGAAACAGGGACGTGACCGGCATTCAACAGCCAGTAAATGAATAAAAGCAAAATGTCACCGAGTGCTTCAGAATGAAAGAAAATAATTCCTTTGGACACACTGATCTAATTTTATCAACACGGACTTAAGTGGCAGGTCAGAGTGAGATCTTTTTGAATGTCTATGTTAGAGCAGGAGGGATTTGCCAGTCAATAAAGAAATAAACCCTACCCAGGATTTATCTGCTCTGACAGATTATTAGGTAGTGGAATCAGCAGGTGAAATTTCATGGCTTGCGTTATGAAGGAGGTTAGACTAGATGATCATAATGGTCTGTTTAATACCAAAAAAAAAAAAAAATCCATGACTGTTATCACAGAGGAGAACATGTTATTTTATAACTGATAAAAAAACCTTGGTGAATTTAGTGGAGGAAAGATTACTGCAGTAAGAATGAAATGGATAGCATAAACTTTGTTAGCAGTTCTCTGCTTTTGCCAGATTTTCTCAGTGCTTTACAAGAGAAGCAAGCACCATGATCCTTTTTTTCCTCAGGCATTTTCTGTTTTAAAGTAAAGAAAAATGATTTCAGGTCTGCACAGCTGGAGTCAAAGGGATAGGACTGCAGTTTGAAAATTTGTAAACCAGTAAAGCTGTTTTCATTGTAACATATACAAAAAAAGAACAGATTTGCATAGCTGTTTACATTACACAGCCTCTTAAAATCTTTTTTTTTTTTTTCTCAGTGCTATGGTCAAATAGCAAATATGTTTGATAAATCCTGCCTATTCATATTTGCGATTTTTCTGCACACAAATTCAGCAAATATTCTGTTTTGATATTTGATATTTATTTGATATTACTTAGAAATACCCATAATGGCCCATTCTTCGTATTTATACAGATATGGATCACAATGGACCTGTACGTATTATAGTAACATATATAAATCCTGAGGGTTTTTTCCCTTTATATCTGAATTAGGAGAGGTTCTGCAGTGACTGAATGTTTTATACACTGCTACTGTAGAATGGATTTTTCTCTTACCTTTGTTTCACAGGTGGTAAATGATCCCAGGAGTAGGGTGCATGCCTGTTTCGGAGCTGCTTCCATATCTGCCATTCGCTCATCCCACCCCAGTAACTAGCCCCCCAAAACTCCAAGAGAAGACGAAAGACAGACACACAGTCTGAAGGGCTGGTTTGCCACAAATCATAATATGTAACTCTCCATCCTTACTTATTGCCTCCAGCCAACCCCAAAAGGAACTGGAAAATCCCTGAACCTGGAGCAATGATAAAGCTGAATTTCATCGTATAAACAAGAGATGGTGCAAAATCACTAGATTTTTGTTTCCATATATATGTGATTATCATCCTAATGTTTTATCCTTTTAGAAGTTTTTATGTTGTCAGCAAGCTTCTTAAAAGCTGAAATCCAGCTTTGTGTGTTTGTGTGTGTAAAGAACTAAAAAATCCTTATTTTCAGAGGTACATCTTTCATGTGGCAGTAAGAGCCAAGGCTCTAACAGCATAGCTCAGATTTGTAAACTCTTATTTGACAGATTATGGGTGAAAAAGTGGTTATTAAAATGGCAAGTATTAAACAATATCATGGTTTCAGATTGTTCAAAAATAGGATTTAAGAACATAAGACCAGTTCTCTGCAGTCCCTCGTGACTATATAAGAGAGCACAGCTCTGCAGTGTACATGTCCCACAGTTATCATTCCTGGCACCAAGACTAACCTCATCAAATTTGAGTTTCATAAGCAAAACTCAGAAGCAAGTAGTAGAGTGGGGGGCTATGGGAAATCAAACCACCTTCCTTCCTCACTCTCATGTGCAAGAACAAACATCAAAGCAATCCTTCTTGCTCTCTCCAGGTGACCAGCAGAAGCCTCAAAGCAATGGGGAAAGCAATTGCCGCTGAAAGAGGACAGTTACTCCCAGTCAGAACAAGGTGTGATACAGCTACAGACTAAGACGCTCAAAGCCATTTATGCAAGTGCTGCTGAGAAATGCTTCAAAAAACTTGATGGGAGGCTTTTTTCTTTTGATGAATATTGGCAGCTGGTGATAAGTTCCGTGGTCCTGCAGGGATGTATTCTGGTGGACTATGCAAACGCCATTATACCCTATTCTGTGGAATATGCAAACGGAGTCGAAGGGTCAGCTCAGGTTATGTGTGCCTCTGTCTGCACTACATCCCTGATTATGTAGGAATAATAATAGCTGTTTCTCTCGGAAGGTACTCATCTGAAATAGGAGAGTTATAGCAAAGAGTCATTTCCTTTAAGAGGGTTAAACTTCAAAGCTTCTCAAACTGGAAGCGATGATGTTATTTTGTTCATGCTAAAATGACTAAGAGTGGTAGGAGGAACCCTCGTTTGCAATAGCTATTGACTAAGCATAGACAACTAGCTAGAAATTCCAAGGTAGGTTTTGATTTTAGTTCCAGCTTTGTAAGTCAGTGGATTGATACTTGTCTGGCTGGGACCAGCATTTTATTCATTCTAGCAGAGCTGCAACCCAGTTTGCTGCTGTTTCTCATAATGGCCTCCCTACTTTTTCTTTACCTGACTATTTAGTGGCTTTCATTTTCTAGAAAGAGAAGGTATCCTGCACTCCTCGTAACAACAGACTACCTGGCACAACAGATGACCTGGCACATCTCGCATTTAAACTCTCCTGAAAGCAACAAAGCTTTAATAAGCTTCCTTCTCAGTCTAAACATCGTGTTTCCAGTTATCATGATGATCAATCAAACATCGAGGGAAACTTTTTTTTTCAAATTACATTCAGTAACTCCTCTAATTTCTATATTATTAATATCTTACAGGCATTATTGGAAACTCAGATTTAGTGTTGTGACTAAAGTGCAACGTGAATAAGATCTGAGGAATGCCTGAAGCTGAAGCAAATGGAGACTTTTTGCATCTCTTTTTTTTTTTTTCTGAGAAGCAAATATTGTGATACAAACCTTAGGCAATTTTGTGGTTGGCTCATTTTTTAGTTTCAGCCAGCACCTCTTTGAGTATGATTCCTTAGCTCGTTTTCTGCTCATGAAACACGGATATTTCCTTTTGACATTACAGCTGTCAAACCATGAGTGACCTAATCAAAACTGAAAACTTAAGGGCCATTTCTACTGTGTAAAATACACTGGTGGTGGAGGAGAGAATATGCAGAGCCCCAATGTCAAAGAAAACTTTACAAAGAGAGAAACATCAAAGAAAAGCAAGGATATGTTTCAGATAAAACTCGAAACTGTTCACATGGCCAAGCTATTAAAATCCACATGTCATTAGTGAGACATGTCCTTCAGCCAGCCCTCAAGTCAGGAAATTTCATGAACTCATAGTTAAAGTCCCATATATGTAGAAAAGCCATGGATTTCAAAAAGGGTCTAGAAGTGTTCATTTTTAGCTTTTTTTTTTTTCAAATAGGACTTTTTTTTTTCCAGGTAGGACCTAAAAAATGTTTAAAAGCCTCCAGTGAGAATTTCTGAGAAATCACATGATAACTGAAGTCCTGTTTGATAAGGCAGTCACTGTCTTTGGAGAAGGTATCAAAGCACTCCACTGTTTTGTCAACAGCAGCCTGACTATTTATAGCAATGCACGTGGTGGTATGGATTGCAATGAGAAATAGTTCTGTGTGGAAATGGGTCTCACATAAAAACAGGATAAGATTTGTGGTCCAGGCTAATGAATTATGTGACAAAGCATAAACAGGTCCCGTGGCTGAGCTTGTCTGAGAATTGCCTGATGTTTTGAATCTCCTACTGCCTCTGCCCCAGCCAGCAGAGCTGTTCAGGCTCAGATCTTCCTACAGATTAAAACCTTTCTCTTGGGATGCATGTAAGTTAGAATCTATCCTTTGGGGAAAAAATGGAAGAAATCTGGATTGTCATCTCTGAATATTAGATGGCAACCATGTTTTTTTCTGACAAAGTATTATTCTCTAGGTATTGTTTTCTGCATAGAATTAAAATATGTGAAATATTTAAGAAGAAAGAAGGAAGAATATTAAGAAGGAAATATTAAAGAAGCTTCTAAAGTTGGGGAAGGTGAAATGCAAGAGGCAAGAAAATCCTGGGTTCACACCATCTGAACAGTCAGATACCAGTGGCTGGGTTACGATTGCTGAAACAAGCTTATTTAACCAAGGCATATTGTTAATTATTTCACTCTAAGGTATACCTAACATGAAGATTATACAGAAGCATATATGTCGTATATAGAGCATTGAATCAGAGACTAATAGGAAGAAAAGGTAAATTTCTGGGTCAGGCTTAGTGTGTCAGTTGAAAGCTGATAATCTAATTGACACACAGAGACACTGAAGTGATCAGCTGCCTCTTTCTGCGCAAGATGGAGTTAGCTGAACGTATGCAAGCCTACAATGCATAAATGCTGTCACTCACGTTGGCTTTTTGCTGTTTTTACCAATTTGTCTTAAGCAGGATTTGCCAATACTGGTTGCTGTTTGCTGCTTGCTTTCTGTGAAAGCAGACAGTTTCCCTATGTCTCAGTGCATTTAGGATATGGATAACCTTGCCATTAGTGATGAAAAAGACCATAAGGATCATTCCCCAGTCTCTGTGCGGATTGTCTTTTTATTATCCCACTTTTGAAACCTGCAAACAGTTAACGTACTTAGGGCTGGATGTACAGACCAAGGCATTATGAGAAGCTGATTTGCCTTGGAATATTTTCATGGAAGTCACCACAGGAGTAGAGCATGCTACAAGCAATTATTTAGATTAGCTTTTGATTCCAACAATTGAATAGCTTCAATGAAGCGTGTTGTCTGTTATTTGCTGGCTTGCAAAGGATAGAGCCTTGAGGTACAGGTGCATTTTACCCCTTCTGCGGATAATGCATCAGTGTTTGCTTGTGTACTTGGCAGCTCTTTGGCTCCCACGTCTTCCTCCCTCAGTAAAGTACCTCTCTTAATTAAGCATCACGAGGTGATCTGGCTAGAAAATACCTATTGTCCTTTCCATGAATGTACAGTCTACATATTCTCCCTGCATTTTATTCGGGCTTTGGCATTTCTGCACCAATATGTTAATGACATTTTAAGCGAGACTTTCTCATGCTGTTTTCTTCCATTAGTTGCTTTACAGTGCTTGGAAAGGCACCTGCTGGCCCAGGAGGTGGCAGGCACTGGATAATGTCTTTTGCTATCTTTCAACCAAAAGTCATTCAGGAGTGAGTAGTATGCTCCAAATGTCCGTAGCATGTCCCTGATCACAAGGTGTCACTGCAGCTCTTGCACTAAGTAGCTTCATTTGGTAACTGTGCTACAAAATTCCATTTTCCATTTTAGAATCATTATTTGGGGTGCTGCCTTTCTCTCCTGCTGTAAGAAAAATAGTATGAAATGAGCCTGCCTAGGGAATCAAGGAAGTCTAAAGAGATTCAGGAGCAAGACTGGACCATGAGCATGAAAACCAAGTTCTGAACATTTAGGGCTTTAGTCATCATGGGCTAGGATCTTTCCTGAATAAAATTCCATTTGGGGGAAGATAAATTTGCCATAAAAAAACAAAAAAAAAAACAGAAGTACATTTCAAAATGGCATGAAAGCAGTAGAGCTAAGTCATGGGAATACAGAATTGTCCCCCAGATTTCTTCTTTTGCAAAAGTAAATGGAGATGCAGAAAGCACTGGACAAGGCAGTGATCTGGATACAAGCATCCTGCTTAACCTACACCACAGTTCAGTGCTGCTCTTATTAGAGACACTACACTGGAACTGCCACTTTAGTAGGAATTAGAAAGAAATATACGGGTGTAAAATCAGACAAAGGTTGATAATACTCTCTGTGGATTTAAATGTAAGTGTTTATGCTGAAGCCAGGACATGAACAAAATTAGATATCCATTATGAAAACAACAAATAGCACTTTAAACCAACCCGTAACCTTATGAAAAGCTATAAATTTGTTGTGGTGTTTTGTGTACTCTACAAGCCAGCTGAAAAAAGCTGATGAGTGAGGAGTCCTTTTTTTTCTGCTATTGCAGCTAGTTGCAGCATGTGTTTTAATTCCCCTCTGCCCTCCGTCAGCGCAGCCTCCGTAGCAGCACTGACCATTTTGCAGCCTCCAGCCTTTGCACAGCTCACTCAGCTGCAGAAGGGGATTAACCGACCTGAAGTCAGCACGAGAGATTTCAAGCAGGTGTCCAGAAGCAGATGGGCACCGCTCTATATAATTAATTTCAGCTCTCACTTTGTCCTTTTTGAAATTTAACCTTGACATTATCAAATGCTTTTTACCTGGGATCATCTTCAATGCACTTGGAACTCAAAGTGGTAAAGGCCACAACACAGCGACTCCTGCAACTCCTCTTTTTGCTGAAAGCCCTTGCCAATATTTCTAAAATGTCACAGATGAGGAGAGTATGATGTTTCATATAGGGTATTACCAATAGAGTATTATATATGGAGGGGGCTTTGGCAGCTCAACTCCATTTCACTCATCTGGCTGAAGAGGTTGTACTTGGCCAAATTTTGTGAAAACTGGAGGTAAAATAATTTGGCCCTACTAAGATCCAGGGGAAAAAGATTTTGTGTGAATCATAATGAGTCCTCATTTCCTTTCTATTTGTAATGGGAATGTAATTCCAGTTATTGTAAAATAACAATAATACTTTTGCCAGACAGTTCCTTCACAATAACGTCAGACACATTTTCTTCCTTCAGCGAGTGTGCTCTCATAGTAAAAATTGCAAGGTAAAAATAAATTGCAGGTAGGATCACAGTGATTACAGCAAAGATAGACAAGAAGGCCTTCATACGAAGACTGTAATTTTAAGCTTTCCTGATCATGGACTAGATGTTGCAAAATGCCTATAAAAGATTATGCTGATGACATCCTGACTGCATAAAATGAACAAACTGCCTCGTTCTCCTGCCCCCGTCAGGGTCTTATCTCTGTCCCACATTCAGAGGGCACATCCTATATAACTCTGCTAAAATCCCAGCCCCTCATCTGGCGCCAAATGTTTGCAGCTTGAGTAACTTCTACTACTTTCAAATGAATGAAGTAATGGGTAAAAGTAACGGGTAAGTCCTTTGAGCTGAGATGAATTGACACAGTGCATTTCTTTCCTTTCACGAGTAACTTCATGAGATCAAATAACAAAATCCCCTCTCACATCAGGTGAAATTCTAGCTTCATGGCTCCAGAGAGAATTATGTCATTTTCTTCTTGTTTCTTCTTAAAAAAATGGTTTAAACCATAGCAAATGAACAACTCCCCAACCATGACAACACCTTAGAGTGTAGTGCACGTCCAGATAGTTTTCAAAAGAGGGTGCACCTGCTCTGAGACATGGACGCAGATCTGCCATGACTGGCCCAAGTTCACTCAGCAGATCTGTAGCAAAAGTACAAGGTTTACTTCTCATCACTTACGTACAGCAGCCTTTCTCCCACTGTACTGAGCAGGCCTCTCTAGTCAGCAGCTTCAGTCCAAAGCAGACTTCAGCCCAGGGTGGTTTCTGCTTCTTGCTCCTCAAAAAGGAAGTCCATATTTATAGAAACACTGATGAAAATTGCACAAACCCATAATTAAAGTGAAAAGAAGGACGTAAAAATGATTCAAAGTAACTGAGTAGAAAACTAGTCTTACTGACTTTAAACTCAGAACAGTCGCCTTGATTCCAAAAAGGAGACTGTAAGTAGAACCTATAGCTCAGGGTGCTCAAAATTTCTATGGCTTGTATCTCCTAAACGAAGTCCTCTCTATGTGATCTTCTGAGTCAAGGAGTCCCTGAGAGAAATATCTCCCTCTTTTCCCAGTCATCCAGTTTGGCTACTCATTTCTGGCAAGCAGAATCTGGAAAAAAATGGTTAATTCCATTCAGTAAAACATGTAGTTAGATAGATTAGCTGGCAAATGTTCTTATTGGACCTGTGACTTAATTCCACAGGTTATCCCACTATTTCAAGTGTACTCTTGTAGAGTACACTACTCTAGAGTACACTTTAGTAAAGCTTCTTCACAGAGCGTCTCTGTCCAGTATATCTATGTATTCTTTGGAGATCTGCTCCTACTTTTAAAGAACATATTAAGTGGAGTGAATACCATCTCATAATACAGACTGAAACTACTCAGAGCCATAGGAGCTGCTGAAACAAAATTCTGATGCTGTTTTGAACCTTATTTGTTTCTCTTGAACTTTTTATTGACAAAATCAAGTATGCCTGCCTTGTAAATCTGTTACTATTACAAATTTTGAAGTTCCCCTTTTCTTGCAGTACTGGGTACATACCATACTGCATCTTGTTTCTGACTTACAATGTTTTCCCTAGTCTTTATTTTCAGTCAGCTATTGTAGCATTTGAGACAACATCTGGGAGAATTAAAGGAAAGATGTCCCATGACTGCAAAGGGTTCAGGTCTTTGAGATGTATTTGAATATGGTGGCAATACATCCTGGAGAACAGACCCCTTAAAATCCAGTTATATCTTATTATTCACAAATATGGCCTCAACCACAACTGGAAACTGAAGATGCATTCAAAGTTCACCAATAAGTCTCAAATCCTTGGAGAGGTCCCTGTTCCTCCCTCTTGCTCTAGATACATGTGCAGAATATTCGGAAGTGCAGAAGAAAAAGCTTCTGAGCTGGTGAGCGACAATCAATCCATGTCATTTAGAAGCTTGTTAACAGGGCTGTCCCTGTAAGCATGTTTACATCTATGGTGGACAACACTTATAACGTCAATTCTGATGATAGCTACTGAACACTGCATTTTCACAGCACTGAACACTGAAATCACAGCAGAGTTTAGCACGTGTGTTTTTCTAATTGTAACATTGCAAAATTCATCACATTCAATCACTCACAGAAGCATGTTGCAAAGGAAAAAGATGGGAGGGCATCAGAAAGTCCAGTGGGTGCTAGCAAAGACAGATAGGGATGCTGCTGCTAAGTCTAACAGGCATCTCCTCTTCCCAGACACTATGTTGTTTTAATTTCTTTTTCCCATCAATTTTCCTTCTGCTTCTGTCTTCCTGGAAGCAAACATTTTATAGTTTTCTTAGGAAGCAATGTCTTATAATTCTGTTTATAAGGATGTTTGGGCTATACAACATTAGGTATTACAGGATAAGATGTAGGTAAGACCACTGGAAGTGGAACAAGTATTTCTATTGAGTTTAGTGTATTGGGGACTCAATGATTCATCAGCCAAGGACGGGTGCTTGGTGGGTTTTGGTTAATTTTTAGGTAAGTTGAGTGGCTGCACTTTCATATTGGCCAGTCTAAGACAGAGAGCTCAAACTCTATTACAAAGAGAAATACTACTGGCATACCATTATGGGCTGAATTTCCAGAATACTGTCTGGAGAACAAATGCTATCGATATGAGTAATGACAAGGTATTCACAGATATATTAGCCAACACATTTCTTCTTACAGCTAAAGAGAACCAGTGAGATGTTATGCAGTGTGATTTTAGCAAGTAAAAAGGAGATTAAATAAGAGACAGGTAATAGAATAGAATAATAGAAAATAACCGCAGGATGGTCACAAATTGATTCAGGCAAATTTAAATTCAAAGAATAAATATGAGTAGGTCTTTAGCTAAGGACATGGGTTTCAGAAAAGAAAATTTAGACAAGCATAAAGAAGCTGATTAGTATAATGAGTTGGACTGAGATGATACAGTAAGTTGACTGTAAAAGGAGACACGAGTTTTTACTGTCTGAAGAGCTAAAAGTACAGAAATCTTTACTCTCAGAAGAAAAACTTACAGAAAGGAGCTCCATACTTACCATACTTACCTAAATAGATATCCACCAAGAGGTCTATTAATAAGCACAAAATTTCTACAAACCAGGTGGGGAAAAGGACAGATCAGAAAATAACATTTCACAGGTCAAGAACTACAAGGATAAAAAAAGGGAACTGCCAAACCTTGATCTGAGTTAGGTCCTGTAAGGGATACAAAAGAAAACAGCTAAATGCCCCTTGGATATATACTACAGTAGCAAACAAGTAAAGAAGTGTGGCTGCTAATTCTAAAGATGGTATAACATATAGATTAAAGATCATGTACTTGTGTGATCCCTAAAGGAATAAATGAATTTTTTGATCGTGATTGATTCACTGACAGCAAAGGCAAAAGCAGTATACAAAATGGAATGAGGGTTTGAAAATTAAAGCTACTCCTGAGGAGAAGAGGGTGAAACTCAAGGACGGTAACACTTTCAAATGAGCAAGGGAAGTGAGGAAATGGAAAACCACAAAAGCAAGATCTGGCACATAACGTAGGATTTGTGAGCCGTGCCAAATCAAATGTCATGATTTATAAATGGAAACTCTTTACAATAGGAAGAGAAGGAGTAAACAAGACAAAACCAGAAAACCAGAAAGACAAAATCAGAAATGATCCAACTGAGTATTAGCCTGTTATTCAACTGCAGTTGTATGCTGTTAGAGCAGCTCTAGAAGGAAAAGGAAATGGAAAGTTGCTTAATAATTGATTATTTTTTACAGAAACTACTAAATATGTGTCTCCTAATGGTCTTCTTACTGTTCTTTACCTTGTTCAAGTCCTGCTAGTTCTGTGAAAATCACAAAAAAAAAGGGGGGGCACAAAAAGCAAAAACATGCAACCAGGTAAAGTATGTATTTTCTGGGTGAATTTATGCAGTAAAAACATGCTCTACATTTATTTTGCCTTTTTCGTTATTATTTCTTTCATCATTTTCTCCTACCAGTTGCCTCATTCTACGTTTACCTGGACAGAATTTTTGTTGCTTCATACAGTTTCAGAATTTTCTGATGGCATTCCAGAGGCATTTAAATGTCCCTACCCTGAAAACACCTTGCCTGATGAATTCTAGTGATATCTCTTCCTCTCTTTCGCTGTCTTACATGGTATGTCACCCATTGGGGTTGTCATTGACAAGTATCTCCACATCTACAGCAGTCAATTCCTCCTGACAAGCTTATAGCAGAAGTATTTAGCAGAAACTCACTTGTCCTGAAAGTTTGGGGGTGTTTTTGGTCGTGGAATCTTGTATTTTTCAGCCACTTTTACCACTTCAATCCTCTCCCATCAATATTCCCATACTGTTCTGCATGGTGATGCAGAACAGAATTGTCCCAATTCTCTCTGTGCTGCACTTGTCCTATTTGTGCAAATGTCATTGATGAAATTTAACATGATCAGATTTAACATGTAGGTGCCTCCTGCTACTTCACCTTCAGCGGCAGGTGAAGCTCCCCCTGCAGCCCATTGCTGGTCATGCTGTAGTTCCCTGGGGTAATTCTAATAAACCCTAACCGACTGCAGCACGGAAATCCATTATGATCGATAAACAGAAGTGAAAAATTCTGAGATCTTTAAGCACCCAAAACTCTCACTGATGCTGTCAGATGGTTTCCAGTTTTTAGCCAGACTAGTCTCCCTATCTAGCCCATAACAAATGTCTGCATAATGCAAATTAATGATTTGTAGCAAGTTGGGGGACTGTGGAAGATATTTAAAATAGAGAGTTAATTGACTTGCAATGGAAGAAATAATCATCCACAGTCAGAACTGAAAAAAGGCAAAGAAATTAATATTGAATCCAGTCAGATAAATTGTTTAATTTAGTATTTCTGGAAGAAATTAATAAATTAAAATATTTAAAATAATAAAATCCAAATAATAAATCCAAATCAGAATTTTCATGCGGAAGTTTTCAACCATGTGGAAGCCACATTTCATTTGAAAAGTAGCTGGATTTAAATCCTTTTTTCTTGTTCAGGTAAGAAGCACTTTGTCATGCTCTGAGAGAACAAGTCTGACTCATGCTCTTGCCCATCCTCAAAAGAGAAAATTCTTGCGAGGGCACTGATGAGATCAGACAAAACACACTCTCAGCAGGGACTTTGGCTTTCTTTATCGAAAAGGTCTTGGTTTTGGTTTTATTCCTGACTCTGTACACAGCTTTGGGACTTTAGCAGTCTTGGAGATCAATCAGCTCTTGCGGGTCAAGAAAGCTTTCTCAATATGTGCACTGAGGTTTTTCCTGAGGCAGGATACAGAATTACTGTTTTTTTTATTATTATTATTATTATTTTCAGAATAAGTTTTTGAACTTTTTGGACTTATTTTAATGTTTTTATAGGTTTCTTTCAGTGTCCAGTCTGAATACACCTGTGGATTGTAAGGGGATGCTTCAGGCCTCGTGTTGCTCACTGAAGGGCAGCTATCTGGACCAAAGTGGAGTTTTCTCCTTTCACCATCTTCTCAGGCTACCCAAAATAGACCAAGAGAGCAGCAGGCAGGGAATTGCAATTTGATAACAAAGCTTTCAGGTTTTATAGTGTTGAGAGGCATTTTTCCTGGGAGCCAGTAGGAAGTCTGGAATTCATTTCTGCATAGTAACACTGTGACTAAGAGCTTGCTTTCTAAGCAGGGAAAGCAGGGGAATTTCTGAAAGGACTGCTATTTCTGCGTAGGCTGAATGATAACATGTTGCTTTTACACGTCTCTCTGCATTTTTGACCTACTGGGGTCAAAAATGTTGCCAATCAGAATAGCCTCAGAGCTGCTTTACTTGGATGCAGTGCAGTACTCCAAGACTGGGCATTTGGCAGAGGCTGGTTTGGCTCAATGTCACAGTTCTTGTTGTCCACCTTGTGCAGCTTTAAGTTTTGCTGGGTGTGTTTTTTATACCTCTGCAATCGTTGGGTTTCCTGGATGTTGCTCTTTTAGAGACTGTGAACCTGTAGTCTCTGAACATATATCGCCATATCTGAGGATACATTGTGGCAGCACATTTAGGAGGACCCAAAACAGTTCAGTTCATTTTAGGAACACCATTGTGACAAGCTAGGCTGTTTTGATTTTGGTGTGGTTAAAGGTAAAAAGTAAGTACAAAAATACTGGAATGAACACATCTCTGCAAAAGGCCTTTTATTTTGGTTACAGTGTCATGTTTGAAGGCAAGCTCATTTTTAGCTTCTTTTATTCTTCTTTAGGTTCCACTGCCCTGTGGGGCTTCTTACTGACCCAGTCGAGTCAATGCCTGCAGTCTCTGCCATGACTGGTGGCAGCTATTGAGAAGCCCGTGGCATCATGCCAGCTGCTTACAAAATAAATATCAGGTAGAAAATGAATTGGCTTGTGACCATGTCAGCAGCTCAGACCCCAACCCCCTCCTTTGATTAAACTGTCAAAAATAATGTTTGAGCATATAGTGTGCTGATAACCAGGTGTTTGCCTATGGCTCAGTGGCACTGGGTGGTTTTAGCTGTCTGCAAAGCAAACATACAAACAAAATCACAGAGCAATAGCAGGTGAGAGTGAAGGCACAAATCCTAGTTTTCTGATCAATAGTTCTTCAGCACTTACAAAAGGGTGCCAGGAACCGGACTGCAAAAAGGACTTCTCTCACTGACAGGACCTTGAGACTGAGAGTCCCTTCCTATTCTGCTCCTGCTGCAGTAGGGGCAGCCCCAGCGATGCCCTCAGAGGTTGTGCCCATTTGCCAATAGTCTTCAGAAGACAAGGTCTTCTGTGCCCATGATATCCTCTGTCCCCGTCCTCCTCAACACACTGTTCTTACAGACAAAAGTTCACTATTGATGAATAACCAAAAGAAACCGAATTAGAAGGAGCTTTTTGACCCTCTGCAAACCTGCAAGACCTCCTCTGCCGAGCAAGCACACTGCTGTGGGGCTGGAGGGGCAGTGCCACAGGCAGCTTAGCTATATCACATAGCCACAGAGTTTAGGAAAGCGAGTGCTGCTCTGCTGTGGGTCAGTCTGGATCAGTCTGGGTTAGGTGAAGTTGAGCCTGGCCAGAGCATCAAGCTTGTAGGAAATGGCATAGGCTCTTTAGTGATTAAAGGCAGGCAGAACCTTGATGTCTCATACAAATATATCTTGTAATATCTGATTTTCTAGGATTTTTTTTCTTTTTTGTTTACTTGCAACCACTTTTTCTTTTCCATAACAATTTACTTCCTAGTGCACCTGTTGGTTCTCCTGAGAACTGCAGACTTCTGTTCCTTCTTTGTGGTAGGTAGGAGTCACCTTGCTCAAAAAGTTTCACTGAATCTAGAGAATATAAGACAACATAAACCAGCTTTTTAGCTAAAAACAGAGAAGCTCAGTTCTCAAGGTGGAGTATTGGGAAATTTCACAGAATGTCCTTGTAGAGTCTCTAACTTTAGGCCTTGAACTCACAGAGTTTGGAACTTTCGAGCCTGAACAGGGATTTTGATATAGAGCTGTGGCATGTATTGGCCCTGAGAGGAAAGCAAAAAGGGCAGAGCTGTTGCCTTGGGGCCTGCAACAGAGAATTTGCATGAACTGGATCAAATGACTTAAACTCACAAGCTGGTTTTTGACTTATTGCCATGTCTGTTAGTTACAGTTGATGATCCTCAACTGATATGATGACTAACCATGGTGGAGTGCTGGAAACCTGTTTGCTCCAATCTGAATCTAGAGAGTTGCAGAGTAGTTGATTGAGTTTCAAGTTTTATTTATGGCCTCACTGGAAGCACCATTATACTTGGTAAATGTCAAGAATAGACGAAATGTTAAGGTAGGGTTGTTATAGCAATAGGATAGTTACTTCAAAGAAAGTTGGAGTTTGATTTTTGCACAGGCTTCTCTAACAAAGTAAGGCTTGAGGGACAAGTAGTGTGTTTCAGTAGAATTATTTTTTTCCTAATTCTAAATTTTTGGGGGAAAGCAAATCAGACAACCTTTTGGAGACACCAACCTTCTTGGAGAATGGCTTATGCTCTTGAAAATTTATCTGCTATTATTTCAATCATGCTCAAATAAAAAGCTAGAGAGACAATGTAGAGAAAGAAGAAAGATTTTAAATAAGAGCTAAGGGAATAGGATAATAAGATGAAAATAACTTTATTTTAAAAGTCCAACTAGTAAACGGGAAAATGGCAAAGTCACTGTTGGACATAGGTGCTAAATCAGAAGATGTAATGCCATTTCTGTTTGGCATTCAGGGCTGACTGACACTACTGCTTCGGTGATATTCAACAGATTAGACCTGTTAAATATAAAAATTTTATTTGTCATGTCTGCAATGTGCACCATAACTGTGTACTGCTGTTCTTCACAGAGTATTCCTGAGTCATATAAAAACCATATCAAGTTTTATAACCCTTGCAGAACCTCATCTAATTCAGTTTTGCACACAGCTCACCAGGAAACAACTCAATGATTTCTTCTTGTGTTTTTACATTTCTACATTTTCTAATGTTTGTTGGGCTCCATGCCAACAAATATCCCAACAAACAAATGCCTCCATGCTAACAAACAAATTAACAAACAAACACACAAACTTTTGTTCCCATAATTTATCAAGCAAAGTCAAGCACTAAAGAAAATCCAGTTAATACCTTAGAGAAAACCTGAAGAGAGTCCAGAATCAAGCAATGCTTGAGGAGGGATGTCCTAGTAGCCACCAGCAGCAGCAGAACCCAGCAAGGAGGAAACTCCTTAACTGGGCACAGACTATGAGATTCTTGATCGGAGTAGCTATGCCCACAGTTGCCCTCTTTGCCTGTGCCCTCTCTGGTGGCCAAAGGCACTGGTGCTAAGGCAGGGATGCATCCACCCATCTCCTGTGTCGCCCCACCAAGCATCCCAGAGACCCAGGTGAGGAGAAGAGGATGCTTCGCAACATGTGGGTGCTAGTGGTGCTGGTTAATGCTGTGAGAAGCTCCCTGTCCTGATGCTTTCCAATAAAAATCTGTAAATCTCCATTCTTTTTCACTGTCAAAAACAGTAGAAAAGGAGCTTTCCAAATATTTTTAAAAGACCCTTAAAACGTATTGGAGAGCAGGTAAAAATAATACTATTGTCTCATGTATAAAACAGTGAGGCATATGCAAATGCTTTGTCACTCTGCAGCCCTTTGCTTCTGTTTATTTAAGTGGTGCTTTGTACACATTAAGTATGAAAATGAAAGATTGCAGATATTTGGCTTCCATTTTATTTAGTCTTAAGTATGTAGGTAAGGGAAGCCCTTGGGCCTCTAAAACATCTTCAGACAGAGATTCCTTAATAGCTAAGGATAGATTTGAACAAGTCATTAAATAACAAAACTAAATATTGTATGATTAAAAAGAAAAAGGCATAGATTATTACTAGTTTTAATAATGTCATACCAGTTCTGATGGTACTTTTAAGCCTGAAAATGCAAGCTTTTGCTTTCTGATTGCCTTGTTTGTACCAACAAAAAGTGAGCCCTATTTTGCATTTACGCATTGTTTTTGTATGTGTTCTTTAACAGCCTTGTCATTGTTCACTGCCATTGTTTTTATTCCACACTGAGTTTTATTCCACACGACATATTTGCTGGTCTGCAGCAATACTGGACCGCAGTGTGGGGTAATAGGACTTTTGTAATACGTCAGGGACTCTATAAAAAAACATACATAGCACACTGAAATATTTATTATATGTTTATTTTGGCATTGTTTTTAACAGACTTCAAGGTTATTTTAATTATAGAGCGTTTTCAAAACACCAAAATAGCACATTTTACTGGCAGATGCTTGAGTCTTAATTTTTCTAGTACCATAATTCATAATGTTAGGGGTTTTTTTCCCTTGGGGAAGTGAGAGGATTGCAAGTATTTTCAGTATCTTTTATTTATCATTTTTCTTTTAAATCTAAACTTTCCTGTTCCTAATGTTACCTTCCAAATATAAACAGATGCTTCAATTAACATTACTGATTATTTATTATACCTGGAAATAGGCAGTTAACCAAAGTGTTTTTTTTTTAAATTAGAGATATAAAAATGATATGTTTTAAAGTGTGACATTAGTTAGCTATGTGAACTTAGAGAATCAAGATACCAGTGTAATTCCACATAGTTTTGTAGCAAAGGGGATTTCATGGAGTCCCAAGATCAAAGCTTCTCTGAGAGTACCTAAGCTTACAAAGATGCCAAGTTCATCCACATCTCCCATAAAGCAGTATTCCCCTTTTTCTGAAGGTGGAAATATAGCCAGATGGTATGTCCCTGAGATGAAAAAAAATGTTTCCATAGCTTTAGACAGTATTAGCAGACCTGGTTGTCTTCCATCCAGCCTGGGGGCAGTTTAGCAGCCCCTGTCACGATGCATTTCTGCATGTCAGGGATGAAGGCCAATGCTGGGTGGCCAAACTTAGTTTGCAATAGAATAAAGTGATGTAGTCCACTTGGGACCTGCCAGAAGGGTACCAAACCTGGAGAAGAGAGTACCAAGGCGACAATCTGGGGTTGAAGGAATCCCAAAGCAATGATGGGAGGTGAGTGGCCAAGGGGCAGATTGGGGCCCCAGAAAGCTTCTTGATAAACTACTGAACACTGCAAAGCTCATGAGAAATGCCGCTTTATATTCTCCTCAGGTAGCCACCCCTTCCTTCAATAACCTTTCTTACTTCAGCACCTGACTCTCTTCTCATTTCCTCTGCCTGTTGCCAAACACTTTCTTCTCTCTTGGAAGCAGCAGCTTCTCTTTTCTGATTTGAATGTAAAACTGTTTACTTGCCTACAGCTGTGCTTTAAAAAGGAGAATCACCATATTTATTTTAAATGAGTGTAAATCCCCACACTGATTGCATCTAGCATGCTGAATTTTTGCATATACTGTGAAAATGAAAATAGAAGGTCTTTTTGGAGTTGCAGGGGCAGAAAGGAAAGGTTAAAATGCCTATCTGATCAGAACTCTTAAAATTCAGAAAAAAATAAAATTTCTCCAACTGTAGAACAACAACAGTTCAGTGTTTTCACCTAGCACTGAGATATTCCAGAGACTGACACATTACTGAAAAGGTTAAAATGAGAGGTTTTCTCTCTCCTGCACTGGAGAACGTCTGAATAGATGTATATTTAATACAGAAGTTTGTCCTGATCATTCTGGCCATTAACTATAGTTGTTCATGAAAGCCTGTGCCCTGAAGCGTGAGATAGATGTTTCCCATTAAATCTTAATGCAATAATTCAAGTCTGGAGGGAAGTAAAATCCCTCTTGTTTAGAGGCATATAGTGCTGCCAGTATGGGACAGCACCTTTCCTTTCTTCTTCTCAGATGCAGAGGTTCTGTCACAAGGAAGCTAATAGTTTTCATACATTATTGGAATATCTTTAAAACTTTGGCTCCAAGCTAAGGACAATGGAAATGGAAACATTTGCTTTAGCCTTTTTTTGTAATTCAAATATGATTAAAGTAGCTTCTGAGTTTAGGCAGGAATGAAAAGTAGATATTGATCTTCTGAACACAATATAAGAACTGTGTAAGATGAAAAGTTCACTTTGGCAACTCTTCTGGCTCCATCAGTGAAGAGTAGGAGGTGATTGGGGAGAATGTGTTTGAAAAAGGACAAACGAGGTATGGGCCTTCCGAGGTGGATCTTCCAGGCCTCCCATGTGGACTTTTCATTTTTCAGTCATAATTACTTATAATTTCCTTCCTATCATATCACTTTCTAATTCATTATTTCTTTTTTTTTCCATTCATAATTGTTCAAGTCAACCACCAAACTTCTACTACTCTGGAGGTGTCATATCCAAATCAGAGCACCAGCCAGCTTTGTAAGGCTTCTCTTTCCACTCAGAATGCTGTTTATCATTCCATTCTTGTCCTCCCAGCTCAGCATACCTAAACTACAAATAAATAATAAACCAGAAGGATGAATTCTGGGACCAAGAAATATATTCTCTTTCAGGGTTTATGGATTAAATAAAAGAGTGAGTTCTGAGGCTATATGATCATTGTACTTTACTTGAAAAAGTAACATTCAGTTTTTTGCTTCTTGCCTAATTTGTTGCCTGAAAATATGAGCCCACATGCGGGTGTTGTCATCTGGTACATTTGTTTAGTAGTCAATATAATATTAATTGACTTTTAGGTAATGCACATTTTTTTCACAGCCAGGCTGTAGTACAAAATATGTTTCCAACTCCTTTATTTATTATGTGTTCTGGTTATTACTGTACTGTTCTTGCAAGCTATTTGAGGCCAAATTCCAATACTCTTACTCTTGTTGAAGTCAGTAGGCTCGCGTGCGATAAGCAGCCGTTTAATTTACATGAGGTTATCAAACTCCCACCCTTGCGCCCAGCCTGAATGTAGGAGGCAGGTCCTTGCGGAGGCTGCGGAGCGAGGCAGGAGAGATGCCCGGAACGGGTCGTGCAGCTGGGCAGGGTGGCAGCACCGCGGGCAGGAAGCAGAATCAGATGAAGAATGGAATAAGATAAGGAATGAAGGGGTGAGCAGTGCTTTGCCTCACGTGCCACCAGCTCTATTTTAGCATCTCCAGCAGCCCTAGCCACCCCCAGCAGCTTCTCCCAGACGTCACCCTTGGTGTGGCCAGATAGATTGGCTCTGGCGGGCCAGATCGTCTCTGGTCTCAGTGCCGCTGCCACACTTGCAGCCCAGTCCTGTGTCCTTCCAGAGTCACCTTGTCTCATTCTGGGTCATGGATCACAACGTTGACGCTTATAATTTAATATAAGCAATATAATTTTATGTAGTACTTTTAATTTTTTTGGAAGAAGGAGAAGGAGGGCTAGCGTTCAGAAACAAATTTGAACCAGTGGTAGCTTGAAGACTATGTTATGACTAAGTCAGAAAAAGCCTTGATTGCTTGTGTCATAATTTTGTCCATATAATCTCAACTCAGCCTCTCTCTAATGCTGCAGGTTTCCATTTAAATCACAGGTCCGTCGGACACTTGCCTCAGCACACAGGTGGCCAGTCAGGCTGTGCTGGGCAGCCTGCAAGCCCATGGGCTTTCTGAAGAAATCAGAAGGTGATAAGAGGAGCAAAGGGGAAAGAGAGAGCAGCCTCATGCCCTGTCAGAAAACTGTTCTTTACCCTTCCTTGCCTGTCTCTCCAAGCTTCTGGATGATTATGATTTCAACCAGAAAATGTCACAGCCTTCTAATGATGCATTGATCGTATCTCAGATATGTCCTGTTTTGCAGGGAGGCAAGCAGGAAACACTAGCTTCTGTTTATCTATCAAGAGCTACCTGACATAAATGAATGAATTATAGGCAGATTAGAATCTGGTCTATTATCTAGGAAGGGTATTGTGCCCTTGTTTGCTAGCTGCAAGGAAACACAGAAACATGATATTTTTACGTTAGGATATTCGCAGTTGCTCACCAGAATTTTTTTTGTTGTTATTAATTAGCAATGAGCATAAGCTGTAACCATAAAAATGAGTGGAATGAGTAGCCTATAAGAATACATTTTAGCATATTAGTTAGGTATAAGCTAGGAAATTCTTGGAAAATGAATAAGAAAGTAGATGAAATGAGAGAGAAGAAGCATGTTTTAGGAACCAGTTACTGGGGACTTTCTTGAGGCAAGTTTTGGCTAATTTTAACACATACCTCCTGCTATAACTCTCTGATTCCTCTACTGATTTTAAAGTAGGGTGATAAAACTACAAGGAATCTAATAAAACTAACTAGCATTTATTTGACCTTATCTTGCCTCTGACCAAGAGCCAAGAGCTACGCTCTCTGTTTTCTAGTACTCAGAATGCAATGATTATCTTCACAATGTCCGGAGCACCATACAGTCACAGCAGCAAGTGAAATCATTTGCAATTGTGCTTCCAAAACATGAAGTGTTACAAGATGTTAAGGACCCTTGCAAATTGAGCCCAGGAGACCTAGAGCTCCTGATTACTTAGACTGTAATTTTTTAAATAGCTATACTGATCACTTTGACTTTAATTGCCTTTTGTCTTAATATCCCAGCTGTAAAACTGAGGATAACTATACCAGTCAGTTCTAGCGAGATGCTACAACAGCAAATGCATGCCATGTTCAAATAGTAAGATGAGGAAACCAAAAAGTCCACGAGGAAAATGACATTTCTGCATATAATTCAGTGCCTAAACAGGGCAGAGAGAAAAGGAACTGGCGATCACTGCCTAAGAGCATTTCTCTGGTACAGGGGGCAGGAGATCTCACAGGTAAACCGGTATGCACGAGGAGGCAGCTTCATTTCACGTCATGTTTTGGACAGAATAGACCCTTCTACTTCCGTGGTTTCCTGGAGACTTAGGAGTGTTTCCTGTATGTCACAGGCAAATTGACCTTCAAAGAAAATGCCACACCACAATTTTCAGAAAATGTCTTAAAATGAGAACAGAGTGTTGTTGGGCAAAAACTCACTCCTTGCAGAGACTGGCACCCAGGACAGCAGAGCCATCCAGCTAATCAGCCATGGCAGAAGTACGTTTAAATCACCAGAAATTAGAGAATATAATGAGGGCAATGAGAACCCTCTAATGGAATAATTGCTTTAGCATTAGGGACTGATGCTGCTAAAGTCTACGATGGTGCTTGGACTATCAATGTGCTCCTGCTGGTGATGGCGAGGACTGCAAAGCAGCAGGGAATAAAACTGGCGGTCAGCAAAGAGGAGACCTCAATGTCTCCAAGTGTATTAATGCTGAAGACATTTTTGTTTCAAAAACTTTATTATGCCCTAAAGCAGGAGGAATAAAACTCCAAATCACCTGATGCTCACTTCCTTTGAAGTTAAATCCAGTAGTGAACTGAGAAATTTTAAATCTATTGCAGAAAAGCCCCCTTATCAAAAAGTTTATTAGATATTGATACGAATAACATATTCAAATTGAAATATCAAATTGCCTTTCTGTTGATTTCTGAGGGATATGCATACATGCTGGAGAGACAAGTAGCATGGACTTGTCAAGGCAACGTTACAACTCTGAGATCCCAAACCTGGGATTTAAAAAAGAAACAGAACAAACACATATAATAGAATAGTCGACAAATATGTCAGAAGCAGAATCTGTTACTTTCAGTTCTAAAATATACAAGCCTTTTTTTTTTTTTTCTGAGCCATAGTGTTTTTATGTTCTTTTTTGGCATATCCCAGAGTAGTCCTGACAGACAGAAAACACATCTAAAGAGTAAGAGGTGCACTGTGCAAGACAGGAAATTTAGAAGTTCCACATCTTTAAAAACTATTTGTCTAAAATTTGTATTTTATATGGAAAACTATGTATTTCAGCAGAAAGAAGGAGCTGTTGTAAGGTGCAGAACTTTACATGATTCCATTTTTTTATACTTGACATATTTTGACATATTTTGACATATTTGCTGGTAGGTAGCAAAAACAGAAAGACGCAGCTTGTTTGTTTGTTTGTTTTTCTCAGAGTTCTTTGCAGACTTGAGAGAACAGAAAACTATTTGGTCTCCAGTAACCCTGGGACCTGACACTTATAGGTGTCTCATAAGTGTCATTTTGTAACTTAGTGATGAAAGCCAAATTGAAAGCTGATGAAAGCTGGTTTGATCAATGAAATGAATGGTGAGAAATTAAAATTAATTACAAGTTATATCTTTCTATAGGAATTATTGCATAAAACTAGGGAATCACTTGATTTGTCAACATGTACAAAGTTAAATATGAATATATATAAAATCATATGTTTATCCATATATATCCATATATTTATATTTGTATCTCTTTATACTTAGATTTGATATACTATATTTACATATGTTTATCCATAAATTTGTATGTATACACTTACATGTTTTATAGATATATTTATATAATTGGCAGAGTATTTGAGGTATGCTCATTCCAGTAAGAAAAAACAAACTGAAAGCTTATAGGATTTATGCTGTAAGTCACTGCATAAGTACCATCAGATGGGGTATGCAAATGCTAAATAAAATATTTGCTAGTGTTTTGAATACCTCAATAAACTGAAATATGTGGAAAAACAACCAACAATCCACTCGACCTATGGAAGTGTCCTGTAAAGTTATTAATGAAAGTCATTTCTGGACCAAGAGAAGAAAATGAACGGGTTCAGATAATCCAGGGAGTGTTCAGAGCTACAAATGAACTCGAAGGATTCACCTGGGAGCATGTTAACACAGCAGTCAAACAGAGACTCCTGGAACTGCAAATTGCTTTAGAGGCACTTGGCACTGCGGCAGTGCCAGGGCCGCCGCTGCCGTGTGCTGGTGGTGACGAGGGATCCTGACGTCCTTCTCCGACCTTGCTGCGGGCAGAGGAAGGGCAAGAGGGACCGTCCGCTCGTGTGGCAAATACTGAGAGCCGGGATGCTCCAGCAGCCAGGAAACAACCTTACTGGCAAGGAGACCTATTAAAAGCCAAGCAGCAGGTTTTTAATCCTCCCTTCTCTTACGTTTTATTCCTAGCATATTACACTTCCTAATCCTTTTTCCTGGCCTTTCAATTGAAATTTTTTCCCCAACTCGAACAAAAAGTGAGGCACTACTGATCCCTGACCAGGGCAGGTGCCCAGCAAGAAACCTTGCTGCATCCAGAGGGAGAAGTTGTGGCAGGCTAACAATTTATCTTTTGAAAAACATCACTGAAAGCTTAATAAAAAGAAGAGAGGAACTTCTCCAAAGGAAGTTCATTTTGAAATTTGCCTGTTGAGCATACAGCAGGGTTTAGAAAGGACACTGGCAGCAGAGGAGGGAGGAGCTGATCAGGGCTGCTGCGACAGAAAGCCAAACCAGCCCAGTCTGCACCAATCTCAGCAGTCTTCTCTGAGCACCTTTGAATTCGATCTTGCGTGGACATGAGGACTAGAAACTATTTTTTCTTCATCTCTTCTTTTCTTTCCTTGTTTTTTGGTGTAAAGAGCACCATCTAATTTTTTTTTACTTCTTTCTGGGATGTTACCTTCTCCCTGTGTGTTTTCATCCCCTCCAGCCTTACGTACTTACCTATGAGAAATTGTAATATAATATTACACTATGTGGCCTCAGTTCAATAAAATATTTAAGTTTTTAATTCCTTTCCCATGCAGTAAAACCCTCAAGGATATGCTAATAGCCAAGCCAATGTTAGGACTTCATTCAGTGAATAGTGTTTAAGCCAAGCCAACCAATACAGAAAAGTAATTTCTGCATATTTAACCGTGTTATTCAAATATGGCTAAAAAATAATAAAGATTCATAATCTAATTACATTTGCAATAGTATTTTACTACACTGCTACAATTTGTCAAAAACAGTTTCTATCAAGAAATATATATTTGTATAAAAAGGAAGTGGCTGTGTGCTGCAGTTTATTTTAGAAATAACATATTATCTCAGCCAGAGACTGCATAATAAGATTGTGCAAGTAGAAAATATTTTTACTGTAAGTTCTCTTCCTGTAAATAAATATCTGTGCCAAAAACAGCACAGACAAGTAGTCCAGATTTCAGCTGGTCTACTCACATAAATGGAAACTGCTTCCTTGCATAGCACCTAAAGCTTTGGGTCTTCAGGTGTCAGGCAAGGAGAACTACAGAGGAAACTTGCATCACCTGTATCTGTACAAATACACATAGATAACTGGAAAATTCATAAGCCAGTTTCATACATGGATGGCTATCTTGACTACTGGAGATGAAATTACCAAAATACATGGAACCTATGCCCTGTAGTGGGCTTCAAAGCAGCACATCTTAATGGCTGTCACTGAACTTTGTTTTCCAAGTCTTTTGACAGGACTGTGCTGGTGTTCCTGTCACACCAGGCCTTAAAGGACCTTCAGAAATCACCTACCAGACCCCTCTGAGACATCTTCTAATTCCATATATTTATCCGAGAAGAGTCTGAGTCTGTTTAAGTCTGTTTAAAGATGAGGTGAAGATTGCATTTAAAAATTCTAATCTACTTTGGCCTATTCTACCAGTCAGTGTTTTAGAAACTGATTACTTTTCTTCTGAAAAATACACCTCATCTCCATCATAACATTTTTAAAAATATTCAGTTCAAATTACTTTAAAATACCCAGAGGTGGCCAAGATCAGCAAGTGTTTTTTGAAGGCTACTATGCAACTTATTTTCTTGCTATAAAATTTCAGGTTCTAAACTTTCAGAGAACTTCAATTAAAAGTCATTCTTCTTTCCTAAATATAAAAATAATGCATTTAAGTGCACAGAGGAAATGCATCCCTAAGCTATCTCACTTGGTGCACAAATACTTTGTATTTCTTTAATGTTCTCATCAATTAGCTGGAGCCAGTTAAAGATGATGATCAGACAAATACTGCTTTCCATTTTATGCGGGAGAAATTCGGTAAATGGAAATTAGAATTTGGCAGACACTCAGAATAAAAAGAAAGCCAGACACAGACCTATATTTAAAACCCCCAGATTTACATGTAAATAAAAATGCCAACAGGTAAATTGTTTCACAAACTCAAGGTATTTTGATTTTATTCTATGACATTGAGCAGATTTTCTAGTTGCTCTTTGTCTCCAATATTTTTTTATTGCTTTAAGCTGTTTAAGCTGTCCCTTCTGTAAGGGTGAGAGTATCTCTTGATGCGTGCCTGGACCAACAAGGTCCCCAATATTGTTTGGCAACTTCTTTCACCAAAAAACAAAACAAAACAAAACAAAAACTCCTAATGAATTGTAAATTGTAAAAAAGTGTTTGTCTTCATTTCTGTGCAAAGTGGCTGACTTCACTCACGGTCTCTTCACTCACAGCAAAAAGTCCAGTTCTTTGCATTGTTCTGCATCTTCTTTCAGAGGCTTGTTTGCTTCTGCCAATTTGCAATCGCACAGAAAGGCAAGTGGCTGCACGTGTGAAAGGAGGTTTTCCATCAATGTGTCTAATAGCAGTTCTGCTCTATTGGGGATTATTCAGTTACTCCTGATGTCTGCCACGAGAAGACTTGCAGCGCCTCAGTGTTATTTCTTATAAATCTTTCACAGAATCATTTGTTTCCTGTTCCAGAAAAACATCAACATCTTAATGCAATTTATTCCTCTGATTAATAAGAAGTAAATTCACTCATTTTTCCAGCTTGCACTCCTTTTATTCAATAAGCTACAGTGGTAGGTATTCAAGACTATGTGAATTGCTAATACCCCTTGAAATGTTAATTGCCATGTGGAGAAAAGGAAGCTTTTTAGCTACTTATTCTCACTTTTTCCTACCATCTGCAAAAGGAATCCGAGGAATTGAGGTAAGGAAATTAAGGACACAGCCACAATGGGTTTCAGCGGAGAGATGTATAGCTATACTATATACGTGTTTGATTCAAACAATCAATGCTGGTGAAAAGTAGGAAGTTGCATCTTAGCCTTGTTCCTGACATCCTAAATATTTGTATTACAGTCTGCAGCTGCAGGCAGCCCTCACGCCCCTCCCTTGGTTTTAGCAGACAGTTTTACACTTAAAAGGAAGTTAATTTCTCTGAGCCTTGAAGATAAAGCTTTCTGCTTGAATTTTAGCAAGAAGAACTTAACTGTCTCTCACTGAATAAGTAATGACTCAATACATCTTAATCAGAGCATATGTCCCTTAGAGACTGAAGGTCTCGAGAAATTTCACCTGCAGACGGTTTGTACCGTTTGTTTGACAAAGTTCAGTACTTGCTTGGTACAGCCAAAAATGTGGACACATTTTGTCGTCTTCTCCTTTACATTCTCGCTAAAGGACACAAAGTTACTAGCTCAAATCTCTTTATTGGTTTAGATGCGTGCCTAACCGGTTAGGGCAATTTTACTCATTATTTACCACCTCCTTTCTTGTATGGTCTAATATATTATCCAGCCACCAATGACCAATGAGAAGCTTTTTATACTGTCTTCCTTAAGGCAAACTTAATTTGCCTTAAGTTTAGTTCCTTTTAGTGCCAGAGGATTTTGCTGGCATGAGATGAGATACCCTTGTATCTTTGAGTACATTGTTTTAAGGCTATATAAATTTATGCAGTCATTAATGACCTCTTGCTGCTTGACATGCTGAAGTAACAAGGGTAATTGAATATCCCGCTTCTGGGCGTAAGGTAATTGCTGCAGGGCTGCAGAGGGACGGGTCTTCCCGGCGCCCCAGGACGCTGGTTGCGCAGCTGGTGGGCGGGATGGGGGCCCTCCGTGCTCCTGAGACCAGCCCTGCAGAAGACACGGTGTCGGGTTAGAGGACAAATGATTTAACCCAGCGTGGCAAGCCCTCTGTGCCTATTATGCCGCGCAGGGCAATCAGTTGGGTTGCGGGATATGCCCCCGTCAGTGTGTAATGAGGTAACCAGGCTCATTATTTTTAACCTAAAATACCAGCAAAAGCCTCAAACACCTCAAAATGCTGATCTCTATGGCAACCTCAATACCAAGTATTGTTCGGTTGCGAGTTAGTATGTATTTATGCTTATATGAGAAACAGGAGTGACTATTCCTAGTTTTACAAGCACACCATCCCCTGATTCCTTTTAATCTTTTCTGTGTGCTGCTGAATATCAGGTAATGGAGAGGCACAGTATGAGCTCAATTAGTTTAATATCTTATCAGTTTAATTGGGCAGGATGAGCTATATTAGCCTGCCAAATAGGACTCAACACTTTGAAGTTATTTACTCAATTTTATATTCTTCAAAATGAAATTAATTGCATAACCATTAGCGACTAATATTAATTAATTAATGGGGTTCCAGCATAATTGCTTGTGATAGACATCACTAAATGAGTCCATCAAAGTGACTGGAAGGTAGGAAAGGAGATTGCTACCATGAATACCAAATCTCCTCAGCAGCTTGAATCACTTGCAAAGCACTTGTTCAGGAATGATTAGAGAAACAAAACAACAAAACAAACAAATGAACAAACAAACAAACAAAAAACACAAAAAAGAAAGGTCAGGACTAAAGATGACCAAAACCCCACCAGCAACATGCTGAAAACAGAACTTTCTAATGTCTGTCTGTCTGAATGACTCTACTGCTTTATTCTGTGTTAAACAACCAGCTTTTCTCTGACTGCAGCAAATTTCAGTTCTTCAGACTTTTCTCTACTAGCTAAAGATCATTTCCTGTCATTTAAGCTAACTGGAGCTGAAACCTTTCAGTTGGAAAGGTTTCAGTTGGAGGCTATTTGCAAAGGATCTATGCTTGCCAACACTCTTCTACTCCATTTTCTCACATTCCCCCTTAGAATTGCCCTTGATTTAAAAAAAAATCGGGAGACGGGTAAAGTTGGCATATCAAAGGTACATGCGGGGCACTGGCACTTGCTGCCTTGCTTTTTCTTGCAGAGAACAAGGCACAAAAACATTTTTTTGCACAAAATGTTGTTATTGATCCTGCAATTCCTGAGTCCAAGTCCCAGAGTGCTGCTGTACCATTAAAAATAGCAAGGTTTATAGTAGATGCTGAATGTCTACGGCTATTTCAGGTCCTGAACCACCTTATTAACTAGAAAAGGCTATAACAATCGTGACCAGTTCATGGAAATGTGTTTGCCATGCATTATCAAGGTACTGTTATTACAGTGACAAGTTTCAGGCACAAGCATTCATTTGGCATACATTCCCAAATCAGGCTATCAGGAGCTCTGGGTTTCAGCAGGATGAATAAGTGAGTGAGCTGGGCACCAACAGGGCCCAAGATTTTTATCCAAGGAAGTAAGTACCTCTAGTATTTAGCACAATTCCTAATTAGGCCAACTCAAAAATACCTAAAAATTATTGGGTATTGGTCAAAATACTAGTAAATGGGGTGTGATGGATTGATCAGACATTCTCCATCTAATATCTGCAATATAAATAAATTTAAACCATAAAGGGATGGGGTGAATTGAGATTTGTTATTTTCAAAAAGTGATATTAAAAGAATATTCACTGTTACCTACATTCTTTGTCTAAATGTCCCTTGCCATTTCTCCTGGATTTTGCTTTGCTCCTGCCCTTCACTGTGAGACAGCTTTGTTATACACAATTAAACACATTTCCAATTTGTGCTCCTGAGACTGTGGCAGGTGTACATCAATAGAGGAGAAAGACAGACCAGATGGATAGAAGGTGAGGTGCTGTCAGTCCTTTGGGATGGAAGATGCCGCAGAAATGCACATGGATCTTATCATTTATAAAGCAAAATAATGGCCTGACATGCTGATGAAAGACTAACTCAGAAACCCCTAGTCCTTCCAAAATTAAAATCTAGGATGATTGATACAGGTGCACAGTCTAGCACTTCATCTTTTTAATCCTTCTTTAGCTTTTTTTTTTTTTTTTTGGTAAGAAACCTTACCAATGTAATCTGAATAAGGAAAGTCACCTTCCTTGTTGCTTAGTGTAGTTTTGCTCAAAAAATAGAAAAAAAATCCCATTTTTAAAAACATGAAAACAGGAACAGTCTCTTTGAGAGGGAAAATATCTTCAACAGCCTCACAAAAAATAACTCTTTAAAACTGTCACTTATATGCTTAAAAATGAAGCTCTGCAAATCAGACTGCGCAAAACCATACGCAGGTGCTGCATAGTTTTGAGTCAAAGATCAGCAGAACCTGCAGTGACTCCAAAATCCAATAAATGCCTAGCAAGGGAGTACTTGAGAAGAGGAGGAGAGAGGGGAAGACAGAGATGAAGTCAAGCTAATTTGGAAGATGTGTTAAGAGAAGCATATTGAAAGATTATGAATACTGTTTATGACCGTTCTTTTGGGACTCCCAGTTCTAGATATTAGTAATAGAAGGAGGTACTGATGCATAGATCAACATTTATGTCTTTAACATTTTCAGGCTGGCTGAAACTGGCTTTATCTTTGACTTCTTGTTTTTTTACGCTGTAGCCTTTTCACATGCGCACCTTCTGTTTTCTTATAGGCCAAATGCTGGAAAAGCCACAGCAGTGCTAAGCCCTTAGAGATCAGTGCAACTTCCCACCTGAATTACAAAGCAAGAAGCGCTTCTTTATCAGTGTGTTAAGCTTCATGATCATATTCTCCTGAGCAAAGCAGCTACCTCTCTGAATGTCCCGGTCCCAGGGTTGAGGCGCTACTCACCTCAAGCAAAGGAGGTGTGTGGAGAGCTGCTCACCCGCCAGCGTTACAGTCCTGCCCTTTGGATATGTGTTGCTTAAAGATTTCCAGTCAGCCAGCTTGACGTTCTTTACCAACAGACCATGAATAGAAGAAGATAAAGGGCAATATACCCAGGAATGACTGCTTGATGCATAACAAATATTGACAGAAAGAGTGTGTTTTGGAATATTTGGGACTTGCTTGGAGTTTTCCATGAGCACTGAGACCCACTCAGTGTTTGCCTTGCTGAGGTGCCCATTTGCTTTACAGTCATGACATCCAACTGCTGCAGCACAAGATGCTCCTCACACAGGCAGCTCTATAGACAAAAGGAAAAATTGCTGCTGCCCTAAACCATTCTGGGCTGCCACAGGTACACATTTTTAATTCACTTTTGAGGTACAAAGCGAGAAAAAGAAATAAATCTTGCATTGCTGGGGTCAATGTCCTGAGGTCTCTGAGGACAGAGAATGAGAAAGGACAGAGAGAAAAAAAAAAAAAAACACAATGCTCTCAAACCACTCCGTGCCCTGGGGGCCACGTGGCCCTGGCACAGCTCTGCTCAGCCAGGCAAACCTACGTAAAAGGCCCTTTTACTTGGTCTCTCAGGAACTTGCCCTTTCCACAGCAAAGTGTTTTTCCTGAAAAATGTTATCTGAGCTCCCCTGGGCGCTCTTGTCAAGATCGACCCGTAAGAGAGTTAATCACAGAAACGATGGGAGAGCTGCAGGGGAGGCTCATCCTTCCTCTCTTTTGTATTAGCTTACAGATGTTGTTATGTGAAATATTGTAATAGGAGAGTGCATTATTTCTCCAGGAATATCTCAAGTAGAAAAATAGAAGACCATATTGCAGAATTTAAGAAAAGCTGACAATTGCAAAATGGCCACTTGGAGGCTAAATGGCTCCTCTCTGCCAAATGCAAGACTGTACTATAAAAGAACAAACCCATGGAAAGGGCAAATTGTAATTAATACAAAAAGTAATAGTAAAAATAGATTGTTATTCTGTAGATTTCTATATTCTCCCTCTCCTGTGCATACTTTCCAGTCAACAAGACACAAGACCAAAGAGAAAAATAAGAAACAGCACTTTGTATTTGTGTTTGCATATGTAGGGAGCAGACTTAGGCATGTATGTGGGCCACAAACTTTTTAATTAAGTTGCCACAAACACACAGATTTGTACAGCTAGAGTCTTTTTCTTCACCACCACCTTGTGACGCTGGGAACCTTTTGGCAGATCGGCCAACACTCCACTCCACTCCACACACACACACACACACACAAACACACACGAGTATTTGCATATTTTCTTCTCCTTGTGCACTCTGCCTCACTTTCCATGCCTCTCCTTTCCTTTCCAAGCTATTTTCTCCAGCTATCTTACTCTTACAAAGTCAAATAGCAAGTTGTCCTTGGGGTTTCTCTTGGCCCATCCACCCAGACACCTAACAGATTGGCTTTGTGGACAGGGAGAAGGTTGAGGTTCTGCATCGCCCTCCAAAACATGCAGGGTGGAGGTTGACTAGGATTTCTTTCCCATATCCGAAACACATTTTGCTACAGTTCTCAGGCTTACTCATGTAAGGAGGCTGGTGCATTTTTTAAGCCTTAATCTGTCTCCCTTTCTGTGCCAGGCAGTAGCAGCTGACATTTCTATAAACTCTCCTTAATGCTAATCCCTGCAGACTGATCCAGCAGCATGTCACGAAGAATAATGGATTCTGTACACTGACTTTCCTCGATTTTTCTCCCCTTCACTCTCTCCACGGGGCAGATGCACCGTGCGAGGAATCTTGTCTGCCAGTGCTTAAAATGTCAGCGCTGCAGGCACTCACCAGCTTGGGCCCCGGGTATTTAAAGATCATTTATAGCTCTGGGGTGAGGTGCTGGTCTCTGCTGGGAGGCTGATGTCAAATCTGTTCCCCTGGCACAAGGCGTTTTCCACCATAAGGGCATGTCTTGCTTGTGGAAGATGGAGGTCTCCCAGAAGCCAGATTGCAAATGTGGAACAAACTTCCACCACCACCAAAAAATCATCACTCACCTTGACATCCATTTTTAGGTCACGATTTTGTATGTCCTGTTTCTCATGGGCACATCTCCTGAGGGTCTGTAGCCTTGTTCAGAATTTTCCCAACTGTGGTACAGGCTGTTTGAGGGAAATAGATGAACAGCACCTGAATGGCTGTTGGCAGGTGTCTTTTTCTCACTTTCTTTCCTGCCTTGAGCTATAATTTTCAGAATCCTACCACTATACTAGAGCTTTCTATGACTACTCTAGGGCTAACATTACTTTCCTCTTTTTAAAGGATGTAGCCATTTGTGGGAAATAAAGAAAAAAAAAGCAGTAGAAGAAACAAATTCTTTTCATTACAAACATATAATCTTTCTCCATTGTGAACTACATCTTTTGCTAACAGTTTTTGAATGTCTTAATGAAGGACTGAGAGCAGAAAGAAAGCAACTATTTCCTACTCGTTGAAATAGTACCCAGTCATATCTCCCTTTCTCCTTTCTTTAAGATTTACCTTTTCTTCCCTCTACTGTTTTTTCCTTCGCAAATGTTTGCAAGACTGCCCGTGCACATTTCTTTTTTTTCTCAGAGGGGCTAGGCTGAGAACCTGTACACGTAGGTTCTCAGGAGCCAGTGGTGCCAACACAGAATCACAGAATCACAGGATGGTTGAAACTGAAAGAGATCTCCCTAGAGATCACCTAGGGCTCCAACCCCGCTGCTCCAGCAGGGACACCCAGAGCACGTGGCACCGGGTGGCATCCATTTAGAAGATCTCCGGAGAAGGAGCCCCTCTGGGCAGCCTGTTCCAGGGTTCTGTCACGCTTACAGCAAAGGAGTATACCTTCATACCTTCAGTGATCAGGGACTGGATTTACAACACTGCCTCACAGACGCTTTATAGAGACTAGGTTTTGTAGCACAAATGTCACTTACTAACAGGAGGAATCTTAGAGGATAATACAATTACTTACCACCACTTCTCTCACTTCAGAAGAAGTAGCAGGGATGGTAACAGTATCTTTTGCATAACAACCTTCTCGTAAGAACCTTTGCTTTGGAAATGAACATCAAATCTGCAAGTCCCTTTACCAGTAAGCTACAGAATACCCTGCAGTATGGTGAGACAAAGTTCTCTTCCTCCTAAACTTCATGCAGAACTGCATACATGCATGCAAAAAAAGATTCAAAGTTTCATTCAGCCAAAGAGAGGGATGGCCCGATGGAGATGCTGACAGGGTAATCTGGAGACCAGGACGCTTGTGGTAGAGAGGAGATGGATATTGTGCCCCCTGCTTCCCAGGATGCTTCTGAACTGCGAGGGATCTTTAAAACGAGGTGTCCTCACGCACTCTGCAGCTCAGTGTGTGGGGTCACAACCTGGGAAAGGTGATCTTGAGCCATTTTGGCACAAGCAGTCAACTGAGCCTAGGTTCCCCTTTTCTAGGCAAATGTTTTAAGTCCTGGACAGTCACAGTGAATATGAACACTACAGCCATCAGCACCTTCCCGCCATCCACATGGCAAGTGTGAGCCAGCCACTTTGTCACAAAGTTAAGGGGTCTGCCCTGGGGACAAGGCTACAGGCCATACCCCAGGCAGGGAGAGGAGCTCATTTGAAGCTTTCCAAGCTACTGCGGGGAACTGAATTTGCCCCCGACCTTGTGTGTTTCTATTAAGTATCTCTAGGTGACTCCTTGTTCAGTACGCACAAGCTTCTATAGCCTTGTCTGGTTCCTAAAACTTCCATGGATTGAGTGAGTTTTAATGTGGTAATCAAAAGAAGCTTATAAGAACTTTCTTGCTATATGCTTTGTAGTTCTGGAATTTCAAGTGCTACAGGTCACATACCCTGAAATAAAGATGGGGAGAAGAAGGGTCTGGGACAAGGAATTTGGGAGGCTTTAATCAGAAACATACTACGACATATACAAGAGGACACTCTTCTTCAAGTATTTTAGATATGCATTTACTTAGCAGCATTGATATATATAGGGATAGATAAATAACAGTCCACAAAAATTACATCATAGGAGCTGTACAACACTAATGCTGTGACTGCTTTCACTTGTCTCTTCAATCACTCACAAGCACTATTCACTATCAGCAGGAGTTTTTCACCTTCAAACCTCTGTGGACTGTCAGAGTAGAGAGGATAACTCTGTGCTGGTGGCCTCTGACCAGGGGCTGTGAATGAGTGGAAATCGGAGCTAAGCAAGCCTTAGAAGAATGAATTGTTTGTGGGAAGCACACACACATTATATTGATACTGTAATATGCCAGAAGGTGTTTCGAGGGAGACATAAATAAACAAAGATGAAGGGGGAAATTTTCTCTTAAAGAAAGCAGAGTTTTAGAAGCAATCTTTTAAATATCTGGACCCAAATAAAAGTTCATAACATTTATTTCCACTTTAAAATAGAAAAAAAAAGTAAATGTGGCACTGTTGCTAGAGACCTCATTTTCACCCACGTACTTGTAGAGGATTTTACATTTAGACATGCACTGAGGCTTTTTTTATTCCCATTGGCTTCATCAAGCACTTAACGTTATGCAAGCACATACCTAAGCATATGCTTCTGTTATGGAGAAGGTACAGAAGGGATTAGCTGCATTCTGTCTCTCTGGTACACAAACTAGGGCAGATTAAACAAAACTCAAAACAAACGAAACTGGTTCTTCACCCAGTGTGTAGCAGTTTTGCAGAGCGTGTTGCCAGAGGCCACCATGACTGCATGGAGCTTACACCCAGAGGAGATAGGGCACTTGAAGAGAGGCACATCGCAGGTTACTAAGCAGAGAAACCACAACGTGCTCTGGAAATCCTCTGAACTGATAAATGGTCAGAAGGTGGAAGAAGAGCAATATAGATCTACACTTGCCTTCTTCCAGCCCTCTCCTTAGCACCTGCTTGCAGCCACTGTTGGAGACAGGAGTTTGGGCTGGATGAACCCTTCCTATGACCTAGTGCTGCTGCTCTTAAAGTGAACTGATCTGTGCAGATGGGAACTGGGGAGAAGCAGCATTATTAGCCTCACACTAGAAATAGTGGTCAGTTCTCGTTTACTTTCCTCACTCGGCACTTGGCCATTCAAGCCCCACTTCCCTGTCAGAGCTAGAGCACCGAGAACAGGTTCTTTTGCTCCCTTCCCTCCCTCTCCAATGCTGGAAGTCAGAGTGCAGGACAAACCTAGTGCAGTCTTTTAATTTGCAGCATTTAGATATACCTCTCAGCAATGACAACACATTTCTGATAAAAAGATTGTTTGTCTCAGGAAGTTTGTGTGTTGGTTAACAGTTAAAAATCTGCATTTTATGAAATCAAACATCAGGACACCTGGGAGCTCTATTCTCTCAGGGTGAGGTATGTACTTACACCTTACACCCACTTGTAAGCAATTGAATGATGTTGTGCTTGGCGCACAGATCAGGCACTGTGCTGGCCTAGTCTCTAACAACTGTCACGAACACTGGATGAAGGAGTTGTATTATAGACCCGTATCAAAATGAAAAAATAAACAAAGTTAATCAGTTGACAGCTTCAATACATCTGTGCCCCAAAATAGGCAATGCAGGAGCTACATATCAAATAAAAGTAAAAACGATCGCAGATCAATTCATAGGAAATTCTGCAGCCTGGTATCTAATATATAGGTGCAAAGGGCTCTGTGGCACACCTCAAAATTTGGTACTGCTTCTTGTGTACTGAAGAGACCAAAAGACCATCCACAGCTGTTGCAAGCAGCTGAGTCTTCTCCTGGACTTTTCTCTTCACTGAAGGAGGAGGAAACCCATTAGGAAATTGGCTGACCAGTAATGAGAAGGGAGGAAAAATCATTGTTTCAAATTATGTCGAGGAAGACTGATAGAAAAATCATGCCAAAACAGCTTTCGGACTCGTCGGGACATAGACAAGCACATAATGAGCATGACTGTATATGAAGCTTTCTGCACATCTACCAGAGGTGATCCAAAACCATGCTGAATCATTGCAGTTTTGTGATTCTCCCTGGGGAGACTTCTTTTCGGACTCAAAAGAAGAGTGAAAAAACACGAGTTGTGGTAGTGAAGTAGCTCTGATATTTTGCAAGCCTGGAACAAGCTGTTACGGAGATAGGGTAAGGAAGCCCATAGAGATAAAAAGGTCAAAAGGCAGAGAATTTTGCTCAAACTTTTTGTAGTATTTGAGTTTTTTCAAACAGTAGGAGAAATAGGGGCAGAAAGCAAGCAGAAATGTAAAACAAGAGGAAATGTGTAAAAATCACAGTCATGCATAACATAACAGAGATTGCTAAAATCTGCAGGCTTTCCCCAAGATGCTGCAATTCTGCTATTATGTATTAGATACATCCAGATTCATTCTTCGAATCTGAAAATGCTGCTCTTCTTTTTTTCTTATTTCTTTCTTCCTTTTTTTTTCCTTTTTCAGACAGGTGTAGGAACTTAGACAACTCTGCTGGTATTCACAAAGCAGCTGTCAGATACCGTATTGTAAAGGCATTGGGAGAACCAAGTTCCAATACCTGTCATCACCCATTCCCTCAACAAATTAAGTGACTCCATTATCATACACAGCTTGTTTAAATCACAGACTCGTGTAATGAACAAGTGTCCTTACACTTTTCTAAAGCTTCCAACTCATGGTATGGGGCATGGTGGTTGCAGAAATGTGCCTATTTAGAACTTGTCTCATCAAAAGTTGAGTTGGAGAATGCAGCGAAGTGCTTAGGCATTAAGTGTAAAATCTTGAACTTGAAACCCCTGCGACTATTCTTGCAGCTAAATTTCCACAAATGCTCAGGGCTTTGTTTAGATCAGCTTCTATCATCTAAAGTGTGTCCCTCTAGAAGAGCCCTTCTGTATGCGGGAGAAGCAGCAGCAGACCAGCTGCCTGGATCCACTGCTAGAAAAGGGAACAAAGTTTGTCCATGTGTCTTGTGTTTGAATTTAATAACTTCCTCCAATGCATTTTTACTCCTGCTTTCCCATATGAAAAGTAGATTAATAGCAGGTAAACATTCTCGTAACTATTGTATCGCTTACTTATGTTCATTTAAAAGAATTTTTAACACAAAAGACCATGAACTATAGATCTTTATGGCAGCACAAAGACATGACAATTACAGAAGCAACTTCAAACCAGCTATTTTCCTTGCTTTCCAGGCATAACTTTTCATCTAGAATAAAAGACAGTATTTAGGTAATGAGAAGATAACTATTCTAAGTTCAATAATACCCCAATAAACATGTATGATGGTCATTAAAAGCACAGAAATTACCACAGATATACTTGTATCATTGATAAAAATTTCTGATATGTGCCTTTCTAGCCTGTACCATTGAAAGTCATAACATTATTGCTATTCAGTAAAACAAAATAAGCATCATGTTCACAGCTAAAATAAATGTATTGATTTCAGTTCCATTGGCAGAAATATATGAAAAGCATAGCTCAGCATTTTCCAAAGTGTAGTCAAGTCATGTTTCCAGCCACCAAGAGAGAGACCTAATCATTCTTTTTGCCCTCTCAGAAATAATGATCTTGGCTAATTTTGTTAAGCAGCTTGCCAAGCCTGCCGTTCCTGTGGATTTTGTTGTGCTTTTGATGATCATTTCTTTTCATGGGATTTTTTTTTGTGCCTCATTGCAGCATTTTCTTAGCTTTCCAGTCCCCATATTGTGTCTACCAACTGCTGAATGTTTTTTTTTTTTTTTTGTTCCAAAGTGCACAAAAATAACAGCAGCAACCTGGCTGCAGAGGTCGCATTGCTCTGCCCAGGCAGCAGGCCCAGTTCATGCATTACCTCCAAGCCTTTCCCCAGCTTCGCGGCTATTTCACAGCCCTTCTTGGACCACATGGCTCTGCCCGGGCCACCTCAACTCCCTGTCCTCACGCTACTTTTCAAGGACTTGCTTTCTGCTCTCTTTCTTGCCATATGACCAACACCACTGGTAGGCCAGCGGAGCTCATTCTGTGCTATCTCACTGCATTGCTTCTTTCTTCAAGTCGTGTTTTCTCCCATTCCACTTCTAAATCTTTTGCTAGTGCTCTAGCAGTTATTTAGTTCTCACATTTCAGGATGTTTTGTAGTTCTTTCCACATGAAACACTACAGAAAAACACATTTATTATACTGTACACAAAATATAGCACCTATTAAAAGTTTTAATGGTTTTGTTTTGATTAAACTCTTCATTAAAGTCTTTTTTTTTCTAACATTTAGGAAGGGTGACAACATTTAGAAAGATGACAACAACTCAGAGTAATATTATCCATTTTTGCTGCTCATAGCTGAACATCTAATTAAATAAATAAACCAAAGTAAAAGCACATCAATTTTATGTTCATTGGCACCGAGGATACCCAGTTATGATTGCTTTCTTTAATCTTTGGGCAACCCACTGAGATCCTTGAGGACAAATTGCCATAAATAGCACCAAAAAAAAAAAAAAAAAGAAAGGAAGAAAGGAAAAGTCCAGGAAAACTGCCTGAAGATGATGGCATCTGGTCACAAATCCTTATATCCAAGTGAGTAAGATATCCCATTTCAGAGGAATGCCAGATCAGAGTCACAGTTCTCAGAACTAGAACATATGTTGTCTGTGCCTGGCATCACACTGCAAAACACCCCAAGAAAGTGAGGAGCACAGACAAGTAACTCCTTGCGAAATTTAAGCTAATCATTTTGACCATATTAACCCAGAGTTGCAAAGTCCTTCAGATAGTAACCGCAGGAGTTCTCACCGCCACCCACACAGCCATCGCGGTGGGGAGACACCAAGAATAGCAGTTGTCCCATCCAGTCAGCAGCTCCATCCCGACTGATTTACGCATCACAAGAATCATTTGAAGAGACAGAACAACTCAGGTAAAGAGAGAGGAAATGGTTTAATCCATTTCACCTGCAGAGTCAGTGACAGAACTGGGTGCAGGACCTGCCTAGTATTTTCCAGGCCGGATCCCACGCCTCCTCCTGGCTGGATCCCTCTGGGCCCTCTAGGGCTTTTGCAAGATGGAGTTTAACTCTCTTACTGCAGCACCATGCACACCCACAGGGCATCGTTCCCCTGAATCAGGCCAGCTCTGCCGAGCTTGGCACTGCTCTGAATAACAGCATTTGCCAGTTAACTAACTGGTGTCAGAGTTACTCACAACTAACGCTTGTCTCTTCTGGGGCTCTGCCTTTAAGCACAGGTGTTGCTTAGAAAAACGAAAAGGTGCCAAGAAGCTATGCTTCTGCAGCAATATACATCTTAAATCTCTGCCTGACAGCAAAGACTCCGCTGAGACATATGTTTGTCTAGACTTCCATTCGGGGCTGTCACTTAAGCACATTTTAAGAGCTGTCCATCCCATTGCTTCTTCTAAAACAAAGCCTCATTGATCCTATTTCAAAGCACATCCTACATGCAAGGGACTTATTTGACTGCTAGGCCACAGTGTATTGATGGCCATTTTTGTGCTTATAAAGCACCTCCTGCTAAGTAAGTTTCACACCAATAGTTCATTGCCCAAAAGAGACTATAAAACTGGTCCATCTTTGTAAGAATTTACTTAGCTATATTTCTTTCTTTATACTGTTAAGCTGCATTTTAAACCTAAATAGTTTGGCGGCACCCCTTTAACCAGTTAGTGAACTTTAAATAACAGCCATATTTTAATCTAACATAGCGATTATCTTTTCAAGTGAGTTGTGGTGTTTGTGATCTCATTCCAGAATACCCTTCCCTTTGGCATTAGCTGTGATAATATCATTTATTTATATATTTCTTCCTTTATTTTTTTTTCAAATACGAATCTTATACTCATCCCTTAATCTCTATGTTTATATATTCTATTGAATTTTCAGACTGGATTCATTCTCGGCCTTTGATTTGTTGCAGTGACTTTGGGCTGGCTGCCCAGCTCAAACATGGCTGCTTCTCTTGGAGGGCAGCCTGACTGCTAATTATTTCCCTGCTGAACCTGCATTACCAGAAAACAAATTTTGTTTCAGTGGCATTAGGTAAAGACCACAGAAAGTTGCCCAGCATTGGAAAAATTTTCTTGGCAGCTTTTTTAATGCTTTTTCCTCACATCATCTAAATCAAAATTGAGATATGTAGTATTTTACCAGCTCATGAATAAACAGGTTTTCCATTTTCCTTGATGTAAATATAACAACATCAGCACTGAAGTAATTATCAAATCACAGGCATTACTCTGCAGTCTCTGTAAATTCAAATCTCTTAGTTAAGAAAATATATTTAAGCACAAAAAGGTTGAGTAATACAGTACTCTGGTTTATAATGTCACCCATCCTTCTCATTTTACTGGGTATCACACCCCTTATATCTTTATACCGAGACAAGTTTTGATATGTAAAAAGGGTTAATAAAACACTCACTAGATTATCTTTACAAATACGATGACTTTTACCTACGAACCCTTCCTAAACTAAATCAAGACTGGAATGAAGCATCCTGGGGTTAAAGGTCTGAGAAAGAGGGAAAAAATATCTAATTAAGAATGAACAATTAGCAACAATTATGCAACTAGCATAACTGAAGGTCCAACATGTATTTTAGTTGCTTATGTCAGAACTAAGCAATTATGCTAGTATGTAGAAATGTCATTGCCCTTGAAAAAAATGTGTCCCTTTGCTAATTTAGGAACTTATGAAGTAATATGATCTTGCTACTGGTGATGTCATTGTTGTGTCACTAGCCATGAGCAAAAGGATTAATCCCTTTATACCTCTACTGTTTGAAAGAGAACAGTCCTTTTTGCTTTAAGTTTTATACATGTAGAAAATAAAACATAAATTTTTATATTGGGATATTTTTAAAGAAAAACTATAGAGACATTAATTTAACTCTGACTATGTAAACATTTATTGTTACAGTCATCTAAGTCCTTCCCTCTGTTACATTAATCCAATTCCATATTAGCTAATGGCATCCTCATGCCTATTATCCTGTAAGAGATTAGGATTTGCTTGCCAAATATGGGCTTTCTTGGTACTTATTACACTACTAAAGATTTCATCATAATTTCCCATTGCACAGTCCCAGTGTATTTTTTAATGAATCACATTAAATTTGCTTTCTTTTTTTAAGTATAACATTGATATGAAACCTCTCACTGCAATTTAATAAGGAACAATAAAGAGGCAAGATCATGAATTTATGGCACATTTCTTTGACTACTGCAAATCAACATTTTCTTATCATTTGCAGCCCAGTAAAGTCAGCATGCAGTGCCTAAAATAGAACTGAAAAAGTCCATTGCAGTACATAATGGAATAAGTCTGTCTTTTTGCCAGAAAGACTCTTGTTTTAAACAGGAGTTTCACTACCTGTTCCTGCATAACCTATAGCTTAGCTTTTCACTTTATCTTTGCTTGTGGTCCCCAAAATTATTCACCAATCCTGGCAGCCAACCTAGTCTCCTTTCTACTAAACTGTACATCCTACCTAACAACCTCACTCAGGTGATTCTCATTAAGCTGCTTCCTGACATCAAAAGGAAAAATACTCATGAAAACATGGCTCAAATCGCAACTCATCCCATACAGGGTTGTTTGCCACAAAATTATGGATAAAAACTGAGCGCTTTGCTCCTTCTCATGCGTAGTTCTGGGAAAGAACGTATTTTATTTTTTGGCCTAATAATCATTTTGAGATAGTCTAAGTGCCTGGAATTATAGATTGTCTCATTCTACTTAGCAAATTTTACTGTCTTCTTCAGTTTAACAAAGATAGAAACCTGCTATAACAGGTAGGGACTACCACTATGCTCTTACTACGAGAAAACAATTTCCCTCAATGGATACTTTTCAATGATAAGCTATCAAAATATTTGCATTTCATTCTGCTTAGTGAGTGTGCGTATTAATTTGGCTTCTTGGGTACACTTTAAAATAACTGCTACTGTTCATCTGTTTCTAATTCTCTCTATAGAGCTTTCTGCTCTAAATATCTTAGCATTTTTATGACTAGACTAGCAGGGAAATATACAAGGATATAAACCACAGAAATGACCTCATCCTTTCCCCAAAACTGCATAAATAGTATAGTATGTGGATATAGTTAATGACCCAAGAAGCCTAAGAGAATATTACAAATTAGAATTCTAATAGATAAGCTTTAGATGCAGACTTATCGTGTAATTATTATACAGTTGGAAAAATGGAACATTTCTACATGGCTGTGCTTTCTATTGCCTAGACTCTTGCAGTAATTTCTTTATCATTTAAATTCCTGGTGCTTTCTAGTTGTACTCAACAGAGAGGTCTTTGAATGAATGTTACTGGCAGGGTGGCCTCCAATGAGGAAGGCAGAAAGACGGCAACAAGAAAAACACATCTAGGACAAATAGATACAGAGAGATCACAAGCCATGGGAAGTCTTTGCATTCTTTGATAATGTGCTGCTGGCGAGCTTTTTTCATGCATTTCACCAGCTAATAAAGCCCGGAGCAGCCTAGCAGACAGGAAACTGAAATGGCAATAAACAGCAGGGTAACATCCCTATGTGCCTGTGTCGCCAGTGAGAACGGAATTAGGGAATAGCTGTTAGGGCACAGCTGTGCTTACCTAGTCGCACACTTCCTTAGCCATGCCATGTTACACAGGGCAGGTGTCCCTGGGCACTCCGTCCCCAAAGCCCTGAAAAGGAAATACAGAGTGGGGGTACAACTACAATATAAGAAGCAAAACCAGAAGTACTTGTCCCGGTATTATTACTAGCGCATCTAGTTACTACTTGCATTACTGGTGCACTACTAGCAACTGACAGAAGGCACAAGCAGGGATGTTCTCACAAATATTTTAAACTTGGAGCTTCAAATAAATCTCAATAGAACTGTATGTGAGTTCTCCTTTGTTCTTAGGCCATCCTCCTCGTGCCAGCGCTGGGTTTTGTTGAGGCACCCTGCAGCACAAGCTTACCATTTTTCCTTTAAATCCAATCAAAATGAACTCTTGGGCTTTCCTGGAAAAATCAGCATCCAAGAGCCCAGCAGGCAGAGGAGCAGCGGGGACACCTTCCCTCTGGTTTGCATGTCATCATCATGGCCAGGCTTCACGAACGAAGATACGGGAAGGGCTTTACCCACGTTTGCTGCACGCGCGCTGATGGCTAAAAACACCGATGCGGGAAAGGCAGGTCCGGTTGCAACAGGCGCAGCGGAAGGTCTCCTTGGGCAGTACTGGCGAGGCACGGTTATTCTGCGTTGTCTGTTCTCTTCGAGGCTCATTCTGCGTGTGCTCTCAAGGGAAGCAGCAGCGTTACGGATGGAGGGTCTCCGTGTCTCCCGATTCGAGGCTGGAGCGGACCACTGATGGCAGTCAGTATGGCCCAGGCTGAGGCAGTGTTTCAGGGAGTCCTTGTGTCTCCTCTTGGGCTCCTCTCCTGTGGCAGCCGGTGCAGGTTCACGCAGAGCACAACCTCAGGGAGACGGTGATCTTCCCTCCTGGGGACGTGTCCTGCCCAGCGCAGCTGCGTTCGCAGCAGATGGCCTCAGGACTGGTGACCCTGCCTGTTCGAGGACAGCCACATTAGTCACATACTCAGTCCAGTGGATGTTTAGGATTGTACGGAGGCAGTGCTGATGGAAGCGTTCGAGGAGCCGCAGGGGGTGGCAGTAGATGACCCGAGATTCAGACCCATATAAAAGAGTAGACAGTGCAATGGCTCTATAGACACCAATCTTTGTACTTCTCTTCAGGTGTTTATTGCACCAGACTCTTTTATGAAGTTTTCCAAAAGCTCTGTATGCCTTTGCTAACCTGTTGTCTATCTCACTGTCAATCTTACCATCTGAAGAAATGATGCTTCCTAGATACTTGAACTTTTGGACTGACTTAAGCTCTGATTTGCCTATGGTGAGGTGAGGATGATGGAAGACTTCCTGAGGTGCAGGTTGGTAGGGAACTTCTGTCTTCTTCAAACTGACTTCCAGTCCCAAAAGCTCAGCAGCTTCTGCAAAACAGGATGTTAAGCGCTGCAGTGCTGCTTCTGTATGAGCAACGAGGGCGGCATCGTCAGCAAAAAGCAGCTTGAAGACAAGGTGATTTCGGGTCTTAATGTGGGCCTTCAGACGCCTTAGGTTGAATAGGCTTCAATCGGTACGATATCAGATGTAAATATCGTTTTCTTCATCGAGGTCTGCCGTGGCCTTTTGGAGCATCATGCGGAGAAACATGTACACCTAAGAGAAACGACCCTTTCTTCTGGTCTTTGGAGAGATCAGAGGTGCCAGGTCCATTTTATACCCACATATCTTGGCTGTGCCCTGTTTTCCAAGATTGCCTTGGCAACAACCTGTCAAAACTGACCAGCATAGAAGACAAGAAATAAGACAGTTACTGTGGTAACTGCCTTGTCCTGCCTTGATTGATACAAGTGTCAATCACGGCACTTCTTTCTATTTGTGAAATCGGGACATAAGACAACACAGACTGCTGTCACTGTCACAACATTTTTATTTAATTGTGATCTTTCCTCATCCACTTTTTAAACAGGCAACACTATTTCAAAGCATAAAACAGAAACAAATCTGTGATCAAATTCACACACTTAAAATACATTTTTCCTTTGGAAGATAATTGAAGTGTAAGATAAATAAAACACTGTATTGTATAATGCTGGATATTCTCCATAAGCAGTTCATATCAAATGGTTTCTCCATTAAGTGTTCAGATAATCAATATATATCAGTTGAACTGCTCTGGCACTGACCGAATCTTTAGAGGGACAAGTTGTCTGACCCCCCAAAATTCACTTAAGAATAAACCTACAGAAACCATTTGCTTAATGTTTATGCATTCTTAATCCCCAAGCCCCTGTTTTGGGGGGAATGCTTTCTCTCCGCCCACTCTCAGCCCTGAGCTACAGTAAATTGGTTTTAACTGAGCAGGGCTGGAAGCCATTGGTGCCACTGCTTAGTTTAGCTAAGGGACTGAACGGCACTGTTAAATGCTACAGATCATCTATAAAACCAACATTGGCCAGCTGAGGCTCCCGAGAACCCCCTCTATAGAGCTGCACTTTTGCTCCTACAGAGCATGTTTATTCCATTCACCATGGAGCCAGTCTAGCATTAGCTTCACTAAGGTAAATCTAACATCTGTGAATGTCAACATGCTGTTTGCCCAAGAATGAGAGATGCTTACTGTAGTGAAAAGATTCAGCTAGGTCAACAAAACAGAGGTTTTGGTTCAGAATTTCAGCGTAGTTCTTGGTATTGTAACACGAGCTGTATCTAAAAGCTCAGCAACCGGTTCTTCCTCTCTATTCTCTTTGTTCGTTTTTAAGTTGGGGTTACCATATAGATTGACATAGCACCTAGAGATTCCATTGTACAACACTGCATAGATCAGAAGAGAAAAATGTATCTTCTATTTAGAAACCTCACAATCTCGGATAATGCAATAAACAGTTCTGCCTTGCAATAAGTCTGCATAAACAGAACTGTTTCCTCTCTTCATGCCATATTCCAGCATAACTTCAAAGTTGTTAAAGAATATACTTATAATATTTAACATGAACTCTACAGTAAACAAGAGAGAAAATGCTGCATAAAAATTAGTTTTATGTTTAAAAAATAGAGTTCAAAAATCCATTTCCTTCTGATCTTTCCCATTAATACAATTTATTTATAAAATCAGTACAAAACACTTGAATAATGCACACTCCACCTGCAATAGCTAGTAGTTAGTAGCTACTAGTAGTAGCTTTGACTATCATCTCTCTCCTAACCTGAACGTTGAACCAGTCAATCTTTGCAACTGTGTTTTGGAGAATGCCTTCGCTTTCTTCTCACTGCAACATTGCCAACTTTCATTATTTTATATCCAATCTTCTCTTATTTAGTGTCTACCATAAAACCTTAGTTTCTACAGGCAAAGGATTAAAGGAGAATCTTTCTTTCCCCTTTATACAGTCTCCACCTCTCATACTTGCAGCAAAAAGCTTGAAAGCATGAACCATGCCAGCTTCAAAAGGGCAAATAAAAAAAAACACTCGGAGGCATTTTTTAGTTAAATTCTCAGGACATTTAAGACAAGCCTGCATTCTGAAGAGAAGAGACAGGAGTCAGAATCATGAATTATAAATCCTTGGGGTTGACATATAAGGATCCCTCTTCACTTTTGTTCTCCTCATCCACTTTTCTAGGTTTGAAGTTTGCATGATGAATGAAGAGGTCCAAATTTCTGGTAGAAATCGTCTTCAGCGCGAATCAGAGCTTCCTCATCTATGTAGACAGCTGCCCTCCTGGAAGCCACGAAGTACTGCACCTTGCGCAGGCTCCATCCCATCACGTACTTCAGCCAGCCGCAGACGGCAGCGGTGGACCTGCCAACACCAGCATTGCAGTGAACGTAGACAGTGTGACCATTCTCAAGCAGCCCATGCAAGAGGCACACCGCTTGGGGCAACATCTGTATTCTTCCTAAGATTAAAAGAAGACACATTCACTTACATTTAAGTTCATGGTTGAGATTATATCTGTATAGCCTTATGCACTGCTACTCCCAAAGGCAGGCAAAAAAAAATCATTAAAGCTGGTGTCTTTTCTAACACTAGAAATAAGGAAATATGAGCTATGTAGTTCTAGGTAGGCTCTCTGGTGAATGGCTTCCTAAATAAGCTACAAACAAAATTTTCAGAGGAGACTCTAATTTTGAACATGTGTATTCCCGTACTTTTAAAGGGTTTGGTTTTAAAACATCTTAAGCACTGAATAGCCAGAATCTCTAATATCTTTTAAAAGCCTGCTGGATTTTACCTTTTCTTAATGACTTTCCACTCTAATGTTTGTTTCTTCTTGCATCATAAGTCCAGGTGACACAAAATCCATATAAATGGCCAAATCTTCTCTGGAAATACGTTATGATTAACAATGATTGTGTGCGATAATAATAATTTTCACAGGACAGAGGTAAACCAGCAGATTATATCAAACAGCACATCTTATATAGCACTAAGGTTAGAAAGTCAAAACTTAAATGTTTTAAGCACTAGAGGTCTGTGAAGCTACCTTGGTACTGCCACTTCCAAAACCTTATTATGGAGGTCAACATTTCAGTAATAACGAGGGGGGCAGAGTGAGTCCTTTGGAACTGAACACTGTTACTGCTCAATTATCTATCGAGAATATGGTTAAACAACACAGAATGGGCTTTCACTTCTAAAGTGATAAATACACCATGTTTCCAGATCTCCTTCTCCCTACAGTCCTGGGAATTGAAAACACAAACCTTTGCTTTGGCCTGACTCTTCCTTATGTGCAGACGAACCCTTTCAAGTCCCTGTTTTAAGGCTTCCTGTCTTCCCTGTCCTATCACTGCAATATGTGGTAACAGCATTTCCTCTATTGGAAGTATTCTAGCTGGTTGATAAGCTAATCACACAAAAATATGCTTATTTTCTGACCTCTGTGTTGAAAACAAGATTTGGTAAGATTTTTAGCTGAGCCAACAGAGAAATTAAAAAAATTGTAATTTATGTTATAAAATAATGTGCCATGTATATCCTAAATTAACTGCAAGCCATTATATAAACGACCATACAGCGATTCAATCATCTGGGAAATCACAGAGAAGGAAAAATGTTTTTTAGAGGGAAGGGAATGACGGAGAAAGATACAGGGCTGTCTCTCCATTTTAAGGCAGCAAGGACACCAAGCTGTTTTGTTGTGCAAGCTCATAGTCCCCCACCTACACAGCATATTTTCATTCTACAGGCTGAATTCAAGTTGAAATCAAAAACAGTCAAGCAGCTATCAATGTCAGATGGCTTTAAACTCAAATACACATTTACTGCCAGCTAGGGAGTACTAGGAAGACCTCTCCACCTACAACAAGGAATACATAATTTGTTACAGACAACACTCAAAAATCACACCTTGCACTCTTGCTACATTTTTACATAAAATTCACACACACAAAAAAGCAGCCAAGAAGAAAACAAATTAGTAATTCAAAGGCTTTTCTACTGTTAATTTAACTGCAAGACTGGTCTCAGCATTACCTTCAGTGCTCATGTCTGGGGTTGGCATCCAGACATAGGCAAGACCTTCCTCTTTATATAGTCTCATGAGGATTTCAGGGCTCATGGGTTCTGGGTAGCGGTTGCAACCCCAGGAATTCTGCACAATATCCCATTCGGTCTGGAAGTTCATTATAGCTGTAATACCCAGCTCGTGTTTTAGCTTGACAGTCACATGCTCCACCTGCCGAGGGCAACTTCCCAGCCAGATGTTTGGCAGAATTCTAGCATTGAGAAAACATTGTAGTTTTGATTAAAATATTTTAACAGAGAAACTGATGAATTAAGTGGCATTCCAGCTCAAAACCTGCTTATCATCATCACATGAACACCGTTAACCACACTCTTCTCATGTCATACAATAAACAGCTCCTTATTTCATTAGAGTTTGTTTGGTAATGTTTAATGCTGAGAATCAAACTTCTAACCTACCACAAAGAGACAGGTAGTCTGAGAAAAAGTTCAGAGCATAATTAGTAGCACACATCTCCAAGGCATCCATCATTAATCTTGCACTAGGAACTTACTAACATCACAGATTAGAATTAGAAATCTTTGAAGATTTACTCAATTTGCACAAAAAAAGACCTAATTGATACATGCAATCCAAAACCAAATTACTTCAGTAATAAGTCAAATGCTTTGAATTCTTCTAAATCTGTAGTTAGCATTAGAATGGGAAGAGCAGGCAGAATAAAAAAAAACAGCTTAAACTTAAGCCAGTCTTCTCTGAGAAAATACAAAAATGGAGGAGTGGAAACCAAACAAAGAATTACAACATATGTCTACTTCCTCAAGGCCTGAAGAACGAGAATTTTTGATAAATGTAAAATGGAATAGCATTCATACTTCTTGTACCTATCCAAATCAAACCTCCATGACTTCAGTGTTTTGCCCACAACTAATAACCATTGAAACACTCATATATCTTAGCAGACTTTGGCATAAAAATTAACTGAAATATTAAGAGTATTTTTTTCAAATATATTTATGTATATTTAATCTGCACATGAAACTAAGATGGTGATATCTAAAATGGATAATTTATATGCACAAATTATTAGTGGACTACCTAATTTGTATTTTGTATGCATAAACATCTATTTTGAACATACAGTCTACCAACTAAACAAAACATGCACACATAAGTCTACATACAACCACATTATTCATTGCAAAAATAAAGTGAACCCAAACAACAGTGAAAACAAGATTTTCAGAAATAAAATAAGTCTACTGTGTATTTCCTGTATTTTTTTCCAATTTTAATCACAGTGACAAATGGAGGAATTTTTATTTTTATTGAGTAGCAGTTACTCACAAAAACAGCCCTTAATTCCGCTTGATAGGACTATCACAGTAATAAGCGCTTACTAACAGTTAATTAAGCTCTGCAATTGACAATGATTAAATCCTGTTACATTACTACTGAAAGACTGCCATAAAGAAAAATTCACTCCAGGAGTTACCAATATCAATATTCACTGTATTTCAGCTATGTCCATAATGAATGAAGTATCAGCTACACAAACGTTGTCTTTGGCCTTTAATACACCTGTTTTAGTGAGGCAAAGAGCTTGATCACAGTGCAGTGTAACCAGATCCCAAATTGTCTATCACAACGTGAATTAAATTGTGATAATCTCAGTGAATAGATTATCCAGGGATTAGATATATTTTTAAATGATCATTTCAACCATGTAGTTATGAATGTGAAGTCATTAGAAGAGATTTGATTTAGTTTAAGCATTCTGCATCATGTCCTGGTATATTACCACAAGTGTACAAAATTGCCCTGAACCTAGCATAACCAACAAGAAGATTCCCTCTGACGAGAGGGCTTTCAGTGAGCAGCAAAGACCCACTGCAGCAGCTTTGGTCTTGCCCCTTTCCTATTGCGAGTCCTGCAGTAAATCAGATCCTAATCTGGAAAAAAAGAAAACTTTCAGGCTCTGTCTATCACTCCAATCTGTTGCATTAAAGTGTTCTTCAGACTCTCTTGAGTGGTCAGAGGTGAGCACTGCCCAGAGCACTCAATCCATGAAAGAAAAACGACAGCATTGCTGATGCCTCGCAATGATGCAACAAGAACATTAGCGTCTTTTCTTCAAAGGGTTTCTTGAAGATTCATACATATGTAATTCTCTTGAAGTTTTGGGAAACACCTAGTACACTAATACTGTGACAGAAGAGCAGAAATGTATGTTCTACCAACTGAATAGGGAGTTCTCCTGAGAGAAAAAATATTCTAGGTAGCACTCCAGGTAATAAATGAAGCAACATCCTACAACTGTCAGTACAAAGATTATGTAGGGGGTGAAAGCACTGCACTATCTACAAAAGGCTGCACTATCTACAAGATCATTGCATTATACACCATTTACTTATTCTTTTTTTTTTTTTTTTAATCTGCCTGTATTTAGGACAGAAAACTCTTGTGAATTGTATTTCTGATCAGCTCTTAGACTTTGGGATTTGACAGGATCGAAATGCTGTTTTGATTTTTGTCTTCATATTCATTCCTTGCTCATCTGTAATAACTGCCCAGTCTTATTGCTGGACTAGGTTTAACTGTTATTTTACCTGGAATAAATTCCATGCATAAAACAGTGGCGCAGAGCTGTCTTATCAGCCAATTTATTTACAAAGTCACTGATAACTTTCCTGTATTGTACCTATATTTCATTTGTTTTTTTTCTGGATCATACCTTTATTTTGACTTACGTTAGAAGAAAGGGATCAATGCCAATTAAAGTGCAGAAATTGATGAACAGTTTAGTAGCTATATTTTTAATGTTGATTTTGATAACCCTACTGTGAGTTTTATTGTGCTAAGAGCCAGGAATCATATATACTAAATAAAGCTAGAAAATGGTTAATTTGGGTTTTTCATCTCTTTCTTAGTTTAAAAATGTGATTTTTAGTTTTCTTTTTCCAATGTGGCCTTGCTTCTTTAAGTCACTACTGTATTTCACCAGGTATCTATATTTTGGCAAGGACAGAATTTGGCAGGGAAAAGAGTCACATAATATTGCTTTGAGCTGTCCAACAATTGCTGTTTTCCAGCTCTTATGGGGTTTGTTTTGTTTTGTTTTTCTAGCAGTAAATTGAGTGATCCTTAGAGAACATTCAAAAATTATGTGATTGGTAAGCCTATAATCTTTTCAGCACTTAATTCCTCAAATATAGGGGAATAGGGTGATATTTCAACAAAATTTTACCCAGAAATCTGTTTTAGCATAAAAAATAGCACTTCCTCATTGTATATGTCAACTCCCTGTGTTAGCAAGGGCAGTAAACCAGGCTTGGTCTTAGAAGGCCTGTAGTCAACTCAGTCATGGCAGCAATGAAAAAAAAATCACCTATAATAACATCATAAATATTCAGCTAACTAGGAACATTGAATCTTGTATCCTTTCTAAAAACCCTTTCTTTAAAGCTAACTTCCACAAAGTTACTTTCAGCCCTGTGCTTCGGTTACCCATCAGTAGCCTGGACATAATATTTACCTACCTCAAGGGGCCCTCTGGGGATTAAATGAGCAACTGATGCTCAGATTCATGATAGCAAGGACTAAATATTTACCTACATGGGTATCTACTTTATTCACTGGACTTTCAGATCCCAGACTGAAGACTGAAATGTTAAGAACCTGGCTTTTGCCTTGTAAACTGTGAAAACCAACAACGACTTATCACTAGCTACAAATAAATATGTAACACTGAAATCACTTGCATGGTTATTTTCCAGCTGTCATCACAACCTAAATTATTTTTAATGACATAGATATATATCACACTTGGCTACTTTCCCTAGGACCCTGCACAGCCTAGATTAAATTATAACAATTCACTACGAATGTACCTCAAATAACAAATTCATCCCATTTAATCAATGCATATGCAAACAGTCTTCCCATCCATAAGAAGACAATGGCAATGGAAGGCAATGGAAGATTAACACTGATTCTTTTTTATGGGTCAGATTCTCTTTTTTTTTTAACTAGGAGAAATATATTCTCAAATAATGATGCACTCTACATTTCAATCTTAGACATCCACATACAGTACAAAACTGTAGCCTAAGGGATCTGATTCACTGCAAGGGTGACCCACCTCAGAAGCATGTGGCTATCTACTGGACCACTGAAACACAGATGCCTGCACTGCCTTGTAAGCAGCTACTCTATTACTTTTACTCATAATGGCTTAAGGCAAACTGGCACCAATTTCATTTTTCCTTAAAATGCTGAGCTGTAAACAGGGATGACTCAGGTACTGCTTCAAGGCCAGTTTGATCTCAGTGTAGTGGGAGTAGTCATCTTAAAAACTCTGCTAAAACCAGCCAGCCCTTCTAAGGAGTAACAGTTCTTACAAAAATGAGTTGTATTGAAGCCTTTGGGCAATACATTTCATTAAACATCTATCAATCAGACAGAATATTTCAGAAGTCTATTTATTTCTTAAATTGTCAACTTTAATCAAGGAAGAATACTTACTTTGCCAAACTAAGGTATTTTTCACTGGTTATTGGCAACGGAGTGATCCATCAACCACTCTATTTGTTCATATTGATAATATTTTTGACCAAGGTCCATCCTATTATTTTAAATGAAAAGTGATGGATTCATCATTCTTAACACATATCTTCATGTTAAAGCTTGCCATTCACTACAATTGGCTGCACAACAGTCTTCCATAGATCCCACAAAGTCTCCGATGACAGAAAGATGAGTATTAATATATATATACATATAACAAAACAGAGAAACAGAGAAAACAGCTGAAACAATACAATAATTAAAAATGCTGTGTCCTCCCTTTGGGCTTTTATTTCCTAAAGGTGTAGTATGCAACTATAGCTACATGTAACAGGCAGCAAAATCTATTTTGCATTCTCAGAAGAGCAATGTGTATAATTCAGGTTGATTTACCCCTGGTGTTTTGTGTTGCCTACACACATAGGCAGTGTTTCTTGAACTGCAGAAGCAGTATTACCCTGATGAGAGTACATGCAAGCAGCCAGAATGGACTTTGAGGCCTGAGTGCAATTCAGCGCTGTGTCTAGTGGAGACTACTTCAAACTGCAGTGCATTCCTGTTTCTTCAACTGATGACACTAGAATAGGAATTGGTTCAGAATTTTCTGATAAGGTGGATTTTTGATGGAAAATGTTGATCTGTCTGAATCAAACTCTTGCATTGAAAGATGGTTTTAGTTTTAACTAAATTTAAACCAGAAAAGAATCATAGAATCATAAAGGTTAAAAGGGACCTTTAGAGATCATCTAGTCCACCCCCCCTGCACACACAGGGACATCTTAGCACATAGACTGAATGTCTGATGAGAAATAAAGACAGGTGGCTGATGTCAGCAGAGAATTCCTACGTCTCTTTCCCCATCTTTCATTTGACATAAAAGAGACATCCAAAACTATTGATTTGGGCATATTTAGAAGGAGAATATAGGAAACTCCATCAGCTCCTTCAGCCTTGTCTTCTTCATGCCAGATGAAACAAATTACTTCAATCTTCCTTTGCTTGTCATATATTCATAGCACTTGATCCTTCCTGTTTGCCCTTCTCTAAGATGTTATGTCCAACACAGTTGAGAGGGGAAGACATACCATTGCTGAGCAGAAGCCAAGATTACTTACTTCTTGGGCCCTACTGGCTATATGCCTATTTAGAGTCCTTGGCTTTTGCTTTTAGAGTATAGCACTGCTGACCTAAATTCAACACAGAATTCTGTCTTGAAGTTACGATCTCTCAAAAGAAACTCCACTACTCAAGGAGAGACCAAAAGCTACCTGAAACTCAGAACTATCTAAGATTCTTTGGCCCCTACTCCTAACGGTATCAAAAGTAACTAGAAGAATATGCAGCATGGTAGAAATGAGATTCACATTTGACAAATGCATATCTTGGAATAAATAATATGAACCTCTCGCACACATGATTTGGTTTTAAGTTAACTGCAGTCAAAAAGGGAAATGGTGCGTAACTGCAATGATGCTCGATGAAAGTATTGCTTTACTGAGAGGTCAAAGTAAGCGGTAATATTAGCCTATAGAAAGAAATGGACTGAAAATAATAGAAAATTTATAACAGCCTTCCAAAAACCAATGATCTCCTTCCATGCACTCAAACTTTGAATTTTCTATTAACTATTTTACTATATCAAAAAGCATTCAAAATATATTATATTAGCTATGAAAATACCTCCAAAAGAGGACAGACTAAGAATGACACACATTTAGGAGGGATTTGGATGACTGCTTAATGATAAAGAATGTGAGAGACGTAAACGAAGTGACCCCATCTATCCTTTCAAACTATTGAGCAAAGGGCTATCCAATGAAACTGTAGAACAGATATGAGACTAGTAAGACAACTTTTTAATACAGTCCATAACCTATGGAAGTCAATGTCTAAAAATATCATAAAGGCCAAAAACTTAACTACATTTCCCAATGGACTGAAAGATTACATGCACAATGGGAGTGCTCCATACCACTACAAAAAATGGCAAAGAACCCAAACTTTAATATAGCTTCTACTATAAAACACTTCCAAAGGTTGGGAAAAACAGGCAGAAACTCTCTTCTCTCCTTTTATTTTTGATTCTTGCAGCTTCCTCCAAAATACAGACAATAGAGGCAGGTATCAAAATGAATTAATCTCCAGTTGGATCTTGTACTGGAATTCTGGTTGCATTACATTCTCTTTAAACAAAGCTTGCAAGAACTGAGGGGCTACGACATTAGTATTACATTGCACATTGTGGGTAAATGACTGTGGTCTTAATCCCTTTTCTTGCTGATTTACTGATAAAGTCTCCTTGCAGAAGACTGAGGCTTTGTGATGAGAGGCTTGACTTCAGTAGGATTGACTAAATCCAGTCTGATGCACTCAGTTGCCCAGCATGTGGACAAATACTGTCGGCCTGATTAGGAGAGCTGGGTTTGATGATACTGTGGTCTAACTCACAGAACACCAAGATCTAATAGCCAGGCTTAATAACATCACTCTTATCACTCAAGATAGATTAAATGGTCATAACCTTAGCAGAAGTCACCAGAGAAAAGCACTGATTAGTGATAAAAGTATACCCTACTGAAATGACATAGCTACAAATCCTGTAAAAACTACTTATGTTTTGAAAAAAAAACCCCTTTAGTTAAATGCCAAATGTAGGAGTATAAGTCATCGCTTATAAATTTGTTCTATTTTATCACTGAAAGAGTACGGTTTATTTTTAAGTTAAGAATTCTACCTCAGGGTTTTAAAAGAGGAGAATTAAATAGACTACAATGTAGTTCCATTTTTTTTCCCTTCTCACTTGGCACTGTGATGAAAAGTAATTAAGCTCTGGCAAATTTTCTTCTTAGATGTAATTTGGACTACTTATCTAGCCTCTCACATGGGAGCAGACTTGGCAACTAAGAAGAAGCACCTGCTTTTATCATTCTAGGACAACACTTTTGTTAGCTTAGCAATACGAAAAGTTTCTGAAGCCCTTGAATTCTGACTGCTATGCTTAATAATATCTTATATATTCGGTGTTCACAAATTTACTTATCAAAATACCTCATTTGCTGATATATGATGGGCGAACAAGCTATTAAGATTTGACCTTAAGTTGACAATGCATTAAAATGAAACAAGAAGCAAGAATAACACCTATAACACTGAGATTTGAGTTATCTCAGTGTAGGGTTATACAGATTTCCAAAAATGAAGCAATTTCATTTGCATAGTGCCTTTAGGTTCTACTGATTTAGGATACTTCTGTAGCATTAGGTTGGTGGCACAAAAGGGCTGTTCTTTGTCCCACTTCACCCACAAGGTGAGACAAGGAAGCAACCAGACTAACAGAAAAGCACAGCCATAAGAATGATCAGAAAGAACCAAGTGTTGTTTCAAATCCATCACTATGGAACAGCAACTCAGTCTCATTCAAATTGTTAAGTACTCACAGTGATGGCTGCAAATAGAGAAAACAAGAATATCAGCTACTTTGGGAGAGAAAAAGGAAATATAAAACATCACACAAGAACAGTCAACCACACAAAGACAGAACGGAACACAACTCCTTAGGTACCAGACCTAACAAAAAGGTAGACTTATAGTTAATTTTAAATCAAAAGCATCATCCTACTGTAAAAATGACAATGTTAGTAGGGTAATTAAGCAGTAGCATTATTCTCAAGATCCATAAAATGATGTTTCTATTTTATCCAGCACTAGTAAGCTGTCAATTGGAGGAATAAGTCTAATGGGTACTTCAGGAAGGAAAAGGAAAATTATAGGGTGCAAATGGGAGTAGCAAAGCAATTAGAGCATCAGAGCGCATGTTTTCAGAGAAAAGACTGAAAGAACAGGGAGTTAATACCAAAAGGAAAATACTGAGAAGAAAAACGCTAACACTTTCCAAACATAAGGAGGTGGCAAAAAAGAGGCAGGATACTATTTTGTCTTCTATACCTGTCGTGGAGAGGACAAGAAATGAACTTGCATCGCAGCTAGACTTAGCTAGGTTAACAATAGTAAAGTAGTAAATAGTAAATGAAAGAGTAACAGGGTTACATAACTGAGATGAGATCATATATAAAATCATGCTGGATAGATTTGGAATGATTTAGATGCAACTGAAACTAATTCAGAGCAAGAAAATGGATTGGATGCCTTTTTTGATGTCTCTTCTAGCCTATGATCTATGATACTATAATCATAAACTTTAATTTCCATCTCTGGAATCACTACTCATATTAATTTATCAAGCTCCACCTTGCAATAATTAACGGTTCCTTATTCTCACTGCCCTATTATAAAGGTCATGCCAGAATCCAGACATCATTCCTTTGATGTCAGAAACCTTGTTCTAATTTACATTGTAAATTCATTCATAACCAATTAATAACCATTTGATCTTACAGAAGGTTCAATTTAAATAAATCTTCCTCCTTTGTACTAATTCCTGAAATATATTTTATAAATAGCAATATATCCTCTTTCTTAGTCTTCATTTAACTATGCTGTATATCTCAGATACCAGAAGAAGTCAAGCTCTAGTAGCACAGCATTCCTTGCAAGCCGATTTTCTTACTCTGGAGTCATGATAGCTATACAACCCCGGGAGGAAACCTTCATTCAAAGTTAGCTTCCCATAGCAGTTTTTGATAAAGACATATTTTGTTAGGGAATCCTTACACAGAAAATAACAAACAAAAAGGATATTCTATCATTTGCTATTTTAAATGGGTTTGCAAAGCCAAATTTACAATTCTTCCTGTTCCTATGATGCAAAGAGGTTGTAAAGTTCTCCTAACAACAAAGCATTTGGATTCTTTTTTTTTGTAGGCTATCTCCTAATACATCCCAATTAACAGGGATTACGCATTTACCTCAAAGGCCAGATATTGATGGTATGAAACAAACCAGACTGATAAAGCTAAGCTCCTTCATGCCAGAATAAGAACACGCGCCAGACTTGCCCACCTTGGGAAATGGAAGTGCAAAAGGGATTCTGAATCATCTCTGCTCTTCTGCCAAAAATAATAGCTCAAATGATATCTATTTTTTTCTCTAGGATAAATGGACATGCCCCACTGAAATCAATGGAGTTGGTCTCATTATACTTGCAGTACACTTCATTCTATATGTGTTAAAATAAACAAACAAACAAACAAAAACCAGAAAAAAATGCAACTTTTCCATCCTCTCCTTTAACTCTATTATAAAGCTTGATGTCAATGAACTTGTATCTCATAAAATCCTATAATCTATTTTTTTCTCTATTTTGGAAAAGATTTACCACAATTAACTTGGTTATAAAAGACTGTACATACATGACCAAATCTAATTTGTATAAGTTAAAATACATTCTTTGCATATTCAAAGTGAAATATTCTATTTCATATTGCACTTTATATTTTTACAGTGAAGGTAGGAAAATAATCACTTATATACAAACCGATGCCTTGTAAGACTAGATCTGTCTTTCCAGATCTAACCTTATAAAATTGAGACATATTTCACAATCAAACATATGTGTAAATTTTCTACTGATTCCTAAGAAGCACGTGTATGTCGCAGAAAACAGGATTTGCCTTTAGGGGGCTTGACTCTTCTTGTACTTTCATTTGTATAAACATTACCTGAATCGAATGATGTATCATTAGTGAAAATAAAGCCTGAGAAGAGAATAAAGTTCCAAGAATTGTTCTGAACAATCTCAGAATCGAGTTCTGGAAATGACTTCTCAGTTGGCTTGTGGAGATTAATATTTAAGCACCCTAATTAAAGAGCCTTGTCTCGTGCATTGGTTGCCAGCGGTTACTTCCTGCATATGTCTCTGTTAAGTTGCCAATATTCCAATTTGTTTTGAATTAGAACAAATACTCAGACACACAAGAACAACAAGCTGCTAAACTAAGCCAGGTAACAACGAGCCACGAATCTCTTGGCATTAGGAATGAGAATTTCTAACATTAATGCTTAGCAGTGGGAATGATGCCACTGCTGGCAACTTTAAATTAAAGCATCTTAACAAAATTGTCTTAAACCACTCAGGATGAACTTGAATTAGTATTTGAGATATTTCAGGAATCATTGATGAAAATGTCATCATTCAGAGTTTTCTTATGAGTGGCCTGCCTAGAAATCTCATCAGAAAATAACTGTGAAATCTAGACTGAAAGTAATAAGCTGTGAACTTACTTTTCAAAATGCTACTTTTCAAATCCACTGGAAGTGCTTTGCAACACTTCAGAAATAAACACATCTTCACGAAAATGTGAAACATCTTCATGAAAATGAAATCAATTTGTTGAAAGGAGGGCTTGTAAGCTAAATGACAGCATATACACACGTAGAGAATACTGTGATTTCTTCAGAACTGGAAGACAGAGACAGTCAGAAGTAACATGTTCATCACCATGTACTGCTTGCCTATGTGCACCTACATGGCTATGCTCACCGTGTCATAAGGAAGATCTCGAGTACTTAAAGATCAGCTGAACAGCAGAGCATGAGATTAATTCCAAATCCCAGGTCTGCAGATTCTGGGCAATACAGATCGAGAGGCAACAGCGAGCAGCTGGGCATCTTTTCACAGCATGATGAGTGCTATGAGAATAGCAGTTAGTTCAGTACTGCTGCAAAGTACTCTCCTAAAATGACTATCCCACTTCCAGTAATTAAAATAGTTCACAAAGACCTGGTAGATCATCACCATAATCCATGAAAGAGAAAATTAGCTCTATTTTCTCCCCTCTGGTTCCCGAACAAGCGGAAGAGGAGGCCGGGCAGTGTGACGGACACTGTAGGATGCCCCAGTCCTGGCTGCTGGAAGCAGGCTGCTCCTCCTCCTGCTCGCTGGAGCACATCATCCTATTTTACAGTCAGAAATGGCTGAGAGAGTAATAGAGTTGCTGAGAGGCCCCAGAGGAAATTTTTAAGTCTTCTTAATATAAAATTGAAGCATATTCTGAATTTATGAAGAAGTCTTGAATGTCATAAGGCAAAAAAATGATTTGACTAAAAATTTTAGGAGCTAGCAGTGCTCCAGCTTTTATGAGAGAACTGATTAACAATTACCATAGGTTGTCTACTCTTTTAGACTGCCATTTTTTTTCAGATTTCTTATTTTTCCTAAGAGCATAATTTTACCTGTTTAGAAATAGAAATCATACACATTTTAATAAGGATATTAAAAGTTATCCACTTTTACTGAAGTTTTCAGAAATGTGTTTATATTCTCTGTTGAAACATGACTTTTTAACTGTGTAAAACATTACTCAGTACTGGATAGGCTTCTTACCTAGACCATAAGTAAATACAAGAAGCTTTTTCCTCCTTTCAAGTCACCAGAAGGAAGTCAGTATGACAGGAAGATCAGCAATTCAATCTTCTGCAGTGATGTGTTAACATCAAAGCTGTGTGAGTCAAAGCTGTGTTAGGAATGGTCTGCACCAGGCCAGCCCTTCAAGCTATGAGCTGACCTACAGAAATAAGTAACTCTTAAAGAAATTATTTTATTAATGAAAATGCATATCCTACTCACTGAACTTGCACCTTCGGAAAATGGAGGCCTGGGATAGTTGTTCTCAGAGTTCTGAAAAGCAGAACCAGAGAAGCTAGACAAACTAAAGAAAAAGTCTCCAGAACCCACAGACCTTTTCACAACCTCCTGGTCCAGTCCCCACACTGAAAGGCAGCAGTCGTGGAGACTTGTTGCTATCCTGCACCTTGTGACTGGACTTTGGGTGTGATTGCTATCATCCATCCCACTGCTGCTCCTCTTCACTCAATTACTTAATACATAAGAATATATGTTGTATATTATGTAATATATATACAGATGGTTATACATGAAATTATGTTTTGTTGTCTCTGTATAAAAACTGTATTTATATTCCTTCTCTATTTCTCCTTGCGTTTTCTCCTTTCTTTGCATACTTAAAATCATCTTTGATATTATCTGCTTTTTCCATATCAAAGAAAAAGGACATTCCATTTTATCCTGCAAACTACTGCATCTTTTAAGCCAATAAAGATGAAATCCACATTTCTTATAACTTGGCAACCTCTCTGAAATTTGACTCAATTTTTATCACAGGTCACAAGAGGACATACATTAAACTTCTGAACAACAGCAGGGATTAAGTATCTGACTCCATGAAATTAAATTTTCCAAAGTAAAGGCATGACAAGAAGAAAAAGAGAGTTTGTCATTATTGCCTCTTACCATGTTCCCCAAAAGACAGACACAGTTCTTTTTTTCTCCTGTAGAAAGAAAATTATTCACAGGAAAACACAGGAACAATTTGGTGATGTTTATTTACTCTTGGAAAATAGAATACTAACATTTCACAGCATCACAGAGAATCACAGAGTGGTTGAGGTTGGAAGGGACCTCTAGAGATCATCTAGTCCAACCCCCCTGCTCCAGCAGGGACACCCAGAGCATGTGACACAGGGTGGCATCCAGGTGGGTTTGGAAGATCTCCAGAGAAGGAGACTCCACAAGGAGCCTCTCTGGGCAGCCTGTGCCAGGGCTCTGCCACCCTCACAGGAAAGAAGTTCTTGCTACATGGAGGTGGAACTTCCTGTGTTTCAACTTGCACCCATTACCCCTTGTCCTGACACCAGCCACCACGGGCCCCATCCTCCCTACATTTACCCTTCAGGTAGTTGTACATGTTGATCAGATCCCCTCTCAGCCTTCTCTTCTCCAGGCTAAACAGGCCCAGCTCACTTAGTCTTTCCTCATACAATAGATGCTGATTTCTGAGAGGAAATTCAGGAAACGCGAGTTACACTCAAGTTTTCTTTCTAGTGAGTATTTTTTATAATTAAAGTAGATTTCTTCGAATTTTTATATGGAAGAAGTTTGTTAAAATCATCTTGCAAATGTCTAGAGCATTCAAGCATGAAAACTTGTATTTACATCAGCAATTACCAAGATTAAACAGAGGGTATCTATGAATTATCTTTTTAACATTTTTTGTCATTTCATCTAAATTGAAACAACCATACAGCATTTTTTTTTATTTTGTAATTTAGAAGTTATTCATTTCAGAACACAGCCTATATATACTAAGTAAGTAAATGGTAAGCCAGTGGTAATAGCAGACTGCTGGCCGTGTCAGCTCTCTCATCTGAAGACTGAGAGCTCTTTCATTCTGCAATATTTCTGGAAGCAGATTTTAAGAGTCATCTGACTGCTTCCTAAGCAAATCTAACCTAGGAATTGTACCTGCTAAAAAGACAGAAAGGCCATTTTGTGTTTGACTACACTACCAAGGCAAGTCTCTCAGTAATTTTGCTGCTGGTTGTCTTGGAGTGTTCTTAGTGAAGGTTTTTCCATAATAACTAACATCTGAGTTTTCCCTCTCCTGGTAAGATGATTAGCAATAAGGAAAAGATTGAGTACACAACTTGTGTTTTTAAAAAGTAGCTTCTGCTATCTTTAGATAAACTATATTAACAAATCCTGGCTGTTACAGGGTACCTAACAAATGCATGTAAAAGAACACAAGAAATAAATATCTGCCAGACAATTGGAGCATCATATTGGGTGGAAGAACAGCGCAATGTCCTCTCGCCATGGTCCCAGCTGTGAGGGAAATTGCCCAGGCTCTCACCAACGCAATCAATTCCTTTCACAGCTGGCAATGCCTGCAAATTGCTCTCCAAAGCAGAAGGAGGTTCACTCTGCTGAATGTTGAAGAGGCAGGAAAAGAGAGATGAGGCTTTTCAGAACAGCAGTGAAACCCCACACAAAATTCATGCTTAATAGACTATTAGTATTTGTGTTTTATATCTGAGAGAGAAAAACAGATCAAATAAGTATGTTTACTCCTTTCTTTCTTTTTTTTTTTTTTAATAGAGTGTGCCTAGTTTTTCTCCCCCATTTCTTCCAGGATGATCTGGAATTGTAAGTTTTCCTTACGAAATAAGGAAACTCTTTTTGCACAACAGCACAGACATGAAAAGATCTCTTTTAAAGAGCAACAGAGGTTTTAACCAAATATTACTCACTACGAGCCAGCTGACAAAAAGCTTTCATCTTGCTATCAATGGTCTTGGTTTGCAGCTTTTAGAGCTTAAATCAGCCTTCATTATGGAAATCATTCACTTCTGAACAATCACCTCTTTAAATAATTAAATCTCTCATCAAATATCAGTTCCAAAGACCACTTGAAAAATGGTAGAACAGAAAAAGAAAAACCAGATTAAAAAACAGCTAAAAATTGCAAGATTATCACAAATCATGGCAGGTTCTCCTTTAGCTTGTGGTGCTGTTCCCTACCCCTTGTTTTGAAATTACTTGGTTGGATTACTAGTTCTTTTATATTAGGTCCTTATTCCAGGTTTCCTCCTAAAGCACCTGGCAAGCCACATGCTGCTGGCACCTAACAAAGAGCCAATCGCCTCCACCAAAGGTGACGCATCTTTGCAGGTCCTTGGCAGGCCCAGTCCTGCTGAGCTATGGACTTATTACCAGGTATTTCTGCACACACTGAATTTAACATGATTGGTGTTACTCTAGATTTAAGCTGTAATGGTAAGTCACTGTTATTTGTGGAGAAAGTCTCTGTTCCTGGTTGACACTGAGAAGCACAGCTTATTCCTGTGTTTCTCCTGAGAGAGATTTATCGGAAGATCCTGAAAAATATCCATCTCACCAAAGGCACTTGGCAGAAAAGATGTATTGTGCTCTTGTTTTGGTTTTGATGTTGTGTTTTTTTTCCCCAATATGAACAACAAATAATTTGTATTCTGGATCCCAGAAGGATCCAAACCAAAAAGAAAAAACAGGCTGCCACTTTTACTTCTGTTTAGATTCACATAGGAGAATGAAAAAAATGAATAAAGAAAACATACATAATAATCACATCTGGTTGATAATAAATATATATAAAAAACAAAAGTAAAATAACTCAGCTGATCAGAAGCACATTGAGGCACGTTCAATTTGTATATAAATTATTTAGTTTCCAGAGGAAGGTCATATCCTGAAACTGCTGCCCTTTAGAGCCCTGTACAGCATTACAAGCATCAGGATTCTTGCTGTGGTCTCATTTTTCTGTGGCTGCCACACATATGCTGGCAATTCAGCAGTAGCACCGCACAGATCTCAAAAAGCTCATCCCATCCCTGTGACATGAAATTCTATTAACTTCTAAGATGAAAGTATATTAGGAGCTTTGCTCTCTTTTGCCTAGAGGATCTCACTCTTTAGGTTTTCTAGCAACAATATCTGGAAGTTGTTGCATATTCATAGCACCTCCCTAGCCATCAAAGTTTGGGAAGCTGACTGGTTCTCAGCAGAGCCACATGGCAGTGGCGCTGATTTGCTTTGACATTAATTCTGAATATGATTCAGAACATATTTAGGAATAACCCATTTTTTCAGATGTTGTACATCTGAAACATTTATTTATTTTCCCATGCAGGGGTGAGAAACAGAATTTCACAGACTTGCTTACCCTTATGAAGAGGAGGATAACAGAGGCAAGGAAAGACAGTAAACAAGAAATAATGAAATTGCTTTTCAACGTGGATGAGTACCAGATACTATTTTGCCAAATTCAGTAATTTCTATACTGTGAAAATGTTCTATGATTAATTAGAAACAGTTTGGTTTCCACCAGAAGTGAAATCCACATATCGCATGTGTGTGTGTGTGTGTGTGTGTCCGTGTATATTCTGATTGGGCTAGGTTATTCTAGCTGCTGTATAATTTCAACCAATGTAAAATTGCATATTAAAACATTTCAAAAATGTTATGCTATTTAAACTATAAAATAGCAGATCAAAATTAACTTATCAATAAGGCTGACCATATACATTGTAACTCTATAGAAAGAGGAAAAAATGCTTGGAAAAGCTGGTGAACATTAATGTTGTCTGCTATTTGAATTTAGCCAACATGAAAATATTGATAGCACGTACAAGTTCACTACAGTTTTCAGTGACACTGAATGCCGAAATCATTCCTCCTCAATTTTACCATATTTACAGAGATAACCTACCATGAGTCAGCCATTACTTCCACAGTGTCATCCAAATGTCCAGACAGTATTTGGTGTCCCTCAGACACTGCAGAGTACCCGACAGCCTGCTGAGAGTGGCCATTCATCAGACTTAAGACAGGAGTTTCTGCAGGCAGAGGTACTAATGGGAGTTCAAAAACTGATGACAATCAGAGGAAAGCATATGGTTGGCTGTGGAACTTATCTTTTCCTTTCCTTCATCTGAATGGATTTACCTTCAACTTAGCACTGCAGGATGGCCATTCTTTGAGAGGGCTCTATGTAGCACTGCAGGATGGCCATTCTCTGAATTCTTGTTTTCTATCCCAATTAAAAATGCATGTCAATCAAGTAAGCATTCTTTTTCTTCACAGGAGAATTAATACAGACAAAAGGTAACTCAGCGTTCACCAACAGAATTCTGCATCAAGCTTTAGTGCCTCAAAGGGTAAGGAATAAGCAGTTGGATTACTCCTCACTCCCGTATGTAGTTTCTACATCAGCATTTTAGTACATATCAGAAGTGCAAATTTAATGTCAATCTCCTAATCACTACAACATTTTGCTTCACGTTTCAGAGCAGTTTAAGAATGAACAAAACATTTTCAGATAAAGCTCAGCTAGATGTGTCTACACATCTAGAATGTGTCTACATTCTAGGAGAGCCCCTATGCCAGCTTGGCCACTAACAAACTTTTGGTCCCTGTGAACAGCCTAGAGCTAGTAAAACACACTGAAAGGAAAACAGTACTTTTCATAGCAAGTCCTTATATGTTCTGATGTGCAGAGTTGCTCCTCTTGAGCTGCGGGACTTTTTAACATAGGCATAGCCTCAGAGCTCCCCACAGTCCAACCCACAGCTTGAAGAACTTGGAAAATCAGATTGTCATGAACGAAACCAGTACCAAGACAGGGCATGAGGACGAGCATGCTGACTTGCCAGTGCCTGCATGCTGCAATGAGTAGAGAAATTGCTAGTGAGAGTAGGGAAATTGCTTCAAAGCACTCGAAAAGACCACATCATAAATTGAGTTTGATTTCCAACAATCAAGAAGCAAACAAATTACCTAGTACTGTCGCGTACAAGGATTTGTTTTCATTCACCTTTTGTTTTATCCTATGGAAAAACTCAGGGATGTAAAAACTGGTGATAGTAACACATTAGCCAAGTAGTCCATTTCTTGGATTACATCTAGTAACAGGATCCTAAGCATTCTATTATCATGAAATGTTTAACCAGTAAATTGCACTATAAAAATGTTTTCTCAAAAACTGTCAACATCAGTGAGTTACTCTCATGTAGCAACTTCGTTGTTATATTCTTTTACATTGAAAACTGAATATACTTTAAAAAACAAAAAAAAAAGTTCATCAGTACAAAAAATACTTCAACTACAGACTGGCTGGTAGTTATCAGTCAGTATGAGGAAATTTCCACCCTGGCCAGTCTGAGGAAATTTCTTTCAGGTTCCAGTTTATTTTCCTTTCAGGAGCAATAATTACACACACATAGCTATGTTGCTTTGCAAAGCATTAAAAGTATTTTTTTTCATCAGAATTTGGAGATAGATTCACAAAAAGTATATACAAAGAATGAAATGACAGTTATCAAAACTATAAATTTGAAACATGGATTATTAAAATTTAGACATGATAAAGGACATTTAAATACATATCTTAAAATTAAAAGGTGATGCTCATACATCATTCTCAAATGAGTTGGCAAAAGCTGTGGGAACTGAATCTTTCTCAGATCTGAGCAGGGTGGTAAATATTGGATTTAGATCTGAAAATAGAAATCTTCTCAGTGATATTCCTTCCTGCAGTACCTAATTCTGTCATAAAGGGTCAATGTCTCAAACATATTATGTAAAGATTTTGTAATTTCAGTTATCATCCCCCCTCTGTCTTTATGTAATGCTTTTTTTTCCTGAGAATTGCCGAAGTTTTTATATAAATATTACAGCTTGTAACACCCAAGAATTACTAAATTCCACCTTTCACAGATGGAGCTGAAATAGAGCTGAAGTGACCCAAATATATAGATTTTCTGAAGTCTTCCTGCCCCAGAAAAGAAGGCAATAACTCTTATTTTCTTTGGAAAATGATTGTGTCTTAAATGAACACTCTTGCAATTTGAAGGTATCTTATTGCTATAATATCTAACAGGAAAGAGAAGGGGACTGTTACTTTTTTCCTGAATGAAATTTCAGCGATATATGTCATGTCCAAAGCAAGTGAATACTAATAAGTTATACTATGGAGATGATGGTCATGACTCTGTAGCTGAGAGTGACTTACACGTCATACTTAAAAAAATGAATTCAAACATATTTCTTTAAAAAAAACAGCATGAATGATGAACAAAAGGGAGCTGTTTAGATACAAATTTAAATAAAAATCACTGATGAGTTAAATAAATTAAAAATCTGATCCCTCAAAGCATTTCTGTCAACTTTACCATTATTCAGAATGACTTTGGGCACCAAGAGGAAGTAGATTCTTCTCATAGTGCTAAAACCCATTTAAAATTTACAAATATACTTAATGAAGAAATATGGTAGTAGTAAAACTAGGAGCAACTGTTTCTAATTGTTGTGACAGATTAGATCTTACTGTTAACTACAAAGACACAAGGACTGGTTGTTTTTTGATCTTTTTGTTGTAGTAATGGCATTCTCCACAGTAGCCTTCTAAATCAATACAAAATAAAGACATTTTCATCAGCTTATTTCAGCTGTTTTGCCAAACAAACAAAAAAACAACAACAACAAAATAGCCATGAGGCTTTGGCTGCTTTATTATAACCAGTGGAGTGATGAATCTGCACAAGTGTTAATATACTAAGATTTTTTTTTCCTGAATAAGGACCTCCTCTTCTCTTCCCTTCTTACATACACATAGCTTTTCTATAAGGCAACCTTAAAATTGTATGTGCATCTTCACTGGGTAATTCTTATCTTATTTCTTTAAGCAATGTTAAGTGAACAGGCCTATAACAGTGCTGTTGCATAATTATTTTTAATACTTTGAAGATAGGCAGGCTTAAATGACTTTTTGATTATTATTACATAATTCAGAAAAAAAATACTCAAATATTAGGTGGAATCTGCAGCTCTTTACCTGATCTTGGAAACATATACTTATGCAGATAAGACAGTATTAAATGGATCACTGCTGCCTTGAAAATGAAGATAGGTTATCCTTTTGTGCTTACATATTCTCTGATAGTTGTTTTTTTTTTCCCAACTCAATCTCAACTGAAGATTGTTTGGGACTGATGATTCTGCTTTGGAGTAAACAAGATCTTTTCTCTGATAGGGTACTTGAAGTGGATACTAAAGACACAGCTAAAAGCACAGTCTCTTTCAGGTACATTAAATAGCTAGGACACAGATGCCAGGGACAAGGTATAAAGTCATATGGCCTAACAGTGTTTATGAATCTGCCGTATTTCGAAAGATATCAAGAGAAGAAAATCTGTCCTTCACATAGCACAAATGATGAGAAGAAGACAACTCTGCTTCTACATTGTCTGGCTGTTCAGAGAGCAGAGAAAGAGAAACCAAGTCTGTGAGCATGAAGTAGCTGAAACACCATTCCAGAGGAAATCACCCAAAGGAATGCTATAACCCACTGGAAGCAAGAGAGAATTTGCTTTCTTCAATAAATGGGTATTCCATTGGGTTCATTAACCAGTATGAGCTACACATGGCCGATCAGCATCGCCAGCTGTGATGCAGCCATGTCCGCCACTGGGGACAAGCAAAAAGTCCCCAAGTGCCATATTGTTAATGACCACCGCTGAGACCACTGCCTGTAAGCGCAATCTGTGCTTTATGTGCAGCACCAAATGATGCTTATCACCTTCCCTTTAAGCATCCCTGGCTCTAATGCAGGCCAGGATACTTCACTGGGGAGGTAGCAAAGAGGCACTTCATACTTCCTTTCAGCACAAGCAGTAGAAGTCAACGTCAACCTCTGCTCTACACTCCTTTCCCTCAAAGAATAGGAGTGGCTCTAGCAGCACTTCTTGAGCCCAGTACATCAAAAGGGAGCAATAATTACACACACAAACAAAAAAAAAAACAGGTTCTTGTGAATCTTTTAGACACAACAGACAGCTGTCTCTGGGAATCAAACTGGATTCCACTGAACCCCAAGGAAGTATAGACTTTTTAAGACTAAGGTTTAGCATTTTTAAAGGGCTTGCATGCACTGTATTTATGAAACAAATCACCTAAAACAGCAGTTACTAATAACAGTTGCTGCTACCACACATAAGCAGTAACATCACATCTTAGCTTTCTGGGATACATTCTTTTTGTTTCCCCAAAAGTTATTCCTCAACAAATTAATCCCAAATACATGGGAATATGTGTATTATATTTATGCATAGTTATGTGTGTATGTGGACAAGCATTTGAAAATAAGTCTCCCATAAAATTCACCCATAAATTACTGATAAGTATTTTTGGAGGTGATGCCATTTAACACAGCTTTTCACAAGCTAACAGTATCATTGAACTAAGAATCTCTCCTTTTTACTGCCAAAAATGGTGTTTAAGTACAAAGAGGCATTCAATTTTTGTTAGCTTTTCTGAAAGGGCTCTTTTGTACATGCTCCTACTTCCAATTCAAAGCCAAAACCCATGGATATCATGTCAATGCAGATTTTCTGTCTGAACACTCGGACTTCTTTCTTTTACCTGGAGTAATGGATAGCTTGATGTCCTGCAATATTAAAATAGAAGTCAGTTGTATGCTTCATCTCATCAGTGTGTCCAGAGACTTCAATCCAGTGTGATATCGGGAGGCAGTAAACTCCATCTACTACGTTGCTCTGGTCGTAAACACTGCTTCGATCATGATGGGGCCCATTTCCTAGAACAGAAGGAAAGACGATTGCAGGCTGTGACTCCAGAAAGGCTTTGAAAGATTTGCAGGAGACATGAACTTAGTATTTAAGTCCCTTGCCTTAAATGGTGGCCACTACCTGTTTAGACTGCATTTCTCAGAACACATCAACAGCTGAAATAGTTGGAAGAGGACCCCACTGCCACAAAATAAACATTCAGCACTAAAAACAAATATTGGAAATTATTTTGAAGGCATATTAAAGCTGTACAAGATTCGCAAACCATGAACAGCAGCACTTATAATTTCAAGAATAATTAATTTCATTTAAGTTCCTCATTCCCCCTGTGACGCTATTCAAACTTATGGTTACACATTTCTGCTTCGTGCCTTCCTGCTCTCATCTTTCTGAGATCCAAGCCTAGCTCTGACCCAGCACAGCTGCACAACCTTGCCTCAGACTCCCAAGGAAAATGCAAAGCTCTGAGAAAGACCTCAGGAAAACACACAGAATACAGCCCTGCAAGATAAGAACGGTAGAACTGCGAATAGAGGTAGTGGTGTTGAGGCTTGAATTGTTACCAGATGAAGGATGCAAGAGGAAGAATACTACCACAGAAAGGTATAAAATCCGAATGGAGAAAAACAGACAGACGGACAACAGTAACTAAGCTCTGATTCAGATCTCCTCCATCTGACTAACAAGCGTGTCACAGCCAAGACTCTTGGAGTGTCTTACTGGGGACAGCAAGCACATTAATGACTAGAACAGCAGCTCGCCAAATCCTACCTGTCCCTTGTACGCGCTAGCAGTCATGGGATACTTGTGTCCTGCTTGCAGAGTCTCTTCACACGCAGTAAAGTTACCCAAAGGTAGGCAGGAGGAGACTATTACAGCTGCAATCCTGGGGAACCACTACTACCTAAAATGGCTTACACTAAAATACATTTTTTTTTCCCCACAGTCTTACGGTATTTAACATCCACTACCTTTACATCTTCTGTATAGCAACAGTGTGAGCATTAGTGCAAACAAGGCAGCCAAATTTAAACACCATGCCATAATAAGGAATCTGAACTGAACTGGGTCATGTCAGTAATCAAAAGGTTTTTTGGCTCCAAAAAATGCTATTTTCATGCATGTTCATTTCCTCCCCTCCACACATATTTATAAATAGGGTAATACTCATAGCCATGTAGAATTATTGTACAGATTAGAAGTGACCTAGTCTATGGCTTGATTTAATGTAAACCTGTTACATTTATATATTATTAATGATGTTAGAATATTTCTGAGTAAAATTATGCCTGAAGGAATAGCTTCCATTTCACCCTGCATGTAAATCTATGCCTGGCTTCCAAGCATGACATTTACGAAAATTTACTGGCTAAAGAGCCTTTTAGGAGCTGTTAGAGAACAAGACTAACACGTAAGAGCTCAAGCCATCTTCTTGTTTCCAAGTGACGTGAACCACTTTTTATACTAATTGGGAAAGATTACATTTCTTTTAATAAATATTATTAACAATTATTGATGATATTATTAAATATGAATCAACTATTCCATATATTTGAACAAAATGTGGCATAAATATTAAATATTATTTAAAATATTTATTAAAAGTAAATATTTATACTATACCTCTGAACCATTTGTAGCTGAACCATTAGGTACCTTATGCAAAGGTATTTTGGATAAATAAGATGAATAAGATCAGGATATATCCTGAAGCTTCAAACCATATTGTTATATTTTTATTTCATATTTGAAATTGGTTATATTTTTCTTACCTCTTTTAAACAATAATATTTGAAGACAGCAGTGTACATCTTCAAATATAGTAAAAAATGAAAAATGACATTATGTACAAGAGTACATCTTAAATCATAATGATTAGCATTACTGATTTTATATATCCTTTTCATCTTCTTTTTAAGTTATTACTTAACCTCTCTCCTTTTATTTCAAGAAATAAAGAGTAAAGTTAAAGTAACTATTACTTCTTTATTAAAGACTTAGTCATCTATTTAATACAGTTTTAGTAGTATCAGCAAGGATGGAGCATCTAATTTGAACCTGGCACTGATTTACTCACTTTGTATTTCTGATGTCATTTTTCCACTGTTTTTCTTCAGCATTTCCACTAAGAATTATTCCAGATTTTAAAAAATTAGAAATTTAGAGCTTGATTTCAGTTAAAATATTCTCACTCAGTACAGAACTGTTTAAAAAAGACTTTTAAGTTACATGAAAATGCTTTGCATAGTTCTGTATGTCCGACTTTAAATAGAGAGAAGTTGTTTGGTAGTACATCTGCTGTATTATCTACCAGCTGCATTTACCTGCATGACAGCTTGACTTTCCTTCAGCAAAATCCTTAGAGCCACAAATTTTACATCTTGCCTTTCGCATTTCACACTCTGACAAATGTCTGCAGCAATGCTCAGGAGCTAACTGACTTCAGTGTCTTTGACATGACTCATTTTTCACACGTATAAAGCACGTTTCATAGCCGTCACGGAAATGAGTATCACCCGCAACCCAAAATACTGTGAGCTATTTTAGAATGCAGTTATTAGCTGATTTCTTCAGCAACTCTGGTGTCCCTTCTCGGAGCTTCTCCGTCACGTTTCCCCCACCGAGACTCCCATACCATCTCCATCTCTGCGCTCGCTGGGTATCTCGCCTCCCGGTCCCTCTCGTGGTGAGCACAAGCAGCTGCTTCCTCTGCTCTTGCTCCTGCTCCTGCCTCTTTCACCCCTCTTCTCCCTTCACTTACTGTTGGTAACGGCCCTGGCAACTGCCACCATCATAGTGCCCTGACTTTCTCATTTGCAAATTACTCTTGAGGTACATGTACTTCTATCGTTCACCAATTTTATTGTCCACCCTCCTTTTCTTTCTACTTTTTTGCCCTTAATTTTTATGTCTTTTCTCCTCCTTTCTTTTCTTTCACCTTTTCAAACACTATCAGCCTCCTTGCTTGATAATCTTTTCCCTTTCACCATCGTTCATTTCCTTCAGCAATGGATCCACAACCACTCATGAATTTGAGGTCAAGACTAAAATGCCACTAGGCATTTGCTTCATTCATTCCCTCTCAAACTTCATCCTTAAAAACATCTTTCTCCACTTGCTATTTATCACTGCTCACTTTTCTGCACCACTCAACCTCACATTCCTGCTATAGCTCACAGTCATATAAAAAAATCAAAAAGTATGTTCCCATTTTGCTTTTAATACTCAGGTGAGTGGTAGAAACCTGCATTTATAGTATATTTTTCATGACAGTACCACAACCCTTTACTCCTGTTCACATTATATACAGATTCATGAATTAACACACCTGTTATTGACATCTCTGCACCAGGCCATATGCAAATAAAAAAAAAGCAGCATTATGATTTCACAAGAGAAGAGGGCTACAATATCTAAGAAAAATTAATTCAGAAAACTCACAGGAAAAGAAAGGATATTGAACTGTTTAAGACACTGAATTTTATATCCCCTCTGGAAGAGTTATGAAGAAAGGGAATCATCAAAAATTATCAGGCTCCCAGCACTACCAAGATAGCATCCAAAATATACTGCTTCCTTCACAAGTACTTCTTACCACAAGTTTGCTACACAAAATGCATTTAACAAAGAGGTTAAGAATTATTAAAAAAAAAGTGCTTATTGTTGCTAACACATTTTGTCACAGGAAAAACGTAATTTTTTGAATTCTATAAAACGATAGTGCAAGAAACAGTTTCAGATATACAGAATCACATGGCAGCCAGGTGGGAATACCGGCCTGGCTGTGTTGGGCAATCGTGTCCATCAGGGTACATCTACATCCCTGAGGGACACAGCACAGGGAGTGACTGCCTCATTATGGTCCCAGGACTACATGTCCACACTTCATCTTTACCAGCACCAAAGTCTGCACCACTTGCCAGTCCTACACACATACCATACATGGAGACTTGACTACGAAAAGACCTTGTATCCGGCGTCGGGTGCTCTGGACTTGNCACATGGCAAGTCTGGAGGAGCAACGTAGAATTCCTCTATAATTTACAGCTACGCTGAAAAGGTTCAAAGTTCTAGTCTCTTAGCTTACGTCTTCCAGGGTTATTTAATCAAAAATAAAAAGCAGACAACAAAACCAGCTTTCATTCAAGTTAACTGATCATGAACCATGCTTTGAGCAGAAACCAATTAGCACCACTACCATTACTTACTCTGCTATACATTCGGTTATACCCTTGCATTGCACAAAATGCACACTGTTAAGATGGCTACTATTTGGGTGATGAGCAGAAATCCTTCATGGAATAACACTTCATTTTCTACTCCTCAACTTTATAAAGTCCTGATTTTCCTTTGTCCAGGGCAGGCTGTGCCAGCCTCACAGTATGCCCGTCTTGGTTTCAGCCATAGCTGCATCATCTCTGCTGACCGACCAGGCTCCCTGGGGCTTTCATCCCTCCCGGATTCAGATGAGGTGGCACAGGACTTCTCAGGGGTGCAACAGGAGTTTGTGCCAAGAACAAAACAAATATCAGAACTGCAAAATAGGCACTTGTCTGACAGGGTGGCACCCACAACATTCTGGTACCCCTCTGTACGCTGAATACAATGCTGATTTCACGCTCACTCCGCAGTCGCAGACAAGGTAAATACCTTTCTGAATCTGCACGATTAGAGCATGGGAACTTCCATTCTAGTTATCAGTAGTGATCAACAAAATAACCAAATTAAAGACCATCATTTCCTCATTGCCCTTCCAGTCCAGTTCTTGCATTTGAAGCTCCAAAAGGCCTCATCAGCCAGGTGGGAATACCGGCCTGGCTATGTTGGGCAATCGTGTCCATCAGGGTACATCTACATCCCTGAGGGACACAGCACAGGGAGTGACTGCCTCATTATGGTCCCAAGACTACATGTCCACACTTCATCTTTACCAGCACCAAAGTCTGCACCACTTGCCAGTCCTACACACATACCATACATGGAGACTTGACTACGAAAAGACCTTGTATCCGGCGTCGGGTGCTCTGGACTTGGATTTGCTAGGAGGGAAACAGCTTTAAGCATGCCCCTATTGAATTTTATTTTTCTGTACTCAAGAAAATGTTGTGTAGCCTTAGAGATTTGTGAGTTTTAGCAGTATTTCAACATTTCAGCATTTCCCCTCCTACAGCCAGTAGTAAAGCAAAGAAAATTAAATCTATTTTCCACTCACTCACTCATCTTTGGGGAAAAGAAAGCAAGCACAGATGCACTTTGAGAAAGGGCAATACACTGCAGGAAGGACATGTTTTACAGCCTAGACCGCTTTTAAATTAATACTTTTCTTGATTTTTTTTATTGATTTTTTTCCAAGTGGAAAAATGTTGGTTTAATTATTTATTTCAGGGAAACAAACACAAAACTCATTTGAAAATATGTAAAACTCATCCATAAAAATATTAAGTTAAATATCTGAACAATTCTGGATCATCTTTACATCTTGTTAATGAGACATGTGACATCCATGATTAAAGAACAGAAGGAACCTGGAAGAGTTTACAAGACACAGGTCCTGCTTTAAATGACAGCATTGCACTCCTTTCTCCTCAATGAAGTTCAGAACTATTTTGTTTAAATTCCATTTCTGCAACTCTTCACAGCAAAAATGCTTATCTCTGAAAGGGAAATTTAAATAAAAATTTCTATAGGTTAAATTATAAAGTCCCTTTGCTTTTGCAATCGCCTTTCTGCTCTTCCTGCTGCTGACAGCTGTTCAGCAGAGCCTACAGATCTAAGGAATTGCTCAAGAATAAAGTAACCAGTAGCCCTGCTTACAGTTCAGACTTCACATAGAGTTCTCCCCAAATCTGCGCGACTGCACACACGGCCCCCAGGTTGATGTGAACAGAGAATGATCAAAGTGCCAGACTAAGGGAGGGGGCTGAGCAAACCAACAAGTTTACAACCAAACACCTCCATGCAACTGAAAATGGTAGTGGCAAAAGACTGAGACAAGAACAAAACAAAGGAAAAACAGATGCAGATACAGCAAGCAAGAAAAAGGTTATCCAGTGATCAAGGACTGGAAGAAGATAAGCACGAACAAGATGACCATCTGAAATTTGACCTAACCACATGCAGGAACAGAATGCAAAGAAAAACCTTCAGTAACTATCTTATTACAGCTGTATTGCAGAGATAAAAAGAAAAAAATAAAGTTTAAGTCGACATCTTGCCAGCTATAAGCTCATCACGACACAGTGCATGCTGAGGGGCTGCAGAGATGCTCTACATGGCATTCCTGCCTTAGCCAGACTCCAAGCCACAGGCCTGCCTCTTCCAAACCTGCGAAGCCCAACAGGGGCACGGTACATTTTTTAAATTATTGTTAGTTCTGAAAAATCACAGGGCTACTTAAATCACTGAATACGCACAGTAGCTACAGCGGCAACCTACAAATTCAAACAGAGCAGTTTTTTGCTTTCAAATCATACTCATTCTTATAATCCTTGCCATCAACTTCCCATGCACCCAGCAGGCCTTATCCATGTTGAAGCAGGCTTTAAGTATGCAGAACTATTGCAAATACTTGCATTTGAAATATTGAATTAGGTCTTTTAACAGAAAAATGAATATCTGAGTTCATATTTAGAAAATGCCCTACAAAAGCTTAATAATTCCCTAAGAAATATAAACATTTTGAGCAGGAGGTAAAGAACTAAAAAAAAGGTTTACTTGTTTGCTTTTAATTGTATTAGAACAGAAAAAAAAAATCCCTAAATGATGGATTTGAAAAATGAGGCTATTTGCTACCTTTTTTTCTCCTTACTACTTACACTAAACGAAAAAGCCTCAAGGTCTATTTTGGGCCCAATTCTTCTAATTATTTTCTGTGCTATGGCATGGCATTATTATTAGACATTGTAATTGAACTTCCACCATTATACTTACAATATTCAAATTTACATCAAATTCTGCCATGAAAATCTCCGTGCTGCCTGTTAAGAGTGAAATTCAATCTCTGATGACTTGAAATAGACTCTGCCCCAGTCCAACCAAGAATGAATTGCTATTGATCAATCAGAAATAAGATATGGGAGGCTGAACTTCTCTCACCGGAATTTAGCTAGGACAGATACTTTGGCAGGCTGAGTCTGTCACAGAATTCCAGAGTACAGTCCTACCTTTCTAAAGCCTGAGCAAACAAAGTCCTTGAAGAGTTGAACTTCGCTTCCACACCTCTGACAAATATGTTCAAATGACATATTTGAGTCCTGTATGTCATGAACTACACATACACCTAGTAAAAATATGATTACTTTTTAATGCTACTTCTCTGTTGTCTCTAAACTGTCTTTCACACACAATCAGAAAGCAGTAGCTGAATTGACAAATTTTTTAGTTCTTCTCTTAGTTCACTGATTTCTTACATGTGGTTGGTTTGGCTTTCTGAAATGTTTCCTTGCATTTGCCAGACCAAAACAGATATCTAAGAACAAAAGAGACTATTTGAACAATACAGGTGAAGATATACCAAGTTTATTTTTGTCAGTCTTCAAGGTGATTGTTTCAACTTCTCATTTTGTCGAGCTGATACATTATCAAGGAAGTAACTCTTAAGTCTATTAAAATCCAGTGTGCATTTAGCTTCTGGTCTATTAGTGTATTCCTAGCAGTATACTTTTTCTAGATATTTTAAAAAAATCCCAGACTTATTGGAAAGTCCCCACTCACCATCTGATGAAGTTACTCAAAAAAGATTTTTAATTGTTTCCTTTTTTTAACCATCAGAGATGAGAAAATAAGAATTGCAAAAGCAGCTTTCAAAAACATCTGTTTTATTTCTTTCTCTAGGTCTGCTGTGGCACAGGTGTTTCTCAGTGGGAGCTGCCTCTCTTCCGAGGATTTTTAGCTAGATGTCCAGTCTAATGATGTAGATTAGGGCAGAGAAAAGCAACTCAAAGGAAATTAAGCTGATGAAAACAAGAGATACTTCTCAAACAAATGACGAAGATAAGAATAAAGGAAATGCAGATGATAGACAAACAGATGATAAAAAATATAGTATTGTCTCTCTATAGCATTGTATTGTATGGTAACTGATGGTTACTTCCCACCATAACAGAGGAGGCTACTAAACTACAGGCAGGAAACAAACTACAGCAAAACACCAACCATGGCAAAATAACCAATCATCCCAGCTACTTTATTTACTAGTGCTCAGTGCCTCTCACCACTGAGAATAAATTCTTGGTCCACATTGCATGTTGCTATCACCTGAAATGGTGAAGTAATTGCAGGGAGTGAAGTGGGGGACAAGAATAACGGTAAATAAAGTGTTTACATTAAAAAAAAAAAAAAAAAATTTATTGTAATGTTATCATTAGAAGCACAAATGTCTTAATCATGCTCTCACAGCAGTTAGATATGGCTCCTGATTATTCCTGCTGAAGAGGATGACACATAACAACCAAAATCAAAGGAAATTAATGGTCATATGCTTATTTTTATTCTTCTAATTTTGCAGTTTCACAGGCACCTCTTCAGTTTTACAGATCTCCAGCAGTCTGCTCGGTAAGTTGGTTAATGTTGGCATATGGTTAGGAAGTAATGAAAAACTTGTTCCCAATCATGCCATCATCCATGTGAAGCATATAAGTTGAGGGGTTTGAAGAGCAGCGCAGCAGGAGCTATTATACTTGTAAACGCAGTTTCTCTGCATTCACTAAGGACTTACTGGGTGGCAGATTCCAAAGTGATTTCTTTCTATTTATAATCAAAAGTTTCATGGCGTCTGAAAGATATTAAGGCATCCAGCATTTTCCAGGAAGCAATAGGCTTGCACTACCAAAATGCGTATTATACACAATTATTCAAATATCAGCATGCAATTACACTTCATGCTTCCACCTAAACATTACCTACTTAAAAATAAGATTGGCACTGAGGAAGCAAGCAACATCTATCTTCAGAACTGAAACAGATTACACTAAATATTGATGAAATTTTTAAGTGGTTGCAAGAGCTTCATAAACAGCAACTTTCCACAAGTAAAATGGTGACACCTAGTGGGAACATTACTAAGGATCGCAGTTAAAAGGACTAAACAGAAACACACGGATCCTCTCCTTTTTTCTGTCCTTTTTTTATTAACAGCTCTGCTATCTAATTTGGGGATCAGTATATTAGCTTTGGGAAAGGTATAAAAGGTGCATCATAATGACAGAAATATCATAATGCATCCAGCTGAACTTCTTTAAAATCACCCTCAAAGAATTTTCACAGTGCTTTTCCTGTTATAGCTCAGCCCACAATATTTTCTATTCAGTTTTATTTTCTCTATTCAAATGGTACCAGGGTATTAACTTCCCACACTGCTTTTAAAATATCTTCATCCTTAAAGAAAGAAATTGTGCCAGTCCTGCTCTACAGAGGTGAGGCCAGGAAGTGCAGCAATTTAGGCCTCAAAGGCAGATACATCACAGATATAATGCCACACTAGAATTAAATAAATACTTGTTAAAAGGAGAATGTCCTTTTCCTGTCCAAGAACAGCTGCAGTGCAAGAGTTCTGCTGCTTCCAGGAACATCCCGCCAGACCCACCTGCTGCGGCACTGTGGGCCTTGCCGCAGAACCACTAACTTGACCCATCCAGCACCAAACACTGAGGGGACAGATCCAGGATCAAGCTCCTTCAGGAAACAAGTAGCAAAAAGAATGGCAAAGAATAAAAAGGAGGGAGGAACTATGGGCACCCTCTTGCCCAAAGAGGCCAAAGGATACTCAACTGACCATCAAAAGATGGTCTCCAAATGGATATATATTGAGGAACATTTCCTTCTAGCTTACTCTTTATCTGCTTAATTGCTCACAATAAAGGAAGTCGTCTTTAAAAATGGTTTCTGGAAGCACTTAGTGGAGAAAGTGAGCAGCCAAAGACAAAGTTTAGAGAGGCTGCAGAGTCACCAGGCCACAAAAACCTGTAGGGTGGCTAGCTGAAGGACATATTTCTGCAACTCAAATGGCAGGGCTTGCGCTACAGACAAGATGTGGTGGGGGGCCCCAACTCGCAGCTAGAAATGAACACAAAAATCAGGGACACAGATCTGCAGGCTTTCCAAAGAAGCTGCAGAATGCTCATCGCATCCAAGAGCTCCTGCAGAGTGGCTGTGTGGCTTTGTAAGCACAAGAAGCAGGGACTCTCACTACTCATTTGTAGAACGACAACAGTTAAGAGTTCCTAGCTGTTTCTTTCCCAGTTTGCATGTAAAAAAAGGTATAGCCCATATATGCTGCTGAAAAGAGCAAGCACATAAGCCAATTCATTTAATGTGAAAAAAAAGAAACNTGCGCTACAGACAAGATGTAGTGGGGGGTCCCAACTCGCAGCTGGAAATGAACACAAAAATCAGGGCTTTCCAAAGAAGCTGCAGAATGCTCATCGCATCCAAGAGCTCCTGCAGAGTGGCTGTGTGGCTTTGTAAGCACAAGAAGCAGGGACTCTCACTACTCATTTGTAGAACGACAACAGTTAAGAGTTCCTAGCTGTTTCTTTCCCAGTTTGTAAAAAAAAGGTATAGCACATATATGCTGCTGAAAAGAGCAAGCACATAAGCCAATTCATTTAATGCGGAAAAAAAGGAAACAAACAAAACACCCTTCTTGACTAAAATGAAGTAGTCCTCTGCCATATGGCTGCTTTTTTAGTTTCCCCTCATAGTGGAAAGAGAAGCAGAAAGCAGCCAATCCTGGGCAACTGCATTTAAACTACAGAGGAAAGCTAGAACCGTACAGCAAAATGTGCTGTGTTTGCATCAATTATTACTACAGCTGAAAGTTTTGGTATCCCCCATGTTTTCATCCAATTAGTGCTTAAGATGCTTGAAAGTCACAAACAAATTTACTTCTGCTAATATTCGCACTAATTATATCACAGTATTATGAACTGTATTATCGTACAAATTTACCAGCCTTTTTGAACGGTCTTCAGAAGCGCACATTATCCAGTAGAAGGCCTGAATTATAACTGGCAATCTCACATGAGCAGAAAGATGCAAAGATGTACTAAACCAAACTAACCCACAGGCTGTGTAATGGGGCCATTTTAAGTAGAACTGTTGTTTGTTTTGGGTCCCCAAGGAACCATAGCAAATAACTGACATATGAGCACGGACAAGGTACAATTCCTTTTCTCTCCTATTCTCCCCACCAAATTCGTCATTAATATTATTTTCTTAAGGAATAAGGCTATGCTCAAACATGCAAATTACTAGCAGGGAAGCTGACCGTGCTCCTCAGCTTCAGCAGGCACTGCTGCATCATCTGACAAGCACCAACTGCACCAAACCAAGTTAAGTGACAGGAACATGAGCTTATATAAAAGTAGATAACCATTTTAAAATAACACCTTAAATTTGCTTTGCAATGCACTTCTCGCTCCTCAGAAATCTTCAGCTGCAACTTTCTTGTAACTTGTCACTTGTACTGTATTCTATCATTTCAAAATGCAGAGTTTCAGGCATACCTTTAGTATCCCCTGTTCCTTTATGCAATGACTTGTACAGCATCTACAGTGCATTACATACATACTTATAACACCATGCATACAAACGAAAAAAAGTCTAGATTAATGTCCAAGCAAAAATTCAGAAAAGTGAGTTCAAACATAATTTATCCCTGTGTTTATTTAGTTTTGACAGTAGCCACAGTACATTTATAAACTGAAAGAAAATCCATTTCTGAGGAAGCAGACTACAAAGACACAGAGGATACAAACAACAACAAACAAAAACAAACAGAAACAAACAAAAAACAACAAAATGAACAGATACATTTCATTATATTTTGTAATAGGTGCAACATTCCTAAATCCTGAAGCTTAACATTATCACCATTTTCCAGAGGCTCAAAATCCACTAGAACAACAGACTTTTGAGCTGAGCTCACACTGGGTATGTGAAACAACATTCCTGAAGAGAGGAATGAAGAGCGCTACCTGGGCTCTTCTGCCTCAGTGATGTTCCTATAAATGTTGTGGTCCAAGAGCTTTAAGTGGTAGCCACTAGATGCAGATCACGATCATCACTATGGGACAGAGTCTGCAAAAGCAAATGTAAAAACTTGCTCATTCAGAGGTACAAGATTTTCTCTTCCATCTTATCCTTTCGGAGAAGCAGACTAGTTCCTACAAGACTCAGGCAACAGGTCAGGAAATCTCCTGCAGGCCAGACCTTGGTGTGAAGTATTCTTGCTACCAGCCCAGCTGGTGGAACTCAAAAGCCAGGGAATCCTGGACCCTGAGTTTGACTCTTCTAGCCCAAAGCAGCAACAGTCTCATTTCCTGCTTTGAGAATTAACTAAATTTATATTTTTTAAAATGCTGAATATAAAAATAACATACATTACTGGCAGAAATCTCCCTTAAAGTATACTTAAAAAAATAGTAATTTTCTGAAGTACAATGTCATCATGATCGATGTCATCTCATATCCAACAGTGTAAATACCTCACACCCATAATTAGTCAGGACTCGGTCCAGTTGAATATGCCTGGCTCAACTTAAGTTTGCAGCAAGTAACATTTTGCACTTTCCACTAGCCTTCATGACCACATACTTCAAAATTGTAGATGTTTTCGTAACTGTTAAACATCTCCCAAGCACATTTTCAATCTAACCACATAGGGTAGTAAACATCCAACACAGAGCACTTATTTTCCACAAACATTTTTTTCTTTTCTTTTAAAGAGAAGCAGTTGTGTTTTTGAATACAACAATTTCCTGATCTACATGAAAAAGACCATTAAAATGATAGATATAAGCAGTATCATCTGCAGTTGGTGGATATTCCACTTTGTTTTCTAGTTTTCTAGTCAAGCACTGGGCTCAAACTGCTGAACATTCACCAAAACAAGAATAAAACTGCACAGGTGGTAAAACTGTATCCAACAGCACTGTGACCAGAACAGTAAAAAACTTGTTTTATTGTTCAGTAAACTACATCATTAGGAGCATTCCCAGAAATGACCAAACACCATTATTTCCAAACTTCATGGTAACCATAACATCACAGTTGCAGACTCTTTAAGGGTTGGAACTTTTAAATTACTATATTCTGTGTGTTGAAAGCCTCTTCATGTACTGCTATCACCAAAATTTTATGTAGAACTTGGTTCCTCCAAAAAAGGCTCAATTCTGCTTCCTTGGAAAGATTCAAATATTTTTATTTCATAAATTCACTTTTCCTGCATTTCTGCAAAAGAAAAACATTGTTTTATTTAGCAGCTAAAACAAACAGCATACTCTGCCTATGTTAACAATTCCTAGTGTGGGCTTCATAGGGTAAATAATGTGCTCACAAAAGTTAATATACATATATCCCATTGTCCTTGCAGAAATAAAAATGCAACTATAACAATGTCCATGTTTTAGTCTATGTGATGAAAAAAGTATTACATGCATCTTTATAATGTCTGAAATGCAACTGTTCTCTGCACATGGATCAGAAAACCCTTTCAGATTTTTTAAGGGAATTCTCTGAACCTGTCCTGCCTTCACCAAGTCTGACCCCTTTCCCAGTCACAAGAGGTAAAGGTCGAGCTTAGTTTGGTTCAGCATGCAGCTGGGAGCATGCTTTCTTTTAAGATACTTAAGTATCCTAAAACAAATCCCGGAAAACGACTGAAGTTTAAGGGCACAGAGCAGGAGAAACAACGGAGGTCGCCCAAAGACACCAAGAGCTCCAACAGCCTGGAGGTCTAACAGCTCTGTTCCAACACTCTGGCAAGTCTCATGGTAAAACTTACAGCCTACCAGCCCTAAAAGGCCACTCTCACACTCTGTGGAGAAGGAGAAAAGGCAGAACAGGGAGTTTCCACGAGCCGCTCCCCAGCCACGGGCGCAGCCCGCTCCGCGCTCGCCCAACGGCCACGGCGGCCCGCGCCGCGCACGCGCCGTGA